>CM053787.1:267495912-267713412 GCA_028749045.1 Cupressus sempervirens | reverse complement strand
GTACACACTACCATCTTAAGGAGTTTTGTAGATCAAATCTGATAAACACTCCACAATAGTTATTTGTAACGCCCCGCCAAGGGATCCAAAAGAATTAAAATAAAGTTTCACTAAGTTTGCTAAACATTTTTTTTTTTTTAAAGTAAGAAAGTATGACATACACATCAATACATAGTAGCGGAAGCAATAACATGTAATCATCGACAAACATACATTGCAAGTTACATTTCTTAAAGATCCCAAGACGTTGAGTCACGTTTAAATTTAATTAAATCTAAGTCTAACAACTATCACATACATATGAAAGAATAATCAGAAAGTCCCATGTCCATAATATACATTTGTTTCGAATGCCTCTCAAAAAATTAATTCGGAATGCTCAATCATCCATTGTACAAGTCACAGGGTATGAAAGGCTTAAAAGAATATACATATGTAAAGATCAAGACACAACATCCTCAAATCCATAATACAAAGTACAGTAAAAATATATGAAACTATTCACCATACATGATACATCCATACATCCATAATGATAAAACATCTATCATAAAATCTAACCATCCATCATAATAATCCAAGAACATAGTGAAGGTAAATGCCAATCACGAAAACTCTAGCCACGGTGACCACGGAATGGATCTCAATGGTAAGAGTAAAAGCACTACCACCCGACCGCGTGGAACCAAAATGGTCCACTCCCACTGCGCTGAGGAGATAGTCTCAAGTCCCAAATAGGATGACAAAACCTATAATCATAAATACTCTCTAAGTCCAGGAAATTCCTATAAGTATGCTAACTCAAGGGTTCCTAAAAAGATTGACATCTAAATCCCAGAGGTACCACAAGACACGTAGGAAACCTAATATGCAAGTGGGAAAGTGTCATCGCAAAAGTCACGTAGAAGTTACCAGAGAAATCCCTTAGGAATCCCGGGTCCCTACTGATCCTGCGGCCACTAGTATCCTCTCGTACTGATGAGGCATACTATGGAATGCAAGGTCGTAACCAAGCGTTCGCTCTACCCCATCCTAGTCTGTACTAGCACTCATGGCATGGGAGAGAACATACAATTATCTTGTTAGGTTCATTTTCTCTCATTTAGTGTAAATGTTTTCACTTATTAAAAACAACTTACAATGGGTTTCTCAAGGCAGCCTCTTAGGGCTCCGACCCCCATTGCAAGCCACTTCTCGACTCTACACATAGATAACCTACCCTAGCTCATGAACTCGTAAATCAAAGAATCATAATAAAACCATCTCAGTCCTATACGAGCAACTAAAAAACATCATAAAAAGATAATCCACAAAATTATATCAGTTCTTCATGAGCAACAGATAACATCAAATAGTAATCATGTAATCAGGACAGTTCTCTATCAGCAACTAAAGGCATCAATGATAAGTCACAAAATCCAATGGTTCTCTAATGAGCAACCAGAAAGTAATACAAGTATAACTGATCGAGACTCAGAAATGGTTATCAAATATAACTGATCGAGACTCAAAAATGGTTAAGTTAGGTATTCTCAAATACATACACCTCAGCTTCACACAAGGAAACTGGAAAGCAATAACAAACAGTAAACACAATCATGTCATAGAGCACTTCATCACATTACCATGGTCAGGTTAAGAAAGATCGAGACCAAATCATCATGACATCACATTCACAACCCCGAGCCTCTGGTAACAACCTGAACTGGTCAACGCTAAACCAACCCCAAAACATTCAAAGTACAAAGACAACATCAAAGTCTCAGAGATTGGATCTGAAAGTATATTATTTGAGTTAAGGTAAGGTTTATGTTTCAGTTTAATGTCGAATTCAAGTAACAAAGTTTTCACAACTACCCTTTTACGAATAACCCATTTCTATAATAACTTTCATTAAATCCATAATCCAAATCTATAATTTACTCAAATAATATTCATTATTAATTAACTTAATTAAACTAATTAAATTAATCAATAATTGCCTGTTCTACTTACTTATCTTAATCTATTCACTAATTGTTAATTTATAAATTTTATACCAAAATTAATAAATTAATATTTACAACTATGTTTATGCATTTAATATTTATTTATTAAATATTAATAAAGTTAAAACTATTATTAATTTAAATATATTATAATTTTATTAATTAAAAATTTTAAATAATAAAATTTGTTTTTGATAAATTAAAAATTATATATAAAAAAATAAAAGCGAAATCAAAGTTTTTTATATTTTTTTTTATTCAAACAAAGTTTATAGCTCGTTGGCTTGGCCGCAGGCCTACGATCGCAGGGCCTGCGGCGATAGGTACTCTGTACCTGCCGTCGCAGTACCTGCGATGCAGGTACTGTCAGCCTCCGACAGTGGGGGGCGAGTACGGGGTGATTCCCTCCCCCCCCACTATATATTATTATATATATATTTTTAATATATATTTTTTATTTTTTATTTTTAATATAAATAAAATAAATCAAGTTTTATTTTAAAAATTAATTTTGTTTAATTTTCAATAAAACAATTTCTCTCAAAGGATAAATATATAATATATAAATAAATAAATAAATAAATAAATAAATAAATAAATAAATATATTTATTTATTTATTAATTTTTTTATCTAGAACTTTTCAATTTCAAAAAAAATCAAAACCCCTACTAAATTAAATGTTAATTTCTAAATCAAGAAAACAAGGGTTCTAATAATTCATCCAGTCTCCATGGATACAGAAATTATTGAAGAGCAATTAATAAATTCACAATATTGAACAGTTAAAACTTTCATCACAGAGAATTTAGATCTACAAACCCCAGACACGAAGAAGACAGGAAGGGATAATTGCATATTTAATGGATAGTCAAAACACAAGACCCTACCTGATCCTGATGCTATTATGCAATCTCCAGGAAATGTATGCGAATTCGCTCCTCTCAATAACCTTCCCCTGGAAAACTTTCTTGGTATCAGCCTTCTGAAATTTGCTTCCAAAAATTGTCTTCCAAAAATTCCCGTCCAAATTCGTCTATCTCAAAAATGAACCCCCCAAAGTTGTGATAAGCAATTTTTCCTCAAATCGGGGCACTAATTGTGCGTTTACCCGAGAAGACTCTTTGCACAACTCAGTTAACTCCAAATTAACTTTTATTATCTTTTCTTATTCTTTTGCATTCAACTTTCATGCACATTAAGTTGAATTATTAAATAACTTTATTTAATATTTCACTTGACTTCTATTTTAAATTAATTTATTACTTTAATCTTATGTGCACTTTTAAGAAATTAAAATAACATTATTAATTTTTATAATTTAATCTTTTAATTTAATTCTTATATTTAACTCATGTTTAGATCATGCGATCTAGAATTCTTAATAAATTAATATATTTCAACTTTTTAATTTATTTTAGAACTTAATTGATAACATATTTAATTAATTTAAATAACAATAATATTTAGCATTTATTTAAAAATGAACTCCAAATATATTATTATTAATTTAAATAAATATTATCCTGTTCTAAATTTATCCTTGAATTTTAATCTCCAAATTTAATTCTTTTAATTAATTAATTAATTAATTAAATATAAAGATATCATAATAATTCTCTATTTAATTAAATCATTAATTAATCTTTTTTTAATTAGACTTAATTAATAGAAAATACACCAAAGACTCATAAAGCAACATACGAAAACCCATCATAGAAAAATACATACCATATCAAACAAAAAGGGTTATAATCACGAAATTACATCATTTGATGCATTCAGAGGGTACTTAACTCAGATACTTGTCCTAATTATCAATTAGGAAAATTGGCTAAAGGGTTTAGGATTTGGACTTAAGAGTTTATCTCCCCTCTCTTACCATTGAGACAACGCGATAGGGTACGCTCATCCTGAAAATTCAGGGAAGTCGATACTCGGTACCTGCAACTTGCATAAAATCCACGCATGTACAAACACAATATTCTAAGCTAAACAAACAATGGGAGGAAGTGGTGCATCGTGTAGATCCCGACTAGCAGGTGACTATGACTCCCTTCCTTAACCATATCAGAAACACCATACATAAATAAAACAACACGCACACCATACACATGCAGTATGGGGTAAGTATCCATAAGAAGCACATGAAATAATAAACCATCTAACTAATCATCATCGATAACTGAAACCATTGAATAATCATCATACATGCATGAAATATAGAGTACCAAGTAATCTCATCATATAATAAACTGAGTGTAAACATCATCTGATAATCTCTAAAATAATAATACTAATCATCAAACATAAATTGGCCTAAAAGAGTTTGGCAATCATATCATAAATGTAGCTCGAAAATGTAGACTAGGGGCAGGCACTACATCCACCCCCCCTAGACTTAGGCTTACTCCTGGAAGCCTATAAACAAATAGGGATATAAATCTCGTAATCTATATGCATCCTCCCATGTAGCTGAAGAGTCATCAGTAGGGTCCCATTGGACCCTTACCTGCTCTATGGTTTGACCCCTGAGGGTCAACTCCCGCTGCTCCAGAATACGTATTGGCTCCAAAGCCAGCTGCCCGTCCTCTACCTGCAATGCATTCCAATCAAGAATATGTACAACATCAGGAATATACTGTCTAAGTACTGAAACATGGAAAACATCATGAATGCGAGCAAGGCTGGGCGGTAAAGCAAGACGATAGGCAACTGGACCAATCCTCTCAAGAATATCGAATGGTCCCACAAAGCGAGGTGCTAGCTTTGAGCCCTTTCCATAACGGATCGGACTCTTCCACGGACGCACTCTCAAGAAAACCTTCTCTCCCACAGCAAACTGCTTATCTGACCTATGTGCATTAGCATACTTCTTCTGCCTATCCTGTGGCGTTGTCAAGTGCTCTCGGATACGCACCACCTGGTGTTCCATGTCACGAAGCATCTCTGGGCCCAACAGGATGCGATCCTCAAGGCTATCCCAACTCAAAGGTGTATGACAAGGGCGTCCATATAAGGCTTGGAAAGGTGCCATGCCAATAGAACTGTGATACCCGTTGTTGTAAGCAAACTCCACTAGATAGAGATAGTCCTCCCAATGAGTCTGCCTATCCATCACGTACATCCTCAACATATCTTCGAGAACCTGATTTACTCTCTTTGTCTGCCCATCTGTCTCTGGGTGATATGCTGAATTGAAGTTCAACTGCAGTCCAAGATCATGCTGTAGTGATGTCCAAAATGCGGAAGTGAAAACATGATCCCTATCCGAAATGATCTTTCGGGGAATAACATGTAGTCTCACAATGTCACGCATGAAGACATTAGCTACTGAAGCTGCAGTGTAGGAAGACCTGATTGGTGCAAAATGTGCCACCTTGGTCAACCGGTCAACGATGACCATGATAGCATCATGACAACGAAGAGTCATAGGTAATCCTACTATGAAATCCATAGAGATGATGTCCCACTTCCATGAAGGAACGAGATTCGGTTGCAAAAGTCCTGCCGAATGCTGGTGTTCTGCCTTGACTCTCTGACACTCAAGACATCTAGCCACAAAATCAGCAATGTCGCGCTTCATCCCGGACCAATAGAATAAACGTCGCAAATATGCATGCATCTTCTTGACACCTAGATGTGCTGAGTAAGGTGCACGATGGGCTTCTGATAGGATCAATATGCGAAGCTCATCCAGTAGCGGCACATAGATCCTTCCTGAATGTCTCAAAAGGCCATCTGACTCTAAGACATAGCTTGAAAACTTACCCTCCAAGGGTCTCCCTGAATTGATCTCACTGCACACCTCCAGATACCATGAATCAGTGGGGAGTGCCTGAAGTATCTGACACCTCAAATCGACAATAAGGGTCATAGATGATATCACATGTTTCCTGCGACTCAAAGCATCAACTACAACATTCTCCTTCCCTTGGATATACTTTACCTCAAAGTCATACTCGCACAAAAACTCCATCCAACGCATTTGCCTAGCATTTAGATTAGGCTGTGTGAATATGTACTAAAGACTACGATGATCGCTATGTAGTTCAAATCTGTGTCCCAACAAGAAATGTCTCCATCTCACTAAGGCATGAACTGCTGCTGCTAACTCAAGGTCATGTGTAGGATAATTCAACTCATGATCCTTGAGTTTGCGTGACTCATATGCAATCACTCGACCATTCTGCATTAGAACTGCTCCAATACCCTCAAGGGAAGCATTTGTACACACCATGAAATCACCTTCTGGATCAGGTACTACTAAGATCGGTGCACTGGTCAGAAGCTCTTTGAGTTTCTGAAATGCTCCTACACACTTTTCTGTCCAAAGAAACTTCTTTCCTTTCCTTTGAAGGGAGGTAATAGGGTGTGCTATTCTGGAGAAGTTTTGAACAAATCTGCGATAATACCCAGCTAGACCCATGAAACTACGAATCTCTGACACAGTAGTGGGTGCAGGCCAATCTATTATTGCCTGGATCTTCGTAGGATCTACAGAGATACCTTCGCTTGAAATAATGTGTCCCAAATACTGTATCTCCAATTGGAAGAAATCACACTTTGCCGCATTGGCATAAAGTTGATTATCTCTCAAGCACTGCAAAACTAAACTCAAATGTTCCTCATGTTCCTTTTGGGACCTAGAATATATCAGAATATCATCGAGGAACACAAGAAAAAATCTATCAAGATAGGAACGGAACACCCCATTCATTAAGCACATGAAAACTGATGGAGCGTTCGTCAGTCCAAAGGGTACCACTGTGAACTCATAATGCCCATAGCAAGTTCGGAAGGCGGTCTTATGAATATCAGCCTCCTTGATGCAAAGTTGATGGTATCCTAACTTAAGATCAATCTTAGAGAACACTGTAGCCCCCTTGATCTGATCAAATAAATCATCAATCCTTGGTAAAGGATACCTGTTCTTTATTGTCACCTTATTCAGCTGTCTGTAATCAATGCAAAGGCGCAAAGAACCATCCTTCTTCTTCACAAAGAGCACTGGAGCTCCCCATGGTGATACACTAGGTCGAATACTACCCTTGGCCAAAAGTTCCTCTAACTGCAAACGCAACTCACTTAGCTCTTGAGTGGTCATACGGTAAGGAGCTCTAGAGATAGGTTCCGCTCCTGGAGTGAGCTCGATGCTAAAATCAATGTCTCTCTTTAGAGGCATGCCTGGAATCTCACTCAGAAAGACATCAGCATACTCCTATAAAATAGGGTGATCTAGGGTCTTCCTCGTAGATTCTTCCTCATCTAGCTCATTTACCATAACAGAAAATACCTGACATCCCTTATGAAAGCTTCGCTTTAGTTGCATAGCAGAGATCATCCGTAGGGATATAGGCCTCGGTATCCCCACAATATCAACATCCTTCCCTTGGTCATCCTGACACATAATGGTCTTCTTTCTGCAGTCTATACTAGCCCTATGAGAGCCAAGCCAATCCATACCTAAGACCACATCGTAGGAGCCAAGAGGAATAACTTGAAAATCGACTGAAGTCTCAAACCCTCCTATGCTAAGTCCACACTTATGAACTACAAAATCTGTGGAAACTTTAGCGCCTGAGGCTAGTTCCACTTGCCAACCATGATCTTGCTTAACCGACTCCAGCTTACACTTGTCAACTAGAGATGGAGAAATGAAAGAATCTATGGCACCTGAATCAAATAATACAGAGAGAGGTGTACCTCGGATAGCTCCTGCAGTCTCAACTACTATCCCCTGATGGTCTGCCTGACGGTGATCCACCGCTGCAAATACTCTATGAGATCCACTTGTATTTCCGACTGTAGGTTCAGATGCTGCTGGCTTGGGTCCTGAATACTGAGATGCTCGCTATGGGCAGTATGCTGCAATATGACCAATCTGTCCACATGAATAACATCCCGTGCCTCTACCAGATCCTCTCCCTAGAGGTGGTGCATGTGACCGCTGGTGGTTACCCTTGCTAGCAAAAGACTGGTTGCTCTGTGCAGGCCGAGATTGCTGATTCTGTCTATTACATTGAGCATTGCGATTGATCCTAGAGTTGGATCCACCGCCACCACTCTGTGCCTGAGGGTAAAATCCCTTATGCTGCTGCTGAGAATACTGATTCCTCCTAGGGAAGGGAGGCTTCCTGATTCCACCAGAATTGTGGTTGCCCTTAGATCCTGCTATAGTAGGCGCTCCCACAAAACCCTCTTGCCCAAAGTTGACACTCTGCTCTACCAGGATAGCTCGATGTACCGCATCCTTGAGGGTCTTAGGCTCAAATACCTTAACACCCCCAATAAAACGGTTGTTCAAGCCTCGAATGAAATGTTGTACCAACTGTGCTGGGTTGTCACTGAATCCCAAAAAAGGCATGAGCTCATAGAACTTGCGCTCATACTCTACAATGGTCATAGTGAACTGTCTCAGGTTATGGAACTCATCTGCTCTATGCTACTTCCATTCCTCTGGTAGGAATCGCTCATGAAAACTCTCCAAGAAAATCTCCCAAGTGACACTACCCATGTCAATGCCCAACTTCTTCTCCTCAATAGTCCACCAGGTGGCTCCAAATAACTCTAGATTGGTAATGGCAAACCTCGCTTTGACATTACTGTCAAAGTCCTGCATAGCAAAAATCCTGTCAAGGGCAATAAGCCACTGCTCAGCTACATACCCAGAACCTTGCCCATTAAAGGGCTTGATCTTGGACCTCTGAAGATCCTTCATCTGAGAAGATACTATGAATCTATGTCGATCCCTCTGAGGACTCCTAGATCTGCGTCTATGCTCATGTCCAACCTGGTGTGCTCTATCCTGCTCAAGAACAAGAGGTAAGCGATCAATAAGGGTTCACATCATTTTCCTCAGATCAACCTCCTTAGAGTCGGCATGTCCCTCTTCGTGGTTCTCTTCCTTATGCTCACTGACATGCTCTTCCCTATTCTCTTCCTGAATGGGGCTCTCATGGATAGACTCATGAACACTAACATCTCTGCCTCGTCCACGGCCTCTGCCACGGCCAAGGCTACAGCCCCTAATGGAAGATCTTGTCCCAGATACCATCCTGCAATAATATCCAAGACACAAGATGCTAAAATAACCATGAAACATACTACTGAAATACATAGATAAAAGACACATGTTTTGTAAACAAGATATTTTCAATTTTTAGTTTACCTATAATTTCAGTTTAAGTATAATTCCAGTTTTGAAGTTTTGAGTGTTGAAGTATGAAAAATAGGTAACTAATAGTTTGTATACTATTTCAGTTCAACTAGTTTCAAGTTTCAGTTTAAGGTTTGCATTTTTTTATTCAACTAGTTAACACTAGTGGCGTTCCAATATACCCAGAGCTCCCAATGTAGAAACTCGGGCTCTGATACCAGATGTAATGCTCGGCCAAGGGATCCAAAAGAATTAACCTAAAGTTTCACTAAGTTTGCTAAACATTTTCTTTTTTTAAAGTAAGAAAGTATGACATACACATCAACACCTAGTAGCGGAAGCAATAACATGTAATCATCGACAAACATACATTGCAAGTTACATTTCTTAAAGATCCCAAGACATTGAGTCACGTTTAAATTTAATTAAATCTAAGTCTAACAACTATCACATACATATGAAAGAATAATCAGAAAGTCCCATGTCCATAATATACATTTGTTCCGAATGCCTCTCTGCAAATTAATTCGGAATGCTCAATCATCCACTGTACAAGTCACAGGGTATGAAAGGCTTAAAAGAATATACATATGTAAAGATCAAGACACAACATCCTCAAATCCATGATACAAAGTACAGTAAAAATATATGAAACTATTCACCATACACGATACATCTATACATCCATAATGATAAAACATCTATCATAAAATCTAACCATCCATCATAATAATCCAAGAACATAGTGAAGGTAAATGCCAATCACGAAAACTCCAGCCACGGTGACCACGGAATGGATCTCAATGGTAAGAGTAAAAGCACTACCACCCGACCGCGTAGAACCTAAATGGTCCACTCCCACCGCGCTGAGGAGATAGTCTCAAGTCCCAAATAGGATGACAAAACCTATAATCATAAATACTCTCTAAGTCCAAGAAATTCCTATAAGTATGCTAACTCAAGGGTTCCTAAAAAGATTAACATCTAAATCCCAGAGGTACCACAAGACACGTAGGAAACCTAATATGCAAGCGGGAAAGTGTCATCGCAAAAGTCACATAGAAGTTACCTGAGCAATCCCTTAGGAATCCCGGGTCCCTACTGATCCTGCGGCCACTAGTATCCTCTCGTACTGATGAGGCATACTATGGAATGCAAGGTCGTAACCAAGCGTTCTCTCTACCCCATCCTAGTCTGTACTAGCACTCATGGCATGAGAGAGAACATACAATTATCTTGTTAGGTTCATTTTCTCTCATTTAGTGTAAATGTTTTCACTTATTAAAAACAACTTACAATGGGTTTCTCAAGGCAGCCTCTTAGGGCTCCGACCCCCATTGCAAGCCACTTCACGACTCTACACATAGATAACCTACCCTAGCTCATGAACTCGTAAATCAAAGAATCATAATAAAACCATCTCAGTCCTATACAAGCAATTGAAAAAAATCATAAAAAGATAATCCACAAAATTATATTAGTTCTTCATGAGCAACAGATAACATCAAATAGTAATCATGTAATCAGGACAGTTCTCTATCAGCAACTGAAGGCATCAATGATAAGTCACAAAATCCAATGGTTCTCTAATGAGCAACCAGAAAGTAATACAAGTATAACTGATCAAGACTCAGAAATGGTTATCAAATATAACTGATCGAGACTCAAAAATGGTTAAGTTAGGTATTCTCAAATACATACACCTCAGCTTCACACAAGGAAACTGGAAAGCAATAACAAACAGTAAACACAATCATGTCATAGAGCACTTCATCACATTACCATGGTCAGGTTAAGAAAGATCGAGACCAAATCATCATGACATCACATTCACAACCCCGAGCCTCTGGTAACAACCTGAACTGGTCAACGCTAAACCAACCCCAAAACATTCAAAGTACAAAGACAACATCAAAGTCTCAGAGATTGGATCTGAAAGTATATTATTTGAGTTAAGGTAAGGTTTATGTTTTAGTTTAATGTCGAATTCAAGTAACAAAGTTTTCACAACTACCCTTTTATGAATAACCCATTTCTATAATAACTTTCATTAAATCCATAATCCAAATCTATAATTTACTCAAATAATATTCATTATTGATTAACTTAATTAAACTAATTAAATTAATCAATAATTGCCTGTTCTACTTACTTATCTTAATCTATTCACTAATTGTTAATTTATAAATTTTATACCAAAATTAATAAATTAATATTTACAACTATGTTTATGCATTTAATATTTATTTATTAAATATTAATAAAGTTAAAACTATTATTAATTTAAATATATTATAATTTTATTAATTAAAAATTTTAAATAATAAAATTTGTTTTTAGTAAATTAAAAATTATATATAAAAAAAAAAAGCGAAATCAAAGTTTTATATTTTTTTTTATTCAAACAACGTTTATAGCTCGTCAGCTTGGCCGCAGGCCTGCGATCGCAGGGCCTGTGGCGGCAGGTACTCTGTACCTGCAGTCACAGTACCTGCGATGTAGGTACTGTCGGCCTCCGACAGTGAGGGGCGGGTACGGGGTGATTCCCTCCCCCCCCACTATATATTATTATATATATTTTTTATATATATTTTTTATTTTTATTTATTTATTTATTTAATATAAATAAAATAAATCAAGTTTTATTTTAAAAATTAATTTTGTTTAATTTTCAATAAAACAATTTCTCTCAAAGGATAAATATATAATATATAAATATATATATATATATATATATATATTAATTTTTTTATCTAGAACTTTTTAATTTCAAAAAAAATCAAAACCCCTACTAAATTAAATGTTAATTTCTAAATCAAGAAAACAAGGGTTCTAATAATTCATCCAGTCTCCATGGATACAGAAATTATTGAAGAGCAATTAATAAATTCACAATATTGAACAGTTAAAACTTTCATCACAGAGAATTTAGATCTACAAACCCCAGACACAAAGAAGACAGGAAGGGATAATTGCATATTTAATGGATAGTCAAAACATAAGACCCTACCTGATCCTGATGCTATTATGCAATCTCCAGGAACTGTATGCGAATTCGCTCCTCTCAATAACCTTCCCCTGGAAAACTTTCTTGGTATCAGCCTTCTGAAATTTGCTTCCAAAAATTGTCTCCCAAAAATTCCCGTCCAAATTCGTCTATCTCAAAAATGAACCCCCCAAAGTTGTGATAAGCAATTTCCCCTCAAATCGGGGCACTAATTGTGCGTTTACCCGAGAAGACTCTTTGCACAACTCAATTAACTCCAAATTAACTTTTATTATCTTTTCTTATTCTTTTGCATTCAACTTTCATGCACATTAAGTTGAATTATTAAATAAATTTATTTAATATTTCACTTGACTTCTATTTTAAATTAATTTATTACTTTAATCTTATGTGCACTTTTAAGAAATTAAAATAACATTATTAATTTTTATAATTTAATCTTTTAATTTAATTCTTATATTTAACTCATGTTTAGATCATGCGATCTAGAATTCTTAATAAATTAATATCTTTCAACTTTTTAATTTATTTTAGAACTTAATTGATAACATATTTAATTAATTTAAATAAAAATAATATTTAGCATTTATTTAAAAATGAACTCCAAATATATTATTATTAAATTAAATAAATATTATCCTGTTCTAAATTTATCCTTGAATTTTAATCTCCAAATTTAATTCTTTTAATTAATTAATTAATTAATTAAATATAAAGATATCATAATAATTCTCTATTTAATTAAATCATTAATTAATCTTTTTTTAATTAGACTTAATTAATAGAAAATACACCAAGGACTCATAAAGCAACATACGAAATTACATCATTTGATGCATTCAGAGGGTACTGAACTCAGATACTTGTCCTAATTATCAATTAGGACAATTGGCTAAAGAGTTTAGGATTTGGACTTAAGAGTTTATCTCCCCTCTCTTACCATTGAGACAATGCGATAGGGTACGCTCATCCTGACAATTCAGGGAAGTCGATACCCGGTACCTGCGACCTGCATAAAATTCACGCATGTACAAACACAATATTCTAAGCTAAACAGACAATGGGAGGAAGTGGTGCATCGTGTAGATCCCGACTAGCAGGTGACTACGACTCCCTTCCTTAACCATATCAAAAACATCATACATAAATAAAACAACACGCACACCATACACATGCAGTATGGGGTAAGTATCCATAAGAATCACATGAAATAATAAACCATCTAACTAATCATCATCAATAACTGAAACCATTGAATAATCATCATACATGCATGAAATATAGAGTACCAAGTAATCTCATCATATAATAAACTGAGTGTAAACATCATCTGATAATCTCTAAAATAATAATACTAATCATCAAACATAAATTGGCCTAAAAGAGTTTGGCAATCATATCATAAATGTAGCTCAAAAATGTAGACTAGGGGCAGGCACTACATTATTTAGCCATTGACACTCCTCACTTAGGAATACAATAGAGTGTAAAAGATTGTTTTAGCATGTTGCATACTGTACAACTTCATTACAATAGAAGATGACATTCCATTTGAAGTTGAAACCAAAGAGGATGATGTGTGTAAGGGGGTAAATGTACCAATACTTGATACATATGGGATGACTTAACGTGATAGAGATGATTGGGGGAGGTTTCGAGATGAAATAGCAAGGAGAATGTGGGAAGACTATAGATCTTTAGATGTGTTGTACTTGAGACATATTATACTTTTCTTTGTATAATATGTATTGAGAAATATTCATCATATTTAGCATGATACTTAGATGGTATTTGAATAGTGTATGATGTTTATGTACATACATTTCAATGAATGGAAAAATAATAATTAATAGAATCTTATACATGTTTATGTTTATGTTCCTACATAATAATATGGTTTTTGAATATCTTGAATGAATATCTTAGTTGTGAGTTATGAAAGTTTTCATCATATTTAGTAAAATCTATATTTAGGTCCAAGGTCCTACCATAGGTGCATTGTTGTTTAGACAAATCTAGTAGGAGACCACTTGTATATTATTATAAGAGGAATGAGTATTTGTTATAGCACTCAGATTGTCATTCTAGTTATTGGGACACTCCATATGGACCATTAAATAAGTGTTAGAAGGTTGTTATAAAGTGCATTAAATCTACTTTCATTGGGTTTTTGTTTGGTAAATTCCATTGATTATTGAGAAATTTGTGTCCATTTGACTATAGTCTATCTCATAGGACAGTTTTTGGAAGTTGTTTGTTGTTGCAGCACATTGTATAGACTATATATTCCATAGCATGATTTTTACAATAGAATAATAATACCAGTACCGAATCTCATAACCTTATCCAACATACTCCATGATTGTGAGAAAATGAGACCTTTGGAATAGTATATGAACATCCATCAAAACATAGTGGGAAGAGATCATATATTATAGTTTTTCGATATCCTTCCCACCTGTCTCAATAGACAACTTTCAAAATGTGGAAGGATATACAATGCCAATGCATTTGGTTCATGTCTATTATTTTTTATCAAATCATGTTACCATCATTTCCATCACTTGAACTATAGATGGGAATGAACTCTACTGTGTCTTCTCAAAATCTATTAGTATGCTAACCACTTCAATTTGATCTACTACTTCAACCCTAGTTGCTCATTAACTTGATTGTCCTCTATGAAAATGTTATATATTTGGTTATGATCTCTATGGATTCTCTATCATTCCAAATTATATGAAATATGCTCATTAATGGTTTACCTTAATCACAAAAAAATGTAGGATCAGTGGTACTTTTAATCTGATATGTCATACTGATGAACTCTGTTATTCCAAATCATGTGTGATTTTGAGTACATTACATAATACTTATATATCATGCTCATGAATTATGAGCTTCTAAATTATATGCTACATGTACTCTAATGTAGACTAATCACATGATAAATGTAGGATGAAGATCTGGGCATTTTAGGATTATGGATATTTTTAATATTGCTTACAATATCAAAGCCATGACTTGGGTATGATTCCAACTTATAAGCATGTCTTTTATTGTGGATTAATCAAATGAAAAATGTAGCATTATGGATATCTATTTAGTACATGTATGTCATATTTATTCATTTGGTGTGATTTCAAATTATATGATATATTTCCTATAATATAGGCTAATCAGATGAAAATGTAGCATCGTGGGTGTCTTATATATTACTTATATGATATATGCCCTATAATATATTACTTGGATATATCATTAGAATGTGATTTTTTTTCATTGGTTTATGTAACCTATGTATCTTCTCTTATTTAAGGGTAATTTGGCTAAGCATGAAAGTCTTTTCTTTTCTTTTCTCATTTGTTTTGCGCATCCAAATAATGGTAGCAGAGAGTCATTTCTTCTAATCTAGCATTGAAGAGTGCATTTTATTTCTCAATATAAGAGTTATTGCCTTACAGAGAACCATAATTCGTAGAGATAGATGAGTTATTTGAGAACCACATCTCATAGATGTGGTGCAGGCCTGCTTCTGGCTAATTGTCACTATTGTTGTCTTTAACCTACCTCTGGTTGACTACTTTTGTTGTCTTTTACCTACCTCTAGATACCTATTATTGTTGTCCTTTATAATCTCTATCTTTTATAATGTATCGTTACACTTTGTGAATGATGAATATTGATGGGTTTTATTCAATATATGTCATCCTTATTGATATGGTTATCTGATATGTTTCTTTATTTTGTGCATACATGTTATATTTGTTTTATATTTTGTTGCCTACATTCATGATGAGTTTTTGTTTATTCACTATCATGGCTGATGATATGCAAATCAGAAATATACCTTCATCTTCGAATGGGGTATTGTGGTCAAGAGAAATTGAATGCAAGTTGCTTGACTTTCTCCATGAGAAAGTCCAACTTGGTCAAAAATTTGAAGGTGGCTTCGAAAAAGAATCTTGGACCACTATTGAGTGGTGCTTCAATAAAGAGTTCAAGCACAATTTAATCAAGGATCATTTTAAAAATAAACTGAAAACTTGGAAGACAATATTTAGAATCATGAAGGATTTGAGAAATATAAGTTGTTTTGCTTGGAATGAAGCTACAAAATCTTTGGATTTTGAAGATAGTGTTTGGATTGAGATTTTGAAGGTAAAATACTATTTGAAGTTTATTTGAGTTAAGTAAAATTTTGTCTTGAAAAGTTAGTATTGAAAGCGAAATAACTATTTCATTCATTTTGCCAACATGTAGAAGAAGGAATTCAAAAATGGGAAAGTGTATAAAAGATAATCATTCTAATACTATAATGAGTTAGCATATATTGTAGGAAATAGAATGGCATAAGGTACTATAGTTGCCACTGGTCAAGAAATAGAAGAAGGGCACGTGATGGCTGAGGCCTTCGATCTTGATGATGATAGGGATTTTTGTATACTAGTTGATGATAATTTGGATGATGACTTTTCTCAATCCAACCTATCAACTATAATTTCCACACAAAGATTATCACCATCCTCATCAAGGAATAGAAAGAGGAAGAAGGGAAGCATGACTGGTTTGATGGATCTATTTTTTTTGAAGCTTTGAATAGTATCCATAAGGGCATAGCAAAGCCTTATATTATCGAAGTGGATCAAGAGGATTCTGATTTAGTTGCTAAGAAAATGTACGATTCCCTAAAATCCATTCTTGGATTACTGAAGATATAATGATAAGTGCATATGGTACATTTTTGGTTGAAACGTCAAGAGAAAAAGGCTTTTTGAGGATGACAATCTTGCAGAGAAAAAAATACATACTACTTAAGTTTGGAGGACTTTACAATCTATATACAACACAAATATGCATGGTTTTCATTAAAATTATTTCAATTAGCTACATTAACAACCAATTTGTAATGGTTAATTTTCAGTCACCTTTAAATATGGTTGCTTGATAGCATGCCTTCTGACATTTTTATGTGATTTTAATTGACTTTAAATACATCCCCTTGCTTACTTTGTGATTGTATACATTTTGAATCAGCTTTAAATATGGTTTGCTTCAAAATATGGTTGAGTGTACTATGTTGTATATTTGTTATGTTGTATGATTTTATTGCCTTGTTCCATTGGTGGTATTACGATTTTGACTGGTGGCATCATTAGAATCCCCACCACTTTTGGACCATCTAGTTCATTCAACACTACATCATATAGTGGCACTTCATTAGAATTTACATATCTAGGAAAATTAACATATCTAGGCTCATCATCATCTTCATTGATAACCAGTACTAGTTTTGCATTTTGGCATTTAGATTAGAAAGATTCAACATTTACATCATAAATCCCTTCAACCATGCACCCCTATAATTGAATGGTGCTATAAAAAAAACCCAAAATGATCTTCATAATTTTGCATTTGGGGTTTTAGAAACTTATAGAAGTGTCTAGATACTCCTTTTATTAAATGTAAGGTTGATTACATAAACATCCATACATGTATAAGCATGGTAAGTTACTTGGAAAGTCATGAGATCAATCTTTTATGTACATGGAATGCCATGCTACTTGTTGAGTGAGTTTTATTATTATTTTTTTGTATCAAGATCTCTCTATTTATATATATACATATATACATATGTGTGTGTGTGTGTGTACATACATACATACATGCATATATAAAGATCATAAGGGCATGACAATGAGATGCAAAGATCATAAGGTTATGGCAATGAAATCCTAGATCTCCACTGATCTCCACCAACCTTTAGAACTCTCCACCCTCTTTCATGCACAACTCTCCAAAACCAATCAAAAGAATTGAGAAATGATTAATATCGTATTTTCTTTTCTTTTTTGTTTATAATTTGTAATCCACAATCCACAAGTTCTCTCTGTATACATACATACATACATATGCATATACACATATATACATATATATATACATACATATATATATATATATATATATATATATATATATATATACACATATATATATACATATATATACACATATATGTACATATACACACACAAACACACACACATAGATATATAAATATACATATGTATATATATATATATATATATGTATATATATATATATATGTATATACATCTATATGTACACATACATGTATATACATCTATATGTATATACATGTATATGCATGTATGTGTACATATAGATGTATATAGATGTATATGCATATACATATACATATATATGTATATGCATATACATGTATATACATCTACATGTATGTACATCTACATGTACATGTATGTATATGTATATATATATATATATATTGAAAACTTGAATGCTGAAATTGATTTTGATAAGGATATTATGGGAGCCACTAGATAGAATCTAGGAAAGTGTTGCAGTAGGTACTATGACATTGGAAACATAGTTAAATTGGTCTAGTTGCTTATTAATTGGGTTTATTACTTCATTATTATATGATCCAATGGTAATGTTAGTTATTATTTCGGCATACATGAAAACATTATTATTATTCATTATTATATATACATACATACATGAAAACAACAATGCACTTTTTATATTTATGAATGTAAAAGACATGGCACCTGCTCTCGCTTTTGCTTCAGTGCTGGCTTCTACTCCCACGTTTGTGTCTACCCTGGCTTCTGCTTCCACTCCTTTTGGTGGTGATGATGTTGGTTGTGTTTTTCGGGCTTCTCCTACCCTTTCTTAAGCAGTCTTTGAGGGTGGGTTTCGCTCTTTTCCCAAGGAGGGGGGAGGCCCCTTTGCTACTTTTTAGGCTAGGGCTTCTCCTGTTCCTACTGGGAAGATTCATTCCCCAAGAGCTGTGGGTGGTTCAGCAATTTCTTATGCAAATGTGGTCACCTATGAGGCTAGTCTTGGTAGTCAAGTTGTGCATCTAGGGCCCCTTCCTGCTGAACCTGTTGCTATAAGTAACCCTATTTTGATCAATCTATGGAGGACTTCTCCTCTACTATTGCCATTTTTTATTTTAGTGGTTTTTGGCCCTCTCTTTTGGATCTGCATGCTTGGATTTCCAAATTTTGGGAGCCTATCATTTCAGATTTAGTCCAAATTTTTCCTGTGGCAAGGGGCTTTTTCATTGTGAAATTTGCTTCTACTAATGATAGAAATGCCATCCTTTGGCATGGTTTCTCTTGAGAGGAGAGGTTCTCCTTGATGGCCAAAACTTGGTATGTGAATTTTGATCCGTTAATTGAATCCTTTAATAAGATTCCTCTGTGGGTAAGGTTGCATAATCTTCCCCTTCACTTATGGATGGATTCAATCTTCGAGGTTGTAGGGGAGGCCCTAGGGGAATTTTTGTTGGTTGATATTGCATCTTCCAATGTATTTCAGATGATGCATGCTTGCATTCTTATGGAGATAGACATGTCCAAGGGGCTCCCATAAATGATTAAGTTGGCCTCTCCCAATGGCTCTTGGATTTAGCTTCTTGATTATTAGGCATTCTTTTCAGATGTCAGAAATGCCATAAGGCTAGCCACCTTGAAGCGCAATGCTCTTTTGGAAAGGTTAGATCAAAGAAGTCACCTTCTTGGTGGATGGGGGTTTCAAATGATCACTACATCGTTCAGAAGGCTCCCTCTAGTGGGGATGGTTTTGTTGTTTTTTCTCAAGATTCATTGGAGGTGGATTTTGTTGCTACTCCTTATGATTTAAATGTCTCCCCTATGGTGGTGGTCAATATAGATGTCCTTCCTTGGGACACTGCTATTGCTCCTCATGTGGCTCTGTCTAAGGGGGTAGTTGTTGCACCTCTGTGTGGTGGTGGTACTTCTTCCCTGGTTGAGAGGGATTTGGGGGTTGTTTGTAGTGTGGATGACTTTGCTTGACATAAGGCTACTAGGATGGTGGAGGATGGATGGACAATAGTAAAAGGAAAAAAAATCAAGCCCTCCATTCAATCATTTGATATGTCTTTATGTTCTCAAAAGATGGGATCTAAATGTAAATCTTGAGGCTTAGATTTCTTTCCTTGTACCCCACCTAGTCTTTTTGAGGCTATCCCTTTTTGTTTTGGTTCACCTGGTCTCTTTGGCATGTTTTCTTGTAGTATGACATGGTTCTGGATTAAATGTCTTCTTTTGTAACTGTAGGGTTTTAGGATACCGTTTAAAACCTATTTAGGTGGTAGTTGAGCACTGTGTTATCTGTGAGACCACCTTGGTCACCTTGTTTTGGTGGGTGACTTGTTTCACCTACAGTTTGTTGTTATTATGTTTGGCTTCATTGAAAATTATTTGATCTGTAAATGGTTTCAGGCACCCTTCAAAACCTATTTTCCTTAATAAAAAATAATGCACTTTCTAAGAGTTTACAATTGTTTAACAAAATGAATATTTTACAAGAAAATGTGCCTAAAGAACTGTTAGCTCATAAGCAAGAAAATGTTATTGAAACAATACAAAAATTTATTGACATGAGAGGTCTACAAGTGAGGGTGTTGACCAATCTTGAAAACTTGAATGCTAAAATGAAAACTATCGATGATCAACCACCTATGCTAGAGTTGCAACACAATGTGAAGTTGATTTTAGATAAGGTAGAGGCAGATATTCAAAAATTTGATAATCAAAATTTAAGGCACGAGAGCGAAGGAGAAGGAGCGACTTTAGAAAGAGATTGCATGACAAAAACAACATTTAGATAACATTAAGAATATTATGGGAGCCTCATGGTTATGACATTTACATAGAAGCAAAACTTTCTTCTTCAATTCCTTACACTCAATTCTTCACTGAAAATATTCTTCCAGTAGTGAGATCCACTAGTGCATTTTACCCTAAATTTTGACCAAAAATTTTGACTAAGTATTTTAAATGAGTTGGTTGGTCAATTTATAAAGCAATTTTTTTTTTTAATAACATGCTCGTGTTGGTTGCAATTGCGATGCACACTGCAGCATAAAAGAAAACAAAAAAAGGGAAAAAATATATCACATTTCATTTGGTGTGAGAGTTCCAAAGTATTCACGAGAAGTGCGAGTTAATGGTATGCTCAGAGAACAGAACATAAGGGCGGGCTTAGGATGGGATCAAACAAACAAGCATTTGAATGCATGCAGAGGGATGATTGAGCTTGTTGAATGCCTTTGAGTTTGCATGTAGAGTCACCATTGGTTCTTGCTTTTGATGGTTCACGAGTGCCATATAATTTTAGGCATAGAATTGTAGGGCAATCCCTAGAATGCTTCTTGATGTGTTGGTGGTCGACCTCCATTGACCCACCTAATCATATTACGTATATAATAAAAGGTGGCATTGCACCGAACTTTGCTAATATATGATAAAAGGTCCCGGGTGGCCCACCCTACTAATATATCAGATTTCATTTGGTGAGAGAGTTCTAGAGTATTCGCGAGAAGTGCGAGTTAATGGTATGTTTGGAGATTTGATATGGTTCCGTCGGGCACTTCAACTCCTTCACTTCCAGCATTTCGCTCGCATGAAGGCATATATTTTCAAGGGGGGTTCTAGAAGAGAGGACTTGACATTGTGTGGGGACCATTGTAACATGTAAAAGTTTAGTGGCATATATGATAATAGGTTTTCTTTACCACAACATTGTGTTGGGTTGTAATAGGTAAAATTTTAGTTGATAGAGTCAAGGTCCTTGAACAAGGTTTTTGTCTGGCTAATTATGAATGAAATCCTTGTGTCTAAGGTGTAGGGTTAACCCACTAAGGGAATTTCCCTCTCATTTGCTTATAGGCCCTCCAAAACTAGTGGAAATCAGGAAACTAATATGCTGACTACTTTGAGATTTCTTCAAGCTTTTTACTTTCTCCTTTGTTTTCAGAATAAGTGCTATATTTTCTTTGGCCTGAATGCAATAGTGGTTGTGATTTGTCTAGTGTTTCCTAGTGTTTCCTATTCTTGTAAAGGTTACTTTGTTTTAGCATAGAATTACTTTTGTTTTTCAATGATCTCATTTTGGCAGGATTTATCTATAGTTGCTTCACCGCTTCTAGGATTTGAGAGGTCTCCTTCTTCACATTGGACCTTAGTAGCCGGGGATAGAAACAAAACATCACATCTATTTATTGTTGATATGATTGTGTTGACCACATATTTTGTCTTTGCAAAATGATCCCCATTGTAATTCACAGTTGTATTCATTGTTTGGAGCAGAGCCACGTTTTAAAAAATGGGTCTTGATCAATTTTCCTCAATGGAGCTGAACCAACTCCTCTAGCTTCTTATTGCACTTGGCATGCCTACTATGAAAAAATTCTTATGTAAGAGTCTTGAGTATAGACAATATTGTCTGGCCTACAAGGATATCAATTATAAAGCATTGCTGGTCTGCTAGGGCATCAATTGTTCTGCTTGTCTTTTCACTTGCGAGCTAGTATTTCCTTTATTGAAATTGTTACCTATGAATTTGTTGATGGAATGGATGAAATAAATTCTGAATAATTAATATCATTGCCTTCTCAAAGTTTGAAATTGCTAACGCTGGACCGTTTAATTCAGACTTGGATTTATAGTCGTCTAGGGCTTAGTACATTTGGCTTGATGAATGATCCTTCATTTTACTTAGTTGATTGCAACCGCCTTCTCCAATTATTCCCTTTCAAAATTTTATGTATTGAATTTGCAATTTGTATTGAAGTGGAATTCTGCTCAGAAACTCCTCTTGATTAGTTAATAATAGTAAATCTTCTATTTCAGTCTAAAAGAATGATGCCTGATATGAATGGATCTACTGTTAGTTTTGTCCTCTTGATATGAATCTCCAATAAGTATATATCCACAACTCTATATATATCTCTTGGTATCAATATATGCTACAATGTTGCAGCTCTTCTTATGCGATTTGTGTATTTAGGGCACACTATTAACATCCAAAATTTATGCTTAATGGCATATTAATCCACAATGTTTCTCAATCGCTCCTGCACTTACTTAGCCTTTGATGAGTGTAAGGGTCGCACAGTCTAGAGTTACTCCTCTATAAATTACTTTTCTTCTACATTAAATGGAATCTGAAACTTAATGGAAGTTTGGTGCTTTTGCTAATTGCATGTTATTCGCAAGGTCATCATGTTTTCAATTGATAAAAAATGCTCACAAATTTTCTTAAATCTACTCGCAAGTTTGGAAGATGTTTGTGATAGGAATTTGTTTAATTGATCTTTTTTACCTTTGGGTCAGTTTTTAGAAAACAACTCATATTAATCATGCAACTTAATTTTGATTTTGATTTAATAATTAAATAAATATTTAATTCTACATTTAGACTTTTAATTAAATATTTTAAATTAAATAAATGTATTTAATTAATCTTTTATATTTTAATGTTCTAACATTAAATATTTTAATAATCGTAAGATTTAATTATTCTTAAGTCATAATTAATCTTAATGAATTTATTTCACCAAAAAAACATAAGGTAAAACTCACATGACTAAACCACCTAACAATAATTCACAAGACCAACATGCTTCAAGCTAGATTCATGAATTCACATCATCTTGACGAATTCAGATAGATAGTCAATAAAATACTTGTCCATATTTCAGGACAACATCCATTTTCTTTCACATTCTTCACAATTGTTCATGCATGTGAAAGAAGGCAATTAATGAACTTTTGGGGATTCAAGATGACACCTTGGCTATTAATTCTATATAGAGAGAATCTAATGGCTTATTCAAAATATGTTCCATAGTAGATAGTAAAGAAGATGAGTTAAAAAAAGCTATTTTATGTATAAACATGAAAGAATCATACCAAAGAGTAAATATGATAAAGTAAGAGGAAGGTTGTCAAGAGATTGTGGAAAATTTGCTAATGTTCATAGCTAGAGGAATATAACCATACCTTACTTGCTAGTCTATAAATATTACACTCCATGCACCTATTAATACTATCATGCCTAAATCTGTAATGGGATGAAATTTTTGGTAGAACTACATCGAGACTCAAATAAATTTCTACAAATAACTAGGATTACACTTCTCCATATTGTCTGAGAATCATGTTTAGAATGCATCCTTATATGTTGCTTTCCCATTTACTTGTAACCCCATCAAACAAGGTTGTGGACACAAACTTAAACACTCATCATGCAATGTTGCACACATTCACAAAAGATCACGAGAATGGATGATCCTTCAAAGATGACAAAGTTGGACGTTACTGAGCATTTGGAGATGGAGTTGTCATTTCTTGTTGAATTGAGCTAGTTAGAGGGAAGTACCACTAACTCTTTTGAGAAATTTTATATGATAATATTTTCAATGTCAGTCTTCAGTCTTCATAGTCACATTGTAGTGGTGTAGAAATTTGGATCTGGTGGTAGGGATAGGAAATCTTCCACAACTTAGAGAGCTATGCATTATTGAGTGTCTTCATGTTAAGAACTTGCCTATACTCTATGGTCTAAGTAGCCTAGAAACCATTACAATTGATGGATGCGGGAAGCTTGATCATCTAAAGCCAATTGATGGTGGGATTTTAGAAGGGGTGTGAAGTAGCTTTAATATGAACCATTTGGTGCACTTGTGGATATTAGATTGTTTGGTGCTTGAGGAGCTTCCCTATTTTGAATGTCAAACTTGTTTGGAGGGGATTCAAATAATCAAATGTATAAAGCTACTAAAAATAACTATTCTTTTTGGTGTAAGGAATCTTGAAAGGATTGAAATTAATGGATACGAGAAGCTTAATCACCCCTAGGTTATTAATAGTGATTTTGCAATTACAAAAGGGGTCTCAATTAGCTTTGACATAAATCATTTATGATAGCTGTGGATATCAGATTGTCTAGAGCTATCTTGTTTTGTGCATCTAAGTTGCCTGGAGTGGATTCACATATTCAGGTGTGAAGCCAAACAAAATAACATTTCAAATGTCATTGAACAATCTTTAATTGGAGTCCTTTAAAGAACTTATAAGTGTATCAGAAATATTCCATCTGAAGAGTCTAGTAGAATAAATTATATCTAAGTGTTGGTAGCTTGAGCATGACTTGTGTCTTGAGGGTATGGACTCTCTCCAGATTATTACATTGTGATGGTTGTGCGAAGATGATTGTTATTGATTCTTGTGAGAAGTTGCAACATTTTTGCCAATGACACTCATCAAACTTAGAGTGTGTAGGTATAAGAAACTGAAAATAGTCACAGGAATTGGCAATCTTACAAACTTAATAAACATGTGCATTGGTGAGTGTCTTGAGCTTGAAGAGCTACAAATTCTCACTAGACTGGGCTACTTGAAAATTACTAATATTAAGCTACTTGGATTTGCAAGACCATAATCGTCTTAATTGAAATTTTAAGTTCTACACATAACTTGTCCTTGATTCTTGTTGCCACAGAGATATCTAAGATATCTAGACATGAACAACCTCCAAATATTATCTCCTCTGCTTACAAGAAATTTATAAGACAAATCTGTCCTAAAATTCACACCAATCTCTTCCTCCCTCCCAAGCTTCTTGATTCAAATGATCTCTTTGATGATTGTATGTCAAATAAACTAGGCTTGTTGCTCACTCATCCTTTGAGATCTTCAAATTGATGTTACATTTGTATTTTCCAAATCTACCATCATGACCTGAGCAAGTTGGGTTGATACAAATCTTTATGCTCATTCCACCCAAGCAAGTAGGTAGAGTACTTTCTTTGCATGTTCAAGAGATAGATATTTAGAAATCTCCTTAGATAATCATTGTCCTAATATTATCAATGAATAAACTGAACTTAGAAGATGATTAAGAACTATAATAATCCTTGTTCTATTAAAAAATTAAGCCAACATCAAGTCCACTCTAATTAGATAAAATATTGTACTTCTCAGTATATCACAAAGTCTAGATACAACTCTCGCTAATGCTTCACCCTTCACAATATAAGAATAATGATTAACACTTACTTAAGAGTAATAATAATATTCTATTGAATAGTACTAATCATTTAATAAAAAAATCTCTTCAAAATGTATATATACATGGATAGCTATTTGGAAAATTACTATAGGTTCCAGATGTGTTTCAACTTTCTTCCCCAAGCTAAGAGAGTTGATCAACATGGGAAGGGAGCTTATGATGATATGGAGATAGAAAAAAATTAAAAAATTGAGGAGTTCTAGGTCCATCATTTGCATTGTGTATTTGCTTCTTCTAGTTTATTTGCATTTTGTTTGTGCTGGTAATTCAGTTTATATATCTCCTAGTTTATATGTTAGTTCTTTGATCTTTTGGAAGGATAGTCTAAGGTTTAGTGGGGTAGTGTTTTTGGCTTCTTACAACTCAATGTTGTAAAGAAGTATTGGATCCATGTGTTTCTCACCTATTGTAAATGGGTTATTGGAAAAAAAAATTAATTTAATTTCAAATTACGCTAAACATATTTAGTCACATTAATCATCTTCTTTGTGAAATTGAAAATTAATATTAGAGAACACTAATAGTTTTCAGTCTATTGTCAAGTTCAAAACGCATAATCAACCGTACAAAATTAATATGGTCAGTGTGCCAGTATTGGCTGTAGACAACAATTGGAGCAGGGTCTCCATAAAATGCCTTGACTCATCCACCAATGTGTGGACCATGATTGGTAGGGTGAGTCCAATGTACAATATATTTGCACTAACCAAAGTTGCCCATGTTTACATTTTGATCTATTTAAAACATCTACAATGATGTTTTATTTGCAACTAAATGGGCCCTTAGTTTCCTGGAATAATTAGATCATTAAAGAGATTGAATAGTTAAGAGACTTTGGGTATCGATTGGTTTACATTTTCCCCTTGGAATTTAGTCTAAACTATTCCAAAATTAATTAGATTCTCTGAATTGGTGAAAGTATTTCTTTTGAAGATCAACGTCATATAGATGCTTATGTTGGAGACTTGATTCTCTAAATTGATGAAAGTATTTATTCTTATGATCAATGTCATATAGATGCTTATGTTAGAAACTTGGTGCTTAATAGTATAATTTTACCTTGAGTTTGACATTACATTACCACTTCAACACATACTCTCTAGGATTTTCTTATCACACTGATGGATTAGTTCTATTTTGAAAATTTGAACTAATAATGCATTTTTGCCCTTTTTATGCCAATTCTTATTTTGTGAAGTTTGCATGTAGATTTTGTTGTTATTTTTGCATGCCTTGGAGACATCAATTAGTTGGATTCAATACTGTAATGAAGCTTTTAATGATATGATTACTCACTAGATAAGTGGACTATTGAAACAAAAAGACCAAAATATTGTGTGTTTTCATTTCGGTGGCTTTGAAGATTAAATGTTATTTTAAAAGTAATAACCTTATTTCTTGACAAGAGTATGTATATAACCATTAAAAATATCTGGAACTATATTTTGGATTAGAACTAAAATTAACATTCACATCTTCTTCTATTTTAAAATTTTGAATCTATAATATATGATTTTGATATCCTTCACAATCAATGAATACCATAAATTTGTCGTCAACTCAATCTAGACTATTACTATACTTTCGTTCTACTTCTTTTTACATCAACTTATCATGGAAATTATAATCAAATATTGATGGTACTTCTTTTTATATAAATTGGATAAGTGGCACTGGTGGAAGTTAAATAATCAACAACTTTTTTCTTTTCAAAATGGAGTTCAAGCTTCATTGCATCAAAGTCTACTTAAATAATAGGAGCTAAGAAACTGAAGATAGTACCTATGCCTTTCAAAGTCAAGTTGCACTATAAAATTTGACATATAATACCAAATTGAGCATATCAATATTTTGACTAGTCACTATAATTCTTTGTATCAAAATGTGTCACAAAGCTAGTAAGCATTCTATTTCTTTTAGAAAGTGAAATTCTCTTACCATATGCAACAAGACATCACATTTGAATTGATTTCTCTAATGAATGGTCTTTAGAACCTTCTTGTTAAATTCAATCAAATCTATGTTAAGTTTTTTGGGTATTCTACTATCCTAATTACTTTTGAAGAACACATATTAGTTTTGTTCAGGTTAAGTGAGCTTTATTTGTCTCCAAGTTTGTAAAATTATCATCCATGCGAAGTATGTGAAAAATACTTTGTTTGTGCTAGATTCTTCCCTATAATGTTTGGATTTTTAGGTTCTCTAAGCCATATCAAAGTGGTTTTGTGATGTTACAAGTGATTTTAGATCTCATATATTTCTTAAAGCTCTAACTGTTCCATACACTCCTTTGGTTCTGACTTTTCCAACATAGTGACCTTCAAAATCACTTAAAAACCATGAGCTTACAAAGTAACTACACTTTATTTGTATCCTTATCACTCCAAATAATCAACAGAGTCGTGATCAATCTCATCTATGACGCATATTAAAAGCTAAGAATTTGGAGTGACTCTGTCATTTCAATTTTTTTCACATATTGTTCAAACCATATAATGCAATCTCATCTATGAAGCGTATTAAAATATAAGGATTTGGAGTGAGTCGTATACAATTCATCTTTTGTCATTCATTATATGGCTTGAACAAGTGTTGAAAAAAATTAGATTTTTATTATGAATTTTCTGTTCACCAATCTATGTTAAACTAATTAGCAAAGATTTGGTCCTCTGAGTTGCAACGATTTTGAGAAAAAAACCTAACTTTTAATCACCATATTTTAAATGAATTTTCACGTTGAGGTGATCCGAGTTTAATCAATTACTCTCAATACAAGTTGATGTTGAGTTTCCTTTTTATTATTTTGCAAATCTGTTGCTATTTATTTAATGTGCAATTGTGGAGAACATTTCAGATGTTAGACATCCACACCTTGGAGAAGATTCTAGTCCATCAATAGCACGTGGCAATAGGTTTTCAATATAGATCATTGTTTGCTATTGTTCTGGTTCACACAATTCATATGAGAAATTGTTATCTTAATATTTTGGGAATTTGGTGCAAATGTCAGGTGGTTGTATCCCAAAACTGGCTTGAAGTCATAAAGAATTAACTTGGGGAAAAATTTTACAACTTCACACACCATGGATTAGGACGTGTTCTAAATCACTAAATGACGAAGAGGAGAAAATCCTCTAGAGCACAATTTTGGCCTTGATTATTAGGAAATTTGAATGATTATTTCACTTTGATTCTTTGTAGGGAGCTACTAATTTCTTTTCGTAGAGCAACAGGACAAAAGCCTCTGTGAATCATATTTTATAGGTAATTTATTTTATTTTGATTGGTTTTTGTGGTGAGATTTAGTTCTGCATTTCTTATGTCTCCTTACTGACAACTTTGATATTTATTTAGAGATGGTCTAAGTGAAGGACAATTTTACCAAGTTCTACTTTATGAACTAGATGCTATTCGCAAGGTTAGATTCCTAATACCCACTATAGCACTTACTTGCTATTCAATTGAGATAGACATGGCTCATTAGTTTGTTTGTATTCTCTTTGGATTTTGTTAAAGAAGACAACTAAATGCTATATGAACTAAAAGTCCTATGGTGTCAATAGGCTTGTGCATCTCTTGAAAAAAATTACTAGCCCCAGTGACATTTGTTGTTGTTGAAAAGCGGCACCATACTAGACTATTTGCAAACAACCATGCAGATAGGCATTCTATAGATAGACGTGGGAACATCTTGCCAAGTCTTCAATACATAATAAAGCAACTGAATTTCATAAATTATTTTTTTGATAGTTGATTTGCTTAACAATTTCCCATCAAAAATTACTTAGTACATCTCATATATTTTTTGCATAGGAGCTTGTAGTTTTGAAGAATTTGAAGAAGATATTGTAGAAAAGGTATATTTGGTGTTCTTTTTAAAGTGAAAATGTGACTAGAAATTTTGTATATTGTCATATTTCACATGTAGAAAGGTCAAATTGTAAATAGAGGTGAAGTTGTATGGATTTAAGTTTCTTCTTCATTATTTATAATGCTCTTGATTCCTCCTTTGTAGCTATAAAAATACTTGTTTATTTTCACCTTTCCAGATACCCTTTACCAAGTTCTTCAAGATTCCAAAATATCTTGGGCTGATCCCACTCTAGCATGTCCTAACTCCTACTTGGTTCATAGACCTAACTCCTTTCTATATGTGTCTTCCTCTTACTATTGCATTTGTAGGTTGCAAACAAATCATCCTTCTTCCACCGACGAGTCATTCCATTCAAGAAAGACCATGTTTGATGATATCAACGGACAAAAAAATAGGGAGACAATTTCTAGACTAAGGTCTAACTTAAAAACAAAAGGTGATGGAAAATGTTATTTTCCTTGCAAAATGTGTAAGCGCTTAAAGACTCAAAGATATCTAATCACAACAACTGAGCAACATTGTAGGCAACATGGACACATTGAAGGGGGAAACGAATATCGCCCATTGGTATGTATTTTAATAGTTTATAAATTACATAAAACATGATTTGATGATGACATCATGGTCATAGTTAATATAAGGTCATCATTTTCATATAGGTCGACATCCCTAAGTTTCATGTTATGAACCATGACAATTTGGAGAATGCGGATTTCCAAACGAGGGAACATGGAGGTGTGAATATTGAAGTAGAAGGTAATGATACCATGAAAGAAGACTAGGATGATGAAGATCATGATGATCAAAATAATCAAGATGATCAAGATGATCAAGATGATCAAGATAATGATGATGATGATGTAGAGCTTGATGTACCCTTACTTGAGAAGGCACACTAGTCCCTATATGAAGGCTCCAAAACAACTCTTCTTGCCAATGTATTGCTATTGGTGAACTTGAAGGTTATGAATGGTTTATCCAACATAGAAATGACACATATGTTAAGGTATGCCATCTTCTTTCATTATTTTACTTGCACTTCCCTTACAATTAACATTGGGTTCATGTAGCAATTAATATTCTTTAAATTAACAAATTATATTTTTGGTCATAGGTTGATAGGTGAGTGTTTTCTACCACCATCAAACATTCTAGCTCGCTCATACCGAGAATTATCTACCATCATGAAAAATATTGGAATGGAGTATCAAACAATACATGCATGTCTGAACAATCATATTATATATCATAAATAGCATGAATTTGCAACACAATGCCCTACTTGTCATATCAATAGATATCAATCAGATTGATTAATAAAAAAGGTGCCTCACAAGGTTCTTCAGCATATTCCCATTATTCCACGTCTGCAACAATTATTTAGGTGCAATAGCTTGGCACAATTTATGGATTACCATGCACATAATAGAAGTCAAGATGACATTATGCGAATGCCTGCAGATGGTTCATCATTTAAGGAAATAGAGGAAAAATGGCTACACTTTAAAGAAGATCATCATAATCTCAAGCTTTCATTGGCAGCAGATGGTGTCAATCCTTTTGGAGAGATGAGATCTACTTACTCGGTGTGGCCTATTTTTGTTATCAACAATAACATATCTCCTTGGTTGTCCATAAAGAGAGAGCACATAATGTTGACACTAATTGTTCTAGGTATTTTTTGATTCAGTGGTCATCTAAATTAATTTATTATTACTAATCCATCAAATGGTCATAATAATTATGTAATGTTTTTGTTCATTCAACTAGGTAAGTACCAAGTTAAAGATATCAACGTATATATTGAACACCTTATTGACAAGTTGATGATGTTATGGAATGGGGTTACTATGTATGAAATTTGTAGACCAATAGGACAAAGACAATTTCAATTTCATGCAATGCTTGTATGGACAATACATGATGCCCTTGTTGGAAATGATTGAAAAGATCATGAATGAAGAATAATGGAACTGGTAAAGAATGTTTTCAATCATTGTTTTGTCATTGATGTCAAACTTGCTACTTGCAGGAATGAAAATTGCTTACATGATCCAAATACTATCAATTGGTTGATTGACAAGGAGGAGGCAATCAATAAGATGTAACTAGAGTACCTAGAGAAAGGTTGAAGTTATGATGTTGTAATGAAGTATAAAGATCAGCTAAGCGATTGATGAAATAGTGTATTGATGACTTACTCTAAGAGGATGGACACACTAAGACACAACAAAGATGTAAGGTTTAACTAAGTCATTTGTAAAGCCTAACTAAGTTCATTGGAGAGAGCCGAGCAAGCTAGTTGGAGCCGAACAGATTCTCAGTTGAAATTAAGCAAGTTTAACTTTATTGGTGTCAAGCAATCCTTCAGGTGCCAAGTAACACAGAATTGGTCAGGTGCTGAGCATTATAAAAAGGTAATGGATGCCGAGCAAGACTTTAAGTGCTGAGCAAAAAAAAATTCTATAGGTGTCGTGCGCCAGTAAAATAACAATAGAAGCTGAGTAACATAGAAGGAGTCGAGCATTAGTAAACCAATGATGTTGAGTTGCTGCATTATTTGTTAAGTCAAAGATTCACCAGATCAGTAGCAATAAGTTTGTTACATCAAATTTTGTGAATTAGTTGGATGATAAGGATGATGAGTAGATGTCACAAAATTTTATGTAAACCATGCAAACCAATTCAAGGCGAATTCTAATGGATTTATCATGAAGTTCCTAGAAGAAACAACTTGGAGGGAAAACAATATCATTTTCTCAGATCAAATTGAGATTTGAGTGGGAAATGAAGAACATAAGTTCTTTATAAGGAGTTACAGGTCATAGATCAAGAGTGTGCGAAGGGGAGTTGGTCACAAGTATGGTCGAAGAAAGGAGAAGGCTAATGTGAAGGAGGACATAGTGAGGAGTAAGTACACAACATCGAGACTCTGAGTTGATCAAGTGATCATAGAGTGCATTGGCATAATGAGTGGAAGAACTCGAGGAGACAGATCTTGAACGGTGAACAAGCTGTCAGCACTATAAGGGACAAAAGCCAAGCAAAGAAAAGGACTGAAGAGTGATCTAAAATCTACAAGGTTGAAGTTGTAATCTTTATCTGGTCAAAACCTTTCTAATACTTTCTTACCATTGTATTAGATATAGAAATCCTACATTGCTAGGTTAGCTTCAGAGCTAGGTGGATAAGCCTCAGGAAAAGGATAAAGAGATCCTTAGGAGAAGGATAAGAGATCCTTAGGAGGAGGATAGGAGATCCTTAGAGAGGGATAAAATATTCTTTTGAGAAGGTGATTGTAAATCCCATCGACTTGGGTGGGCCTAACAGCTCTATGTAAATCCTTTAACATGGTGACATTCTAAGTTGAATGTTCTTAAGTCCTCTAACAAGGCACACTCCTAATAGGGTGTAGAAATCCTTTAACAAGGTCACATCTAACAGTGTGTAAAGCCTTTAATAGGCAGGCCTTTAACAAGGCAAACCATCTGAAGTGGTTGAAATCAATTAGACACCTATTTTGTGGGTATCATCTCCACCCCAATTTTTACCTTCTTATTCTTGGAGGGTTTCTAGGTCATCAAAATCCTTAGTGTTATGGTGTGATGCATTTTTACTTTTCATGATTGTTTAATGTTTAATTGCATGCATGATAATTTCAGTTATATGTCATCAAAGATTTGAAGAAAAAGTTGTATTAGACATCATTGGACCTTGGATAACTGATTCAAACCCCCTCTCAGTTAGTCTAAAAGAATTCTAACAGCCCCTAGGCTAACACATTTTTGTGATATGTTCTCTTCTTGACACCTCTTTTTTGGTATGTCAAAGTTAACACATTTAATCCAATTATACACGATCTTGTAGGTCTTCAAACAAAGGGAAAATTTGCATGTCTAGTTTGTGGTCCAAAGATGAAATCTCATCATTCAAAAAGTTCAAGAAAGCAAGTGTTCGATGAGAATAGACACTTTCTGCATAGAAACCATAAGTATCGAATTATCGAAAAACATCTTTTCAATGGGAAAGAAGAGACTATGTCAAAGCCACAGAGAATGACACCTCACCTATGGAAGTTGGCATACAATAAAATAAATCATTGAGGTAATGTCATTCCATCTAATGGTTTTTGTTTCAAATTTATATTTCGATATTGTGTTTTGTTTACTGATGATGTGATTGATGCTTGTGAAGGTCATCAAGGCATCAATGACCAACTTTCAAAAGGACTAAAAAATTATCCTACGCAATTTACTAGGTTGCCATACTATAATCAACTCCCAATTTTGCATTTGTTTGATTCTATGCATATTGGAAAGAATGTAACAGAGACATTATGGAAAATCTTGGATGGAAGGCATGATAAAGATCAAATTGTCAAAACTTGTAGTGACATTGAAGAATCCAACCATGCAATGAAAAATTGCATTTGATCAAATAACTATGGAGACTAGATTGATACAAGTGCCCTTAGTTGGTTATTGTCAGAGTAGCAGAGCAATGCTATAAAAGAAGTCATAAAAAATATATGATTTCCCAAAAGATTTTCTATGAACATAAACAATATCATATCAAAGAAAAGTGAATTTGGGCCAGAGTTGAAAACACATGATTGGCATACATTTATTAAGGTAATTCATGTTATTTTGTATTCACTATATATTTATATAGTACATGTAGTTTTAATTGCATTCTTTTATAAAATATTGACAAGATCATTTTAGAAATATTATAGTATGTTCTACCTCTATCTCTCCCACACTACTTCGCCAACAATGTAAAATAAGTTATATATGATCTTGAAAAATACATGAGGTGGGTGTCATCTAAAGAAATCAATAAAGAAGATATAAAATATTGGAAGAGAAAAATTCCTCTTCTGATGTGTGAAATGCAAAAGTGTCTACCTCCAAGTTTTTTCAATACACAAAAACACTACCTCATACATCAAGTTGAGGAGATTGAATTGTGTGGACCTATACCAACTAGGTCAATGTGGATGTTTGAGAGACACTTGAAATTTTTGAAAGGCTTCATTTGATAGAGAGCACATCCTGAGGGGTCTATGGTGGAGGGATATATGGTATACTAGACCATGGTGTACATTAGTGAATATCTTCCTAAGTTTGTAGCAAAGATCCATGTAGATCGTATTTGGGATCCCAACTCAATTAACAAATTCAAAGGGGAGTACTTGATGGGCAAAGGTAGATCAAGGAAAGTGAGAGGTAAATCTAAGATTTTATTGTAGTTAATTAATTCTTCTAAATCTTCAATATAAGTTATTTTTAATTGGTGTATTTTTTTGAAACAGGTGGTCAAGAGTGGGATGCAATACATTTGTATATTGTGAACAATCTTGATTAGATGACAGAATGGATTGAATGATGTCAACAAAATGGTTGCTCATTAACATGGGAAGGTGTTACTTCATTGGTTATAGAAGCTCATCTCAATGGAGATTCCAATGTTACGCTAATGGTAGTTGATCTAGTAAAGGGTTTAAGAGGTGGAGAGGTATGTAGCAATTTATTAATGATCATAACTTGATGTATGTTTTGTATCAACTGATGATGCAAATAATTTACACACACTTCAAAAATTGCAGGTCAAGTACCACAAAGCTATGTACTATCATGGCCACAAATTTTGCATAAAAAGGTTGGATGACACAAAGAAAACTTGTGATTCTGGGATAACTGTAGTTTTCTAGGTCACCAATATATCATCTAAAAATGACATACATTCTCAACAATCTCAAAATCAATACTATGGAATCTTGGATGACATAATTGAGTGTAAATTTAACACCTTCAAAGTAGTTCTATTTGTCATCAAATGGTATAGGTTACGACTAAATCAAAATGATCTAGATAGAATGGTTATTCAGCATGATAGTGGATTTACAATGATCAATACAAGGTCATTTGAGCCAGTTGGAGATGAACCCTACATTCTCCCAAGCCAATGTGAGCAAGTGTTTTACTCAGAGGTTCCACATAAATAGGGTTGGTCATTTGTTGTTAGACATGATCCAAGAGGAAGGCCAATAAAGTATAATGGTATGGAAGAAGAAGATATTGAAGATGATGAAGAAGCAAATGATGAAGATCAAGATGATGGTGATGACGATGATGGTGATGGTGGTGATGATGATGATGATGGTGATGGTGATGATGATGGTGATGGTGATGATGACAATGATGATGGTAATGATGATGGCGATGATGGTGGTGATGGCGATGATGGTGATGATGATGGTGATGATGGAAATGATGATGATGATGATGATGATGAAGAAGAAGAAGAAGAAGAAGATAATCAATGACTACAAACATTGTCACCCCTTCTATTGATGATCTTACATTTCATATATAAGGTAAATTTATTCATGTTTAGGATGTTGCATATTGTTCATGTTGTCTTCTAAGTTATTTGTAGCATACATGTATCATGTAATTTTTAGCTAACTTAAGATAAATGATTAACATATGCAGGAAATTTGATTACATATTTATTGTCTTCATTTCTAATGATTACAAAATATGTTATTTATAATTACCAATGTTTATGTTGTGTCTCATTATGACTCTTTTTGCAAATCGTCAATTGACTATAGGTACATCATCACCTCTTCTGTTGACGATCTTGCATTCCATATATAAGGGAAATTTGTTCATATTTACAATGTTTCCTATTGTTCATGTTTTCTTCTAAGTTATTTGTAGCAAATGTGTATCATGTAATTTTTAGCTAACTTAAGGCAAATGATTAACATATGCAAGAAATTTGATCGCATATTTATTGTGTTCATTTCTAATGATTACAACATATATTATTTATAATTAGCAATGTTTATATTGTGTTTGATTGTCACCCTTTTTGCAAATAGTCAATTGACTATAGGTACATCGTCACCCCTTCCATTCACGATCTTACATTCCATATATAAGGTGAATTTGTTCATGTTTATGCGTATCATGTAATTTTTAGCTAACTTAAGATAAATGATTAACATATGTAGGAAATTTGACCCATTTGGCATGGATCATGCATAGTGACATGGATCAGTAGGTATAAATCAATAAATAGACATAATTTTCTTATATTCTTCTTGTTTATCATTGAACATGTATGTTATAGATAGACATATTATACAATCATATAATGTATATATAGACAAAGAAGGTCTATATAGAAATATAATTGTATAATCACTTTCAACTTACTACATTTTCTATTTGATGGATTGCAGGACCCACCAAATAGGTACTTGTTAGATCTATCTACATCAAATGAGGGGAATGAGGAAATGGTAGATGAAAGCTCTACATGTAGTACGGCTAAAATAGGCAAATCAACTAAAGATCAAAAGATTAGAAAAAAATTTGATAAATGCATGCAATTTTTCCTTACTAATGGGGGGTCGTGTTCTTATGATGATGAGACCAAAGGTGACATCAAGGTACCCTTTCAGTACACACACATTGAGAAAGGATGGGTACCCAATAAGCTACCTCCAATTAACACAAATTTTTGTGTTAATGAGAGGATATATCGAATTGTTCCTTCCTCGTTACATGTTTTGGGCCTATTTTCCATGGATGGAATAAAGGTATGTTACAACAAAGTTGTTGAATTGTTCAAGTATGTCGGTCCATGTTACAATTACAATGATTGGATGCAGATTGTTTGATATAAAAAAGTATGTGTAGGTATGCACTATCAACTAATTATATACAATGGAAAGAAAATCAATAAGTGTAGGCGAAGAACTACTAATAGATTACCATTTAAATTGCATAGATACAAACAAAGTTACTATCATGAGGGCTATACATACTATTTACCATTTTTTTAATAAGTTTTTTTTTGCTATCTATTTCTCTCAGTTAGCTGAATTTTTTATGTTTAATCTTTGTGGCATGACGATATGGATCCGACAGATGATAGAGGTCACCAGGATGCTACTCCCACCCCTTCTTCAGCAAGGGTAAACCTTTTTGAAATTGTACAAATTAGATAGTTGAAAAATGTTATATTATTGCGTTATTTTATTTATGATTTTTGAGTTTTTATGATAGTTTGATTGATATTCCTCTCACAATTTGATGCTCAGGATAAGGGTAAAGCACCAGCAGTAAGTAACGAGCCACTAGCTATGCCTTTTGATGAGGATATTTCTTAAACTCCCAATGTAACAAAAATGTTGAAGAGAAAAATTATAAAAATTAATTTAGAAATAATGAAAATTTTGGATGAGGCAAATATGGAATCCGAGGAGATGAAGAAAAGGCTATCAGATTTGAGAGCGCAAGCTCGTTGTTATGAAGTAAGCAGTAATGAATCTTTAGTTATAATAAAAGTTCAATAAAGATTTATATTTTATAATCTTAAATATGTTGTGAAGTAAAATATGTAATATGTACAAAAATACTTTATTGATGCAATTTTTTTAAAGAGTTGTAAGAAACTTTAACTACTAAATTCTTGTTATATAGGATTTTTTGGCAACTGATCCACAACCTGAACGACAATGCAGTGAGGTTGGTAGTAGCAGAGCTCTGACTGCCACTGGTAAAATAATCTTTTAGTTGACAAGTTAGAAGGAATTTTTTATTTTTAACATTCAAAACTTCTTAAGTCTTACTTTTATTATTTTAGAATGTCATTGCTAGCAATGTATTGTTTAGGTCATCTAGTGCAGGAGACTCCTATGAGGTTGACAGACACCCGTACAAGATTTCCGACTACAATGTCGACAACAAGGGTATGGCTAGTTGGTAAATCCTTGTTTTTCTATATTTGATTTTGTGTTAATAATGAATCGGTAATTTGTACTTTAATCTTGGGTGCATCACATAGTGTATTTTTTTTTTTTGTGGTATGAGATCCACTGTCTGGTACACCATCGGATGTTGATCATAATGCATGTATTGGTGATAATTCACCGTCATTTCTTGGAGCTACCTATGTTTCTAGCATGGGAGCTACTCAGACATTTTTTTTTATTGATGATAATGAATCAATGCCTTTGAAATGTCCCAAGATTCTAGGTGTATATGAGCAATGTTAGTATGCTAATAGAAACCAAATTTAAATAAAGCTTCTACAAACTAAACAAAATTCATAAACTTCAAGATAGACTAAGATGAGCTCTCAATTGAGAATATGAGCCATTAATGGGCTCTCTCAATGAGAAGTTGTCTTGTTGAGTGGCTTTGTCTAAATAGATAGGATGTATGCTCAAGCTTATGCTTCAAAAAGGGCTTCAAATGGAGTTGGAATTTGGGTGTGAGTTTATGGTTTCGATGTAAAATGGCTTCTTAAAATGGAATTATGACTTTAATTCATGGATTGTGTTCTTTTGCAAAGGGGAAGGATCCAATTTATAGGCAAGAGCCTTAAAGGATTGAGGGCTAAGTTGCAAGGATGGGGAAAAGCTCGTGGAGGGCTCATATTTCATGAGAGGAGAGCACATGGATTGTGCTTCCTTATAGCCAACTAGGGAGTGACACATGTCACAGGGTGAGAGGATGAAGGAAATGGGAAGGATGAGTCAACAAAGGATGCTCAAGGGATAAAATCTTCATAAAGACCCTCATAATGGCTTGCAAGACCAATGAAAGGGCTTGGAAGAGTCATTTATGGCCTAGTGGACTTCATAAAGTTTTATGGTTGGGATATTTTGAAGGAGATGAGAGGAATTTAGACTTGGGCTTGATTAGGAAGGTTTTAAGCTTGCTTAGGATTGTGCAAATGATTAGAGGATGGATTAGGATGGTTTAGGATTAGCTTAGGGATAGGCAAGTGGATGGCATTTAATGAGGGTGGGTGAAGGAGGAGATATTTGTTAACTTTGGCTTGGGTTAGTAAGTCTTAACCCATGTTTAGGGAATGTGACAAGGTTAAGAGGAGATTAGGATTAGGTTTAAAGACATCTTCTAGAAGAGTCTAGACTTTGGATGAGGATAAAGACTTTCTAGAATAGTCTAGAACTTCCTAGGATGAGGATGAAGACTTTCTAGAAGAGCCTAGAACTTCTTAGGATGAGGATAAATTAGATTTTTAGGAAATAAATAAAGTTTTATTTATTTCAAGAGTTTGGGTTGAGGAGATATTTATTAATTTTTTTTTAATAAATACGAGGATTAATATTTAATCTTAATTAAATATTTTGAGTTGAGATTAGGGGTAAGAAATGATGGGATTAGCCTTTAGTCAAAATTAAAGAAGGATTAGAAGATTTTGGAAGAGGTTAGTGGTCTTAAGGAAATTGGCCAAGTTTTGGGCAAAAAATAAATTTTTAATTTATTTTGGGTTTTTTGGTCAATTTATTAATTAAATAATTGATAAATAAGAAAATAATGTTTAAATAAGATTTAAACATTTTTGGGAGGGATTCCTTAATTAAATATTTTTAATTAAGATAAAGGGATTTAATGGCATAAAAATAAATAAATTAATTAAATAAATAAATAATTAATAAATGATGATGTCATTAGAGATTTTTCAGAAAATAAAAATACTTTATTTTTTAAAGGATTTTAGGTGTCTACATTTTTCTCCTCTTTGATGTGATGCCGCAAGTGGCATGACATCAAAGATAAGAAAATAAGATGCCCAAGGCTAGAGCAGAAGAGGAGAGAATGGACTGGGAGATGTGCCAAAATGTATATGCTACTTTAGTATGTTAGAAACACTAAATTAAACTAATCAAAAAGTATTTGCATACTAATTTAACATAAATTCATGAGAGACAAAGTGAAGTCCTCAAATGAGAATATGAACCATGGATAGGCTCTCTCAATGAGGACGATCACTTGATGTAGAGGTGTGTCTAATAGCTAAGATGGCTTGATTATGTATGTATGCTCAAATGCTCAAATGGGCTTCAATGGACGATTTTTGATAGATTTTGGTGAATGGATTTGATGTAAAAATGGCTTCTCAAAATGGCATTATGGCTTTACTTTCTAGATTGTGTTCTTTTGCAAAGGGGAAGGATCCAATTTATATGCAAGGGGCTTGAGGGATTGAGGGCTAAGATGCAAGGATGAGAAAAAGCTCATGGAGGGCTTAGATTGCATGAGATGAGAGCACATGGATTGTGCTTCTTTACAACCAATCAGGGAGTGACACATGTCATAGGGTGAGAGGATGGAGGAAAGGGGAAGGATGAGTCAAAAAAAGAGGCTCAAGGGATAAAATATTCATAAAGACCCTCATAATGGCTTGTAAGAGCAATGAAAGGGCTTGGAAGAGTCATTTATGGTCTAGTGGGCTTCATAAAGTTTTATGGTTGGGATATTTTGAGGGAGATGAGAGGAATTTTGACCTGGGCTTGATTAGAAAGGTTTTAAGCTTGCTTATGATTGTGTAAATGATTAGAGGATGGATTAGGATGGTTTAGGATTAGCTTAGGGATAGGCAAGAGGATGGCATTTAATGAAGGTGGGTGAAGGAGGAGATATTTGTTAACTTTGGCTTGGGTTAGTAAGTCTTAACCCATGTTTAAGGAATGTGACAAGGTTAGGGGATTAGGATTAGGTTTAAAGACATCTTCTAGAAGAGTCTAGACTTTGGATGAGGATAAATGTCATGCCCAAACCTCGGGGCAAAAACGCACACAATTTTTTTATTTTAAAATTAATAAATAAACAAGTTCTAAGTTTAAAATGATTGTGATTACAGTTTAAGAAAAGGATCTCTTCGATACGTCTTAAGTTTTAAAATCTTCACACATGAATTAATCATTGATTTATCCCTTATCATTAATTTGGTTAAATCATTACTAAGTATAGTTATTAAATAAAGTGCTTAAAGACGAAATGATTGAGATAACATTTTACGTACAGGTTCTTTACAAGATGTCTTAAGATTATAACATGAGGATGATTACATCATTAAGATATTAAAACTTTTGTGATAAGATTGATATCTATCATTTATTTAAACAGATTGTTAATTAGTCTACTAAAATATCATACAAGAGACTAACCTTCTTAATTAAACCCATTAATATTTACATCTGATGGTAACTATCTTTTACAAAGTTAATTTAATAAATCAATTTATTAAAGACCAATTTAACAAGATTCTATTTAATACTAACATCTCTAAAATCTAAGATTTAACTTAAATCTAAATAGAATTGAACTTAAATTAAATACCATATTAAGTTTTACATAAATCTAAATCGAAACTAAAAATACTACAAAGCTAAATAAATTAACATTAATATATAAACAACTAAATTAATCTAAAACAATAAAGCTAAATAAATCTAATATAATTGACTAGTCATAGTTCTAAACTTAATTACATTTAACTAACTTTAATGACTTTTCTAAGACATGCTAAAAAAAGATACTACTACAAAACAAATATATATATATATATATATATATATATATATATATATATATATATATATATATATATATATATATATATATATATATATATATATATATATATATATATATATATATATATATATATATATATATATATATATATAAATTTTAACAAGCATAATTAACCAACAAAAAAAATTAAATCTAACATTAACTAAAACTAACTTAATTCTACACTTTATACTAAACTGACCTAAATACTATCTTAACCCCTAGCACCTAACAAACACTAAGTCCTACCCACTAACTACCCTACACCCTACTCTCAAAAACCCTTAACCCCATGTGACCCACGTCACATCTTCCCTTGCCACCTAAACCTTGGGCAATGCTTCCCAAAGGACATGCGCTTCCCAAGCGCAGTCCTTGGGACAACGCTTTGCCCCAAATGCCTGCGCAGACTTCATAAAAAGTGAATCAACCAGCAAGGAAGGCAGACTTAATAAGTCTTGCCAAAAAGATAAAGGCCCATAACAAAAAGGTAAGCGCTCAAAAAAAAATCATAAAGGGGATGGGACATGGGGGGGCAGGGTGACGTCACCCCCCATGTCAAATGATGACAAGCAAAAAGCTTTTAAACAAAAACCTTATTAAAATGCTTTTCAGAATTAACGTGCAAGGGGAATGATTAATGTAATAAAGACAATAAAGTTTATTAGGTAGTTTAAGATATTTAGGTTATTTTCTTTCTCTCTTTAAAAAAAAAAAAAAACTATAAAGAAATTATGAGGAAATTTATCATTAAATAAAGATACAACTAAACATAAATTTGGAGAATCTTTTGAGGATATTCTCTGTTGCCAAGAAGCATACAAATTTTCTTCCATACAAAAGGCAGAGAGTTTTACTCTCTTGCAACTTTTCTTTTCTTTTTGAGGAAATTTTCTAAGTGTAGATTGAAAGTCATGTATTATTATTTTTTTTGAGGTGAATAATTGGAGTAGAATTAAAACATAGATTTAGCCATTGACACAATAATGCAAGTTTGATTAATATCCAATAATCATAAAAACTATATCTACATTAATGAACATAAATTTCCCTTTTCAACATATATGAACAACTTGATATATTGCCAAACTGAACATCATCATTATTTCCATCCTATTTTGAGATTCAACCATCTAAATTTAAAATTTACAATTAAATCTCATAACAAGCAATTATTCTCAACACAAATTTTATTGGCAAACCGGATTCAAAGGCTCAGTCGGGAAAGAATCAGGAAGAAAACCCGGCTTCATTGCCATTTACAATAAGTTTAAAATACAATTTACAATAGGATCTCAATCCCAAATTTCAACAATTTAATAGAATTTTCTCCATGATCCTCATCAAGGGATTTATAATATTTTCTGTAATTCATTTCTAGAACCAAGGAGGAAGCAGAATCTGATCAGGTGACCCAAAAGTAGGACTAAGAACACTTCAAACACATGCATGCTCATACAAGGTTTTCACAAAAAGATCCACAATGAATCAACACTAGGGAAAGGTGGATTCTTCCAACTAGGAGAAGTCAAGCACAACACCAAATCAGATGCCCAATCGGGGCTATTAACCAAGAACTTTCGTTTTGTCATTTAAACATGCCATACTCATACCAGGTTTGTGCTGACGGGTAGGGGCCCATAACACCCTACCCTTTATCCCTCTTCTCATCCTAAGAAGAGACTCTACACTAGTTGGAGTCCAACTAAACAAACCTTTCTCAAAATTGGTCACTTCTGCCCTCTCCAAGGGTGAGTAATACCAAAGCACCCATGGAAGGAAAACTCAAAAAAAAAGGAATTGCAAACATAAACATGAAAGGAAACAACCAAAATAACATAGTTTTCAAATCTTCCCAACATACCCACAACCATACAAACAGTGAAAAAACAACAAGGTAACATGAGCATGAAACAAAACATAAGAACTGAGTAAGGGAGATGAGAATTTCCTACCTTCACAAAGAGGTAATGGCAATGAACAAGTTTGAGTAGAGTATCCCTTTCCTTCCTTCAACCTTCAAGAATTCCTCTCTAAATGTAGAGATTGGGTAATAACCTCCACAAGTCCAAGAAGGGCCTCTAAATAAGCCTCCAACCCAACCACCAAAATGAGCAATAACTATTTCCACCCACTAGCAATTCTAGAAACTCCTAACTCAACCTACACCATGGTTAAACCCTAAGTGGAGATGAGGTGAGGTAACACAAGATACCCATGGTCAATTTTCACAAAGGCAAAAAGAGACTTTTTGAGTGACCTCAAAAGTCAATAAAAGGGGCTTAGGGGTTGGAAAAGACCCCTAACCCATACCCATACCCTTTGGGTAGAAAAATTTCATGTTTTAAGCCTTAGGAAAAAGGTTTAGAGCCAAATAAAATCTAGGAATAAAATAGCACCTTCTAACTACTCTAACATGCAAATAAGCACTAATCCGGATTAGGGATGACTAACCTCAATTAAGAACCTAAGAGTAATCTAACACTAACTTAAACCAACTTGGTCCAAAGGTTAAACAATTAACCCTAAACAACACACCGAAGCACATAAACATTTTACGAGTGTCGAGCGACACTGAAAGAACATAATTACGAACATTAACATTCACTGAACAAAGAAGATATATACATATATCTCACAATACAATACATGAATTACAAACAACAAGGCTTCCAAAAATTAGCACAAAGAGATCAGTTCTGTTCCTTCGTAGGGTTTCTTGGCTAAATATTTGCACAGTCATTTCACACATTAGTAGTCCCATAAAATCACATGTACATAAATGTATACGTATTCAGAAATTCACATAAATTAAAATATACATCAATAAGGGTTTCTTTATCCTACTTAATTCTTAAGCATTTAAAATCTCTTAAATCAAAGTCTCAATCCTACATTTACTGATTTCATCAACATACATATAAATGAAACATTAAATGACAATCCTCAAATATATTTGAAAGTAACATCACACAACATGAAATAATAAAGTATGTTCTAAGCATCAGATAAGTTCTCAACATCTCGAGTCATGAAACAAAATAATAGTAATGTATCACTATGCTACAATGGGTTGGGGCAAGGCCTCACATCCTCCCCCACTAGGCATGAACTTCCTCCTGGAGTTGATAAAAAAGGTACAGGTACTAAGATCACATCTGCGCTGCATCCTGCCATGAAGCTGTGACCTCATCATAATAATCCCATTGGACCCTAACTTGGTCCAGCTCTGGCCCTCGAAGTGCTAGGGTTCGTCGGCCAATAATGCGGATAGGCTCCAGTGCTAGCTATCCGTCCGACTCCACTTGTAAAGCATCCCAATCTATAATATGATATTCATCATAAATGTATCCTCTAAGTACTGAAATATGAAACACATCGTAGATGCATGACAGGCTAGGTGGCAAAGCTAAATGGTAAGCAACAGGTCCTATCCTCTCAAGGATCTCGAACAGCCCAACAAACCGGGGTGCCAACTTAGAGCCCTTTTCAAAATGAATCAGACTCTTGTGTGGTCGCACCCTCAGGAACACTCTATCACCAACCTGATACTCTTGATCTATCCTCTTTGCATCGGCATACTTCTTCTGCCTATCCTGTGCCTCTCTTAGGCGCTGTCTAATCAGGGTCACTTGCTCCTCCATCTCCTTTACTTACTGGGGGCCAATAGATACTCGATCCTCGATCCTATCCCAACTCAAGGGTGTCTTGCACGGTCTCCTGTACAAAACCTCATAAGGTGGCATACCTATGGAAGAATGATGCCCATTGTTATAGGCAAACTCGACAAGATGAAGGTATTCCTCCCATTTGATATGATGATCCATCACATACATACATAGCATGTCCTCCAAAACCTAATTTACTCACTCGATTTGGCCATCAGTTTGAGGATGGTACACTGTACTAAAATTGAGCCTAGTGCCCAAAGCCGACTGCAACTCTCTCCAAAATGAAGAAGTGAACAAAGAGTCTCTATTAGATATGATCTTACGGGGAACACCATGAAGTCTAACAATGTCCCACAAGAACACCTGAGCTATGTCTCATGCTGTGAATGTAGTATGCACGAGTGAGAAATGGGAAACCTTGGTCAATGTGTCAACTATCACCAAAATGGCATCATGGCGATGAGATGACATAGGAAGACCAACAATAAAATCCATAGATATAGTGTCCCATTTCCACATTGCAATCTCATGCGGCTGGAGAAGCCCGCCAGGATGGCGGTGCTCCGCCTTCACCCTCTGGCACTCGAGGCATCTCGCAACTATGCTAGCAATCTACACTCTCATGCCTGGCCAATGATACAACTACCTCAAATCTGCATGTAACTTCTTAACACCGGGGTGCGCAGCATAAGGTGCTTTGTGAGCCTCAAGTACAATGAGCTCGCGCAAACCCCCAATGGAAGGTACATACATATGTCCCCTATGCTGCAAAAGTCCATTGGACTCCAAGGAATACTCTGCAAACTTCCCTTCCAAGGGTCTCTGAGAATGTACTAACTGACTAACTTCTACATAAAGCTCATTGGCTGGTAAGTGCTATAAGATCTGCTCTCTCAAGTCAGTGCAAGTAGTCACAAATGAAAGCTCATGGTACCTTTTGCTTAAGGCATCTGCAACCAAATTCTCCTTTCCCTTGATGTAATCATACTCACACAGGAACTCCATCCACCTTCTTTGCCTAGCATTAAGGTTCGACTGAGAAAATATGTACTGCAAGCTCTGGTGGTCGGAATGAAGCTCGAATCTATGACCCAGAAGGAAATGTCACCATCTCACGAAGGCATGAACCGCTGCCACTAGTTCTAGGTCATGAGTAGGATAATTGAGTTTGTGGGTCTTCAACTTCCTAGACTCAAAGGAAATAGGTTGTCCTTCCTGCATAAGGACTGCTCCTAAACCATCTAAAGATGCATCGGTGCACACCACAAAATCTGCAACAGGATCTGGTACTGCAAGAATCGGTGCACTCGTGAGGGCTCTCTTGAGCTCTTCAAAATCTCCACCACACTTCTCTATCCACTCATACTTCTTCCCCTTTTTTTGAAGAGAAGTGATGGGGAGTGCCAATCTAGAGAATCCTGAAATGAAGCATCGGTAATATCCTGCTAGCCCCATAAAACTCCTCACTTCAGTAATACTGGTGGGTGCTGGCCAATCCATGATAGCCCTAATCTTTGATGGGTCTACTGAGACACCATCACCTGATATGACATGACCCAAATAATGTATCTCAGGTTTGAAGAATGCACACTTCGACAAGCTGCCAAACAACTGATTCTCTCTCAGCCTCTGCAATACCTATCTCAGGTGCTCTTCATGCTCTCTCTCATCATGAGAATAAATCAAAATGTCATCAAGAAACACAACCACAAACTTATCCAAAAAGGTATGAAATACTCCATTCATGAGGCTCATGAATACAACTGGAGCATTTGTAAGGCCAAAAGGTACCACGGTGAATTCGTAGTTGCCATACCTAGTACGAAAAGCTGTCTTGGGGATATCACTATCCACAATCCTCAACTGATGGTAACCCGACTTTAGGTCAATCTTTGAAAATACTCGGTCACCCTACAACTAATAAAAAAGATCATCGATTATGGGAAGAGGATATCGGTTCTTGATGGTCACTTTGTTCAATTGCTGATAATCGATACACAACCTAAGTGATCCATCCTTCTTCTTGACAAAGATCACCGATGCACCCCAAGGTGACACACTAGGTCGAATATGCCCCTTCTCTAAGAGTTCCTCTAACTAAACCTTTAGCTCACTAAGCTCATGAGTAGTCATCCTGTATGGTGCTCTCAAAACTGGCTCAGCTCCTAGCACTAGGTCTATGTGAAAATCCACTGCTCAAGGTGGAGGCATACCAAGAAACTTTGAAGGAAACACATCTGCAAACTCCTGAAGGATTGGAAAATCATCAATGGATGGCTCCCTTTCTGAATCTTCCTCTCGGTCACTAATAGTGATAGCAAACAACTAACAACCCTTTCGCATGCACTGTTTAAGCTGCATAGCTGAAATCATACGAAGGGACACTGGCCTCTTCACTTCGAAGATCTCCCTAGAGATACCATCATCATCCACACATTCCACCCTCTTCTGTTGACAATCCATCTTGGCACTGTGGGCATAAAGCCAATCCATGCCAAGAACAACATCATAAGAACTTAGAGGGGTAATGCATAGATCAGTCCTAGTGGACATGTCTCCAACCTGCATCTGACAACTCCGCACCATGGAACTAACTAACACTCTGGCTCCTGAGGCTAACTCCACCTCCAAACTAACATCCTATCTAACTACCACTAGCCTGCAACGCTCCACCACAAATGGAGATATAAAAGAGTCAGTAGCCCCAAAATCAAATAAAACTGCAACCATATGGCCCTATATAATACCTGTAGCCTCGATAGTTGTGGCCTGATGCTCAGTCTAGCAGTTGTCAACCACTGCAAAAACTCTATGGGACCTACCCATGTCACCAACTATCGGCTCTGAAAAAGCCCTAATCTGACCACTAGATGCCTGTCCCTGCGAACACTCCCTGGCTATATGACCCATGCCACCACAAGTGTAGCATGGTCTGCGAGTATAAGATCATGCACCCTATGACCCAGACTGCTTTGGGCCTCCTGACCTGCTAGATCTACTGAATCCTCCCCTAGAAGACTGTTGAGTCTTCACTGACTGTGACTGTGGGTCTTGTACTTTCTGATCTTGCCTAGGACCCTGTGACTGCCACTACTTGGGCTTGGAGCCCTGATACCCCTAAGAAGATTTATGCTACTGCTGTTGGGGTTTCGGCTGCTAAGACTAATGGCCATTAGAGGACCCTGCTATATAGTTCTGATTCCCTTTCCAAGGGGGTTTTTGTTGGGAGGAATTTCAGTTCTAAGATCGATCCTGTGACTCCTGCCTACCTCAAGTATCCTCAGCAACTAGTGCTATCTCCACTGCCTATCTAAAGGTGGTAGGGAAGGCCATCCTAACTGGGCCCTGAAGAGAGAAATTTAGACCCATGATAAAGCGATGCACCTGTAGTTTCTCATCCTTCATATATTCCACATAAGGAAGGAGCTTGAGAAACTTGCTCTCATATTGAGCCACTGAAAGGCCTCTCTGATAAAGAGAATGGAACTCCTCTATCTGTTTCTGTCAGAAATGCTCTGACAAGTACCTCTCTTGGAATCTTTCTAGGAAAGATTCCCATGTGAGGGTGTCCATCCTCACTCCACCAATAATCTCCTCCTAGTGCCACCAATTGGAGGCATCCCCTCTCAATTGATGAACTGCTAGGCATGCTTTTAGATTACTCCCATAAGGGCATAACCCAAAGCACCTTTGTAAGCTCTGCAACCATGCCTCTGCTACTGAACCCTCAGTGGTACTAGTAAACAATGGTGGTCTGAGTCAAATCAATTCCCTGATGTCATCTCCTACATGTCTAGGAGATCTGTCAAAAGGGGGTCCTCTCTGATGTATGGACTCTTCCTCGTGTTCACCCTGACCCTCTAACTGCCTCTGTGGGGGACTCCTAGTCCTCTCTCTGACTCTAGGCCTGCCTCCGCCGGGTCCCTCTGCTTCCACTACTAGAATCTGCTGAACTGGCTGAACTACAAGTACTACTCTTTGCTGAACTAGACCGATCAAAGTTTGAAGTGCATCTATAATGTCCTGGTTTGGGTTCGGTGGTGGTGGAGGTGGAGGTGGTGGTGGAGGAGGTGGTCCATCCTCCTGTCCCGCTCTACCACCCCTAGCCCTACGACCTCTGCCTCGTCGACTACGAGTAATAGGCGGCATCTACACAATTAAAAGTTTGAGTTAAGTTTAGGAAGCACAATGGTTTAAGGTTCCTAGCATTGAAACATGGGCTGTGATACCAAAATGTCATGCCCAAACTTCGGGGCAAAAAAGCACACAATTTTAAAAAAAAATAAATTAATAAATAAACAAGTTCTAAGTTTAAAATGATTGTGATTACAGTTTAAGAAAAGGATCTCTTTGATACGTCTTAAGTTTTAAAATCTTCACACATGAATTAATCATTGATTTATCCCTTATCATTAATTTGGTTAAATCATTACTAAGTATAGTTATTAAATAAAGTGCTTAAAGACGAAATGATTGAGATAACATTTTACGTGCAGGTTCTTTACAAGATGTCTTAAGACTATAACATGAGGATGATTATATCATTAAGATATTAAAACTTTTTTGATAAGATTGATATCAATCATTTATTTAAACAAATTGTTAATTAGTCTACTAAAATATGATACAAGAGACTAACCTTCTTAATTAAACCCATTAATATTTACATCTGATGCTAACTATCTTTTACAAAGTTAATTTAATAAATCAATTTATTAAAGACCAATTTAACAAGATTCTATTTAATACTAACATCTCTAAAATCTAAGATTTAACTTAAATCTAAACAGAATGTAACTTAAATTAAATACCATATTCAGTTTTACATAAATCTAAATTGAAACTAAAAATACTACAAAACTAAATAAATTAACATTAATTTATAAACAACTAAATTAATCTAAAAAAATAAAGCTAAATAAATCTAATATAATTGACTAGTCATAGTTCTAAACTTAATTACATTTAACTAACTTCAATGACCTTTCTAAGACATGCTAATAAAAGATACTACTACAAAACAAACATATATATATATATATATATATATATATATATATATATATATATATATATATATATATATATATATATATATATATATATATATATATATATATATATATATATTTTAACAAGCATAATAGACCAACAAAAAAAATTAAATCTAACATTAACTAAAACTAACTTAATTCTACACTTTATACTAAACTGACCTAAATACTATCTTAACCCCTAGCACCTAACAAACACTAAGTCCTACCCACTAACTACCCTACACCCTACTCTCAAAAACCCTTAACCCCATGTGACCCACGTCACATCTTCCCTTGCCACCTAAACCTTGGGCAGCGCTTCCCAAGCCCAGTCCTTGGGACAGCGCTCTGCCCCAAATGCCTATGCAGACTTCACAAAAAGTGAATCAACCAGCAAGGAAGGAAGACTTAATAAGTCTTGCCAAAAAGATAAAGGCCCATAACAAAAAGGTAAGCACTCAAAAAAAAATCATAAAGGGGATGGGACATGGCGGGGCAGGGTGACATCACCGCCCTTTTCAAATGATGACTAGCAAAAACTTTTTAAACAAAAACCTTATTAAAATGCTTTTCAGAATTGACGTGCAAGAGGGAAGGATTAGTGTAATAAAGACAATAAAGTTTATTAGGTAGTTTAAGATATTTAGGTTATTTTCTTTCTCTCTTTTAAAAAAAAATAAAATTATAAAGAAATTATGAGGAAATTTATCATTAAATAAAGATACAAATAAACATAAATTTGGAGAATCTTTTGAGGATATTCTTTGTTGCCAAGAAGCATACAAATTTTCTTCCATACAAAAGGCAGAGAGTTTTACTCTCTTGCAACTTTTCTTTTTTTTTTTGAGGAAATTTTCCAAGTGTAGATTTAAAGTCATGTATTTTTTTTTTTGAGGTGAATAATTGGAGTAGAATTAAAACATAGATTTAGCCATTGACACAATAATGCAAGTTTGATTAATATCCAATAATCATAAAAACAAAATCTACATTAATGAACATAAATTTCCCTTTTCAACTATATGAACAACTTGATATATTGCCAAACTGAACATCATCATTATTTCCATCCTATTTTGAGATTCAACCATCTAAATTTAAAATTTATAATTAAATCCCATAACAAGCAATTATTCTCAACACAAATTTTATTGGCAAACCGGATTCAAAGGCTCAGCCAGGAAAGAATCAGAAAGAAAACCCGGCTTCATTGCCATTTACAATAAGTTTAAAATAAAATTTACGATAGGATCTCAATCCCAAATTTCAACAATTTAATAGAATTTTCTCCATGATCCTCATCAAGGGATTTATAATGTTTTCTGCAATTCATTTCTAGAACCAAGGAGGAAGTAGAATCTGATCAGGTGACACAAAAGTAGGACTAAGAACACTTCAAACACATGCATGCTCATACAAGGTTTTCACAAAAAGATCCACAATGAATAAACACTAGGGAAAGGTGGATTCTTCCAACTAGGAGAAGTCAAGCACAACACCAAATCAGATGCCCAATCGGGGCTATTAACCAAAAACTTCCATTTTGTCATTTAAACATGCCATACTCATACCAAGTTTGTGCTGATGGGTAGGGGCCCATAACAGCCTACCCTTTCTCCCTCTTCTCATCTTGAGAAAAGACTCTACACTAGTTGGAGTCCAACTAAACAGACCTTTCTCAAAATTGGTCACTTCTGCCCTCTCCAAGGGTGAGTAATACCAAAACACCCATGCAAGGAAAACTCAAAAAAAAAGGAATTGCAAACATAAACATGAAAGGAAACAACCAAAATAACATAGTTTTCAAATCTTCCCAACATACCCACAACCATACAAACAGTGAAAAAATAGCAACGTAACATGAACATGAAACAAAACATAAGAACTGAGTAAGGGAGATGAGAATTTCCTACCTTCACAAAGAGGTAATGGCAATGAACAAGTTTGAGTAGAGTATCCCTTTCCTTCCTTCGACCTTCAAGAATTCCTCTCTAAATGTAGAGATTGAGTAACAACCTCCACAAGTCCAAGAAGGGACTCTAAATAAGCCTCCATCTCAACCACCAAAAGGAGCAATAACTATTTCCACGCACTAGCAATTCTAGAAACTCCTAACTCAACCTACACCATGGTTAAACCCTAAGTGGAGATGAGGTGAGGTAACACAAGATACCCATGGTCAATTTTCGCACAAAGGCAAAAAGAGACTTTTTGAGTGACCTCAAAAGTCAATAAAAGGGGCTTAGGGGTTGGAAAAGACCCCTAACCCATACCCATACCCTTTGGGTAGAAAAATTTCATGTTTTAAGCCTTAGGAAAAAGGTTTAGAGCCAAATAAAAGCTAGGAATAAAATAGCACCTTCTAACTACTCTAACATGCAAATAAGCACTAATCTGGATTAGGGATGACTAACCTCAATTAAGAACCTAATAGTAATCTGACACTAACTTAAACCAACTTGGTCCAAAGGTTAAACAATTAACCCTAAACAGCACACCGAAGCACATAAACATTTTATGAGTGTCAAGCGACACTGAAAGAACATATTTATGAACATTAACATTCACTGAACAAAGAAGATACATACATATATCTCACAATACAATACGTGAATTATGAACAACAAGGCTTCCAAAAATTAGCACAAAGAGTTCAGTTTTGTTCCTCCATAGGGTTTCTCGGCTAAATATCTGCACACTCATTGCACACATCAGTAGTCTCGTAAAATCACATGTACATAAATGTATACATATTCAAAAATTCACATAAATTAAAACATACATCAATAAGGGTTTCTTTATCCTTCTTAATTCTTAAGCATTTAAAATCTCTTAAATCAAAGTCTGAATCCTACATTTACTAATCTCATCAACATACATATAAATGAAACATTAAATGACAATCCTCAAATATATCTGAAAGTAACATCACACAACATGAAATAATAAAGTATGTTCTAAGCATCAGATAATGTCTCGACATCTCGAGTTGTGAAACAAAATAATAATAATGTATCACTATGCTACGATGGGTCGGGGCGAGGCCTCACAATAAAGACTTTCTAGAATAGTCTAGAACTTCCTAGGATGAGGATGAAGACTTTCTAGAAGAGTCTAGAACTTCTTAGGATGAGGATAAATTATATTTTTAGGAAATAAATAAAGCTTTATTTATTTCAAGGGTTTGGGTTGAGGAGATATTTATTAAAACTTTTTAATAAACATGAGGATTAATATTTAATCTTAATTAAATATTTTGAGTTGGGATTAGGGGTAGGAAATGATGGGATTAGCCTTTAATCAAAATTAAAGAAGGATTAGAAGATTTTGGAAGAGGTTAGTGGTCTTAAGAAAATTGGCCAAGTTTTGGGCAAAAAATAAATTTTTTATTTATTTTGGGTTTTTTGGTCAATTTATTAATTAAATAATTAATAAATAAAGAAATAATGTTTAAATAAGATTTAAACATTTTTTGGGAGGGATTCCTTAATTAAATATTTTTAATTAAGATAAAGGGATTTAATGGCATAAAAATAAATTAATTAATTAATAAATGATGATGTCATTAGAGATTTTTCAAAAAATAAAAATACTTTATTTTCTAATGGATTTTAGGTGTTTGCACCAGGTACTTTAAAAAATTGTTTTTTATATTGTAATAAGGATTTTCTTGGAAGATGTAAACATGATAGGAAGTGGTGAATGCAAGGGCTTTTGGTGTGGAGTGATGTCTCATGACCTTCTATAATATGTCGTATTGTGCAAGTTGTTTAATTATTCTAGAATTCTTTTTTATTAAGGGTTTGGTAGGATCATCTAAATTATCAATGACCTTTTGTCTATACTAGCAATTCTCTAGTTTAGTAATTCGGTACATTGCAATTTCATGCTTTCAGTAGAAGATACTAACCAATTTTTTACAGAGAACCAAAAGTGGGAGTCTTATTTCATATTCTATGTTCAATTTTCAATGATTTCCAACATCATTGCTATTGCCTATTAGAGTTTTAGAGTGCTCACTTTCAGCTTCACTGTCTATTTTAGCAATATTTGTTTTCCATAATATCCCAGGTATGATTAGTGACAACATCAATTAAGAATGACAAAAAATGAAGGTCATTGCAAGTTATATGTATTATGAACTATATTTTTTTTCAAGGTATACTGATTAATATAGTCACAGTACATTTTTTAGTTTTAGAACATCAACAACAGAACCCTGGTAGAGTTTGATTGGTTTTAGACATTTTAAATTTTTTTCTAAACTTCTTTTTTGGTCAATTTTGGTCAAGTTGACCCTCCAACCTTGAAATAGATCACTAAAAAGATGAAATGTATCTCATTTTATGTATTCGTTATTCACTATGAAAATTATTCTTCACATGATTCATTTTAATGGTTCTTACTATTAATTATCCCATGACATTTTTTGTAGGAAATGATACATTTTATAGGAGGCTTTATGACCTCATGCATCAAAGATTTGAGCCCACCATACATGAAAGGTGGAACATCATAACTGAACTAATTTTATCCCACTATTTTTTTTCATATCATTAATTGGTGCAACATTTTTCCTTTCATTCGGGTCTTTTCTTATACTAGCTATATCTAACAATTTTGTGTTTTTTCTTAAAAGGTGGAACTACCAAGATCAAAATTTAAAAGATGAGCTCATCAAAGATATAGAGCATGAGTTTGGTAGTAATATTTTTGATCATAAGAAATTTTTACAAAAGGCTTCCAGACATCTTAAGGTTGTGAGGGACTCATATAGAAAGAGTCTCATCCTAAACCTGAAGTATGATTGCCCTCCCTTTGTTTCAGTGAGGGACTGGAATGAGTTCATTTTGGATGCAAAGGAGAAAGGGGAATGTCCAAAAGAAAGTACAACAAAAAATCCAAAAAGGTATGCAATAGTATTAACTACTAATACATTAATGAGAAAATTTAGGGTTCAACTTCAGTATCAACAATTTCAACTAGCTCAATTTAATCTATCTATTGATGAAAGGTATGTAATTCATATGTTGATACAATTGCTTTCACCCTATTATGAATTCTCTCTAAAATTTGGGCATCTAATAAACTGTGGTGGTTGATTGCACATAGAATGCCCGTATACAACTGTATATATCTCAATTTGGCCATAAATCCTACATAAGATATAAATAGTGCACTTATAACTTCACATATAGCTATATTATGTCTTGAAAATATAGTAATGCTCAACTACATGTACCATAGTTGTATGTGTTAGCAGTATAGGTGATAAATGATATTCAGTTAGTGTAATGACAAGTGCAATTGTTTTGAAAAACTTTGCAAGAATTTTACTAATGGTCACTCTCCTAAAAGTAATAAGCATCACGTTCAATGCCAGAAGCACAAGTTAATTACAATTGAGCACTCTTCTGACAGTATGGTGTAGTTAAGTTATAGGATGCTAAATTGGTATTGTACCTATAGGTGTCTAAGATGTATTTTGTCTAGCTACATTGGTACCTGATATCTACTAAGATGCATACTATCTAATTGATGGTCTACCAATCATATAGTTATCTGCAACAAACATAAATAATGGGTGAGAGTTAATATCAAATTAGTGAAGTTTCCATAGTCCTTATGATTTCAAGATTTTTTTCCATTTTGTATTAGACCATCTAGATTTTTTGTTGCCTACATTTTGGATTAAATTCTATGATTCATCATCAGGGCAGATGGCAAGAGAAGAACTAACATTGTTTGTAATCCATATGGTGGCAAAAAGGCTATTAGAAAATAACTGAATATGATTTTGGCATGAATGTTTTGGTTCACCTTTTGTGATCAATCAGATTCATTATCAAGATGAGAAATGATTTGTAGATGGTAGTTGTTAATTTTCTATTTATATGTTTGTTTAGTTTAGTTTATGTTCTCATAAATCCTACCATAAAAACCCTTTGATAAATATTCCTTAATTTAATCAAAATATGTTTTACTCCCCAACCTCTTAGCCCAATTATTTCCTAGACAAATGTACCACATACAAACATATACATGTGGCACTGGCATCTCACAAAAAATCTGCAACTGGGTTAAATGCTGAAACATTCCACTTTAGAGTGTTTTGGTAGTGTAACACCTCTGTCAACCCTCCCAGGCATCGCAGATGAATCCAGACTTGCTATATTGATGGTAAAACATCTATTTTTATGCTATACAATCATTGATAAAGACTCTCTCAAGATCCTTCACAACTGCTCTAGCATTTATTTGCATTGTTGCTCCTCTCCCACATGCAGCAGCATATCAAAATTCTTATTGCCACATTGAGATTATTGTTGAAGTTTTGAGATCACCCTTTCTTTCTTGCAACATTTCTGTGAAGGCAACTGTGTCCTTGGACACTTGGTCTTCCTCTTCTAAAGGATTAGTAATTTGCACATTTGAAGCTTTCTTAGGTAATAATACCTTGCCTTTTATTTGGTATCTCCATTTATCTTCATTGTCCATGGAGGTGGGAACACCAAAGTGGTGATTTGACTACAAATAGATCCTATTCAATCATCACAACATTTCTATTTGGTCTTTGGTGTGCAGATCTTGAAGGGATCTCTCACTAGGAAAAAAACCACAATCCTCTTTGATTTTGGGTGATTTCTTTTGCCTCATTTCCTTTGTGTCATATGCTTCACTTTCAGCATTTAATAATCTATTATTGCACCCTGACACTTTCTCTCCTCAAAAACCATGTAGAATACATATGGATGTTGCGATAGTCCTCATTCATACAACGTTGCATTGACATCCAGGACAGAGAGTTTGATTGACTACCCAAAAAGTCTTTGTGATCCTGTTGCCCCACTTTTTACCATATTCCAATTTTACAAAGTAGAGGATTTAACTTTTATTGTGTTTAGGCTGGTCGAGTCAGTTGGTCCTTCCTTCCTCAAGTGTTAAGTCTCTCCATCGGGTTTCTATTTTTTTTCTTTTCCCGCATTATATAGGCAGGTGGGTATTCCTTATTATCATGAGTCATGTGGGTAGTCTAGATCCTTACTCGATGGAGATTCTTGAATAATTCTACCTCAAATGAATTTACTTGCAATTAATTTTGATCCAAGTGTAAAGAAAGTTGAACCGACAAAAAATAAAGTTTCTTCTTCTCCATAGTGGGTTTTGGCACCTCGAAGGTGAAACTTCGCAAGGATCCATAAATGATATTTGTAGGCCAAAAAAAGGAAAGGTAAGCCATATTATGGATGAATCATTCAAGTATTATCATGTTTTCATAGTGGGAATCACTCAGAACTCACCAGGATGATCAGAATAAGCATCGGCGAAAAACTCAAAAATAGCTTCTCCTTTGGAGGGTTTTGAACCAAGTAGTAAGTTTTCTAAAAAAGCCTAAATAGAAGAGTAAAGTTACTAGTGGGCCCCATTTTTTTCTTGTGAAGCCTTCTTCATGTTTTCCAAAGGCTTATAGTAAAGTGCTTAAGGCAGAAAAGGTAAAGTGAAAGCTTAAGAAAAAAAATGGAAATCCCCTTCTTCATTGTGGGTTTTCTACCCTCGAGACCAATTCTTCGCATCTAATGAAAAATTGCTACTGCAAGCATGGTAAGTGTTTGAATAGATCATAGGATGTGTTTGGGACAAAAATGGAAGCAAATTAGTGAAATTTGTAAGGATATTTTGAGTGGAATCTAGCCAAGCAAATTTTTCTTCAGAGGGTACTTCATTCTTGCTTTTTCGAAATTGGGTGAAAACAGAAAGGTATGTTAGTAATAAAGGAGAGTTCTCTTTGGGCCAACGAAAACAATGAAATGACAAGGAAAAATCCATTAGAACCCTTAAATTTACTAACCCAACAGATTTATCCTTAAATTTGCTCGTGTGGCACAAATTATGGAATTTAATGGGTAGATCAATGGTTTTTATATAAAGAAGAACATAATAGAATTTCAAATCACCTCTTTACTGTTATACTGTTATATTGAATATTGCTTCCAAAAAAATTCAAAGTTTAGGGTTTGTTTTCTTACATCATCACAATTTTTGAATTTCTATCATTCTATATTAGGAAAGATGGAATCAAGATTATCTGGTTTTGATGGGCTGGGTGGAATCAAGTCAATATGGCAGCGTATCTCTGATACTTCACTATGTTTCTCTGATATGCAAGATTTTCAGAGAAGGCTGAGAACATAACTGATTCACCCTATAATAGAGAAGCTCTAAGGAAGTGGATTGGTGGAGGCAGTTAGGTTTCCTGTCGTAGTACAAGCTCCAAAGCTAATTGTGGAATGTATCAATCATTACAACCCGAACACTAAGCAGATCCTATTTCCTTATCAAATGGTATTGATTTCAATTGATAGGCAAGTAGTGGTGAATTGTCTATGAATTTCAAAATGAGAGGAGTTCTCTAAGCTAACAATAAGAGGAGCCATGTTTGAATTCTCCCTAAAGAAGATGGTGTGGCAGAAGGAGATCATGAATTCGTGGTTCCAAAAGCCCAGAGGGACAAAGAGTAAGGTCCCTAAAACCCTATTTGGCATGGATCTTAAGCCCAAAATTGTGGATATTTTGGTCCTCTTGCATCAACTAAAAGGTGAGGTAGAAGCACTCAATTTTATAGAACAATACTTCTTTATGGTGCAAATTATTTTCTCGGACACACAATATGTTGACTTGACATATGAAGTTAGTGAACATCTTTCTAGGGCCCTCAGTGTAGCCAAGTTTTAAAATTACTTTTATATGTCATCTTTCTTGATATATATGTTGGCTTCCCTACAATTGTGGCTGAGACTCCCTAGAATAGAGAATTTTCCTGAAAATGTAAAAAGTTATGAGTTTTATCCATGTTTGTAGTTACAGAATAGCTATGCTGAGTATATCCAGGTTAATGATGCATTCACTATGAGAATCGGCAATGAACTCCAAGCGTGTCTGGATTGGAGGTTTAGCCCAGAAGCAATGGCGATCATCAGCTAGTTTGGCTATTATTTTATTCAATTCTCATCTTTCTCTCATTTACATCTTGCAGCATTTGACAGATTTTGCCTAAAGTTGCCTAGATATTCGGATGATATGATCGTGCTCATCGAGATCGTCAGGCAAGCAATTCAAGTAAATGTGCTTAGCACCAGTTTGAGAAAGAAGGGGTATGAATTCCCCATACAAGTTGGAGCTTATAGATGTGAATCTAGATCTAATGCAAAGAACATACTCAAAGTGTTCGAGAACACATATAGACTGGAGGAGTATGAAGTGGTAAGGCCCATGTTTGATCTAAATGGGTATGCTAGAGATGTGCTCCAAATCAAAAGCATCATCAAACATGTAATTATTGTGGAAGATTATTGGACTGATTACAGAGATGAGCTAGAGAGTCGAGTCCACGCCTTTGCTAGACTTACAATAGATGAAATCAAGACCTATGGCATCAACTTGTATGTAGAAGGGCTAGCAGATGATGGTCAAAATATGTATAGTAATACATATTTGACAAAATTGAGAAGCATTCCAATTAGCTCTGAGCCATGTGTAAATATAGAAGAAGATGTTGATGTTATGATGGCTCAGATCATCGAGAGAACTAGGAAATGGGGTGAGTGGACAACAAAAAAGAGCTAGAGAAAGAGAAAGTGTACTCAAGCCTCTCCAGCTGTAGCTACTCCCACTTCCTCTCAAAGTGTCACACCCAGTGCTATAACTTCAGCTACTCAAGGGCCAGTTCAATCTGCAGGAGGAGGTGATCAACCCCAAGAGAAGAATATTTCAATAGCTCCAACTTGCCAAGGAGGTTCTCTACCAGTGATTGGAGCTCAAGCTGGTACTAAAGAAAAAGCAACAGAAGAGCTGAAAGATGGAACCACTACTCTAGCTTTGCCTCCTCACACTACCCCAATTCCATCTCCACATGTTACCCCAGTTTTATCTCTTCATCATAGCCCTTCTCCATATTTAGGTGCTTCTCTTTTGAAGCCAGCTGGTTCTCCTATCCAGATAGTAGAAATTGGAGATGATAAGAGCAGTAGTAGCAAGTCCACTGAATCTGATGAAGTTGCAAAGAGAACTCAAGAAGAAGAGAATGTCTTAAATTCATCTTGGCTCCTCTCTCAAGATTCAAAGAACCCCTTCTCTAGAACAATAGTAGTAATGACTCTAGTAAAAAAGAAAATGTTCAGCATAGAGTAACTTGGAATGGCTTCTAACATGATTGGTATAGAGTCCTAGCTTGAAGACACCTTAGAAAGAAAAAGAAAGAGGAAAGGTGAAAGTGTTCCTACAAAGGATGTTGTGTCTCAAGTGGTACGCTCTGGGTCAGCCATGGTAAAAGCTAAGAAATAGAAAACTTTGTCCATTCTTGGGCAGGATCTAGAGACCAGACATTTGACTATGGAGATTACAAAACAAAATAAAGCAGGGAGGATTGAGGATATGACTCCTGAAGACTTCACTCTGCATTCTATTGATCTTGGAGAGGCCAGGCATGATACAAAAGTTGGCTTATGGAGATCAACCAATGAGATAATAGAAGGCCAGTTAGAAAGCCTCAAATTCTCAAAGATTAAGATGAAAGCTAAGAGAGAAGAACTCAAAAGATTCATCAAGTAGCTAGTTGTTCCATTGGCAACCATTATTGGTGTGCCTGCTACTAAAAATCCTACAACAAAAGAGCTGCAAGCGTTCATCTCACAACCTCACAAAGATAAACATTTTGGTTAGATTGGGAAAGAATTGATTGATAAACTCCATGTAGATGGAGTTGCTTTGATTGATCAATTTGGGAATGTTATCCTTTGATTGGAGATTGAGAAAGATAATGTCTCATCTAATCAACACACTTTGACCGCAAAAAAAGCAAGATGTGCTAAGTGTATTTCTCTTCTAAAGATGATTATCTAGATGAAAGGAAAGGAGGCGGTTGAAGTGAAATTTTTGAAGAAAGGAACTGAACCCCTATTTGAATGGGTCTAGGTTATGCAATTCAAGCTAAAGATGATTCAAGAAGCTAAAAAAGGACTTAAGGAAATAGGAGATAAAGTGAAAAGAACTCAAGATAGGGCATTTGAACTGATGAAAGGATTACACACTGATCCAAAAACTAGTAGTCAAGGGAGAGCCCTTATTGGAGTGGAGATAATGAAGAATAACTTCTCCATGTAACTAAGTAACCTGTTAGGAATGGCTTCAAGCATCCAAAATAGAGTGACAGAGCTACAGACACTAGGTGGATGCATATGTGTAGCTACTGAAGAATTGATAGGACATCTAAATTTTGTGAAAGAGTTGGCTCGAGAACATTCAAAATGGCTCTAAAGATTCACAAATGTACACATGCCTAGTTATGAGGAATTAGTTCCCATTATAGTTGCCGCCAAGGCATATAGGCCAAATTTGAAAAGGGGAAGAAGTCTAAATGATTTGATGATGCCTCCTTTTCACCTTCTTTTGTGACTTCTACCAATTTTGTAAATTTTGTAATATGACAAATTGGCATCTTGCCATTTGTCTCCTCAGAAGATGAACCAATTTATATTCCTATTGCAATGGTCATCTCTCAAAATCTATATGTATGAAGTTGAATGATTAATGAAATATCGACAAATTTTTTGTGTTAAGTACTATTTGTTGCAGAGACAATTGAATGGTATTTTATTTTCAATCATTTTCCATTCCAGTATGGATTGTGATTAGTTAGTATTTCCTTTTTGTATTGTAGATAACTAATGAAGAACATAGTTTCATTCCCCTATTTTCCAGAATACCAATGAATGTAATAAGTATTGTTATAATTCATTCGATGAAACGATTCTGTTAGTTTTTTCTTGATTCATCAGTTGTAATTCAGATTTGAGTTTAACTTAGTTTAGCATCAGTTGATTATGCGAATGGATTTATGGATTCATAAGATGTGTGGGTACATGAATCTATTTCAGTATTGAGAGACTATTATCTGCCTGAGTTGTATTTAATTTAGGTCTAATTTGGTTATTCCTCTACTGTTCTTAGGTTAAGAAAATACCTAAAAGTAGTTTTAGAATAAAACAAATTCATTGCATATCATACTATAAGGGAGTTGAACCTTTCAATTCAGAGGAAATCTAATGATGATAGATTATCGAACTATTGGCATGTAATTCTTCTTTTAGATTTGGGCATTTTGGGAGTTTATTCAAAAGAACAATCTATTTACCAATAGATTTTTGGCGACTTTGTTGGGGAGATGAATAGTCATTTGATCAAAAAGCCTATGTCATGAGGAAAAATGGTACTACCTCATGAAAACACAATCCCAGTGCTCCAACCTAACCTTGGTTTTCAAGACAACCAAGAGGATATAATTTCATCCCTTAACACATTTGTTTGGAGGCACAGAAGGAACACTGAACATTATTAGAACACTAGCCAAGTATTAGAGAAAGAAGAAAGAAGAGTTGAAGCCTTTGAAAGAGCTATTCAAAGGAGAGATATTCGGAGAGCAAAAAAACAATTAAGATAGTAAGCTTAGATTTAAACTAGACCTAGCATCCTGGACCAATTTAGGTTCCTCAGAAGTACCAAGGAATAGGGTGGACAAGATTCCACCTTTGATAAACTAGTAGAGCTTAGCTTTCATATTTTAGATGTTCCAAAGCAGAAAGGTCAAGGTAAAAGTGAGAGTAGACCCCCTTCCCCTATTAGAAATCAAGATGCCATCAATTTGCATTCCACTTGTCAGGTGTTAGCACTTCATAGAGTTATTGCCCCTCTAGTTTTTAATTTTCCGCCATATACTGGTAGAACAATCATGGCTACACCATGGGTCATGGCAATAGGACTGTTAGTGCTAAATGCTTACCACCCACTTTTGGCTGGCTCAAGGATGAATTTTCCTAAATTCTCAGGTGATGGAAAAGTCACTACAAATGAACACATTAAGGCTTTCTTTGTGGCTACTCATATCTTAGGAGTGGGACATGAAGATGTTGTTGTAAGATTGTTCATAGAAACCCTCATAGATAGTGCAGCAGATTGGTTTTATCATCTATCTAATGGCTCAATAACTGACTGGGACATGATGAGAACTAAATTTAAGGCTAGATTCAAAATTGCAGAAGATGAACACGCCTTGCTAACACAGTTGAATTCAATTAAGAATTAACCAACTATGAGCATGAGGGATTTCGTTGCTAATTTCAATAAGATTAATAGAAGAATTCCTACTACTGATAGACCCACACCTAGCAATCTAAAAACTTTCTTTATTAGTGCTATGCCTCCAGATATTAATTATGATTTGAGAAGAGCACACCCCACTGATCTGGTTGATGCACAAAAGAAAGCTATTGAATGTGAGGATGATTTAATTTCCACAAGAAAATGGAAATGAGAAATTCAAACTAAGGGGAGTTCTAGTAATACCACATCATCAAAGAGATGATTTAGAAGTTGTTTAATGAACTAGTAGTGATGGAAAAGCAATTACCCAGATTCAATAGCTCTTATCAGTGAAATTACCAAAAATCACTAGGAAGAAGAAATGAAAGTAGATTCCCACAACTTATAGGTTCACAACCTAGGTTGCAAATCGAAGCAACACTGAAAAAAGGAAACATGTGTGTCTTTCATTTGACCATAGATCATGACAGTGAGAATTGTCCGAAGACTGTTTGTATGATGCAGTTGTTATCTACTAATGAATTAAATATTGTAGCTCCATGTTCAGAACCTGATTCTTGTTCAAATGGCAGCTCTAGAAATTTATTTTTGGAATATGAATTAGATTCTAAATCAAAAGGTGAGTGTTACACAACCATTGATGGAACTTTGTACACAGTACTTACCTGTGGATAGAGGATGAAGAATCAAGCCTCCAATCATACTCACAGAGATGACTCCAATCCTTCTATGAGTAAAGTGCATATTGATCAATAAATATCCACTTCATAAATAGGTAAAGACAAGACATCTTTTGATTCATTCAATTTTGTGAAGAGTCAAAAGTTCAAATTTCCACTATTGATTATTTAAAGTCACATCCTTCCGAGTTAAAGAGATTAGTGGATAGATGTAAAGGGGGTGTCTCAGAATTGAATCATAATGTAACTATTGAAATTGAAGATGAAACTTTAACATGTGGCTTGTTTAATCAAGAAGATTCTACTATTTGAGCAACCTTCCCTAGACAAAAGCTTGAACCTTTTTATATTTCATTGTACATCAATGGATGTAAACTCAGTAATTGCATAATAGATTCAAGTGCATTAGATAATGTTAAGCCATATTCTATAGCTAAAGCCTTGGGACTAAATCTTACTAAAGTGCATGGGAGATGTTATTCTATGGATGACAAACAAGTCCCTTTACTTGGACAAATCAAAGATGTTCAAGTAGCCTTAGCTTCACATTTCGAAAAGAAACTCCTATTGACTATCCTAGTATTCGATATTCCAGCAAGCTATGGACTTCTATTAAGTAGAAGATTTTTTCAAGACTTGGGAGGAGAAATAAAACTAGATTGGTCTCAATAAGTGATACCTATTGGGAATAAGAAGGTCTAATTAGAACCTGAGGAAAAAGAAAAGTTCACAGTTTTGAAATTAGATGATCTTAAAGCTCAAATTCTATATCAAGAACTGGAATTCAGAAACTATATGTTATTTATTGAGGAAGATATGAATGAACAAATAGATGAAAATTAAGTTGATGAAACTCCCAATGAAAACAAAGATATACCAGGCATATGGATGCTTGAATTTGATAGAAGTTGTGCCTCTTCAAGATCTAGAGCAGGTGTAGTATTGATATCCCTAGAAGGAGAACCTGAACCTATGGCTTTCAAATTGGAATTTGGGAATACAAATAATACTACAAAATATGAGGCCTTATTGCTGGGAATACTGTCAGCAAAAGAAAGAGGGATAAAGATTTTAAAAGCTCAAGGTGATATCGAGCTTATTGTAAAGCAAGTAAAAGGGTAGTATTCTGTTAAAAACCATAAGCTTAAAAATTATAGGAACATAGTCTGGGATGAGATTGAAGGTCTAGATGATTTTTTTATTGAAGTAGTTCCAAGGGAGATGAATACCAAATATGACTCCTTAGCAATTTCTGCCTCTTTATTGCTCCCTCATCTAGATTTCAAAGACAAGAAGTACCAAATTGAAATTGTATATCGATTTGCCGTCCTAGATAACATATAATCTTGGCAAGTCTTTAGTGATGAGAAGATTCTGCAGATGTTTTTAGAGAATGACAAGTCTAGTTTTGAACATGAGTCTAGTGGAAGTGATCATGAAAGCTCTATTGTAATTGAGAAATGAGGTCAAAATGGAGAAGTTCCACTGAAAGGTATCACCATTCATCCATATTTTGTGGCTTTAGAAAAAGTGTTTTAATATATATGTTGCTTACATAAGCAAAAGAGAGTGGAAAAGGGACCTACCATAGGTGAATATGAAGGAGTTAACATTGGAGATATTCATAATCCCAAACTGATTAACATAGGGAAGTTTTGTTCACCTGAAGAAAAGGAGGCTACAAAGAATCTATTTATGGAGTATAGAGATGGTTTTGCTTAGAGTTATGAAGATTTGAAAAGTTATAAAAATGGGAAGGTAAAACATGAGATCCCACTAAAGCCTGATGCAACCCCTTTCTAACAGAAACAAAGGAACTATAATCCTAAAGTCGCTGATGCTATCTTCCGAGAAGTAGATAAGATGCTAAAAGCAAGAATTATTTATCCCATTCATCATTCCACCTGGATAGCCAACATTGTACCTATTAGAAAAAAGAATGGAGAAATAAGAATCTCTGTAGATTTCCACAACTTAAATCAAGCATCTCTAAAAGACAACTTTGCTCTTCCTAATATGGACCATTTATTACAAATAGTGGAGGGATTTGAAATGATGTCTATGCTTGATGACTTCTTGGGCTATAATCAAATTGAAGTAGAGGAGAAGGATCAACATAAGATGACATTCACTACCCCTTGGGGTACATTTGCATATCATAGAATGTCATTTGGGCTTATTAACACTGGTGCTACATTCCAAAGGTGCATGAGTAAGACATTCATTGATTTGAAAGACTAAATCATAGTTATATATCTGGATGACCTCACCATGTTCTCAAGAAAAAGAAAAGATCATATGGAAGATTTAAGGAAAGTACTACAGAGGTATAGAGAGCATGGAATATCTCTTAACCTAAAGAAGTCATTTTTCTATGTGACAGAAGGAAAGCTTTTGGGTCATATAGTGTCCCAAGAAGGCATTAGAATCAAACCTAAAAGAGTAGGGGCTATTCAGAGATTAAGTCTACCCTCAAACAAAATAGGGGTTAAGTCTTTCTTTGGATAGGTAAATTTTCTCAGAAGATTTTTGCCTAATTTTTTAGAAACTACTAAACTTATAGTGGACATGATGAAAGGAAATTCAAATTTTAAATGGAATGAGGCGGACAAGCAAGCCTTTCAAGATATAAAAACTACTATTTTCCATACCCCAGTTTTGAGTCATCCAAATTATAAATGGGATTTATTTATTTATTGTTATGCTTCTAAGCATACTTTATCTATAATATTAATGCAAGATAATGATGAAGGGGTGCAAGCTCCTATAGCTTTTATGAGCATACCTTTAAAAAATCATGAACTGAAGTATTCACAAATTGAGAAGCATGCTTATGTTGTAGTCAGACCACTTAAGAATTTCCAATTTTATATCTTACATTCACACTCTGTCATCTTTGTCCCAGACATAGTAGTAAAAAGCATACTAACACAATAGGAAGTAGGTTGCAATATTAGAGGAGTGTGGGTAGCAAAGATACAAGAATATGATATTGAGATTAAACCTACAAAGTTGATAAGAGGTAATGCTTTGTGTAAGGCAATTACAGAGAACAAAATCACTAGAGAGTCAAAAGAACTGAGTGAGAAACAATTGGTGTTAGCTGTAAGTCTCCACGATCCATGGTTTGAACACATCATTTACTTTTTAACATATGGTGAATGTCCAGAGGGCCTAAATGCAAAGCAAAGAAGAGATCTAAAACTAAAAGTGGCTAAATCTGTCATCTGGGATGATAAGCTTTACAAAAGGGCTATTGATGGTACTTTCCTTAGATGTGTAGATAAACAAAAGCAAGAAAGGCTATTGAAGACATTCCATGATGAAGCTTGTGGAGGACATTTCTCTTCTTCAGTCACAGCATTTAAAATATTAAGCTGGTGTTATTACTGGCCTAGGATGTTTAAAGATGCATATGCATGGGTAGCAAAGTGTGAAAAGTGCAAGATGTTCTCTAGATGTCCTCAATTAGCTGCTTTACCTTTGAGACCTATTATCATCGAAGGGCCTTTTCAATAGTGGGGCCTTGACTTTGTTGGTCCTATTAGCCCTACATCTAGTGCTGGTCATCAGTAAATAGTAACCGCAACTAATTACTTCACTAAATGGGTAGAAGCTAAGGCTACAAAGAAGAAGACTTCTGAGGTGGTGTGTGAATTCATAAAATAAAACATTTTGGTCAAGTTTGGTGTTCCTATTAAGTTAGTGATGGATAATGCATCTTATTTTTCTTCAATCGAGATTACTAACTTCTATTTTGAGCATGGGATCACCGTTGGTCATTCATCTGATTGTTTCCCTTAAGGGAATGGATAGGCAGAGTCTAGCAATAATAATTTAATTAATATTTTTAAGAAGCTAGTCTCAACTGATCAGAAAACTTGGCACAAAAAGATTCATGAGGCACTCTGGGTAAACAGAGTAACACCTAAAAGGGCAATTGATATCTCCCCTTTTGAACTAGTTTATGGAACTGAAGCCAATTTACCTCTACCTTTGGACTTAGCAACAAAGAAGCTCAAAATAGTAATTGAGGATGATGTCTATAAAGATGGTCTGGAGAAGAGGATCCTATATCTGAGCAAACTTGAAGAAGAAAGGAGATAAATTGTAGACCATATTACACAACATCAGATGTGAGTGAAAGAACTATTTGATAAGAGAATAAGACCAAGGAAATTCATGGTAGGAGACAGTGTGCTACTTTGGGACAAGAGAAAGGCTTCGAAAGGAATGCATAAGAAGGTTGATGCCTTGTGGAAAGGTCCATTTAGAATTCATCAAACATTTAAGAATAATTCTTTCAAATTGACTTATGAGGATGGTAAAGTACTTCCCCTGAATTACAATGGTCAAGATTTGAAGCTCTATCAAGTTTCAAATTGAAAATAGGTAACCCCTGTAGTGTACTATAGTTAGATTTAGTGTCCTATGTGTGCCTTAGTTAGCCTTTTTCCTTTTGTTCTCTTTTCCTTGCACCTTGTTTTGTTTTAGCTTTTGTTGTGTTGCAACCTTTTATATCCTTTTTGTGAAACTAGAGATTTTGAGTTCCTCGCTTGGGTATACTCTATGCAAGTCCCTAGTCAGAGCCAGTTGTTGCCCCACTTTTTACCATATTCCAATTTTACAAAGTAGAGGATTTAACTTGTATTGTGTTTTGGCTGGTCAAGTCAATTGATCCTTCCTTCCTCAAGTGTTAAGTCTCTCCATTAGGTTTATATATTTTTTTCTTTTCTCGCATTATATAGCTGGGTGGGTGTTCGTTATTGTCATGAGTCATGAGGGTAGTCTAGATCCTTACTTGGTGGAGATTTTAGAATAATTCTACCTCAGATGAATTTACTTGCAATTTTTTTTGATCCAAGTGTAAAGAAAGTTGACCTGGTGGAAAATAAGGTTTCTTATTCTCCATAGCGGGTTTTTGCACCCTGAAGGTGAAACTTCACAAGGATCCATAAATGCTATTTGTAGGCCAAAACAAGGAAAGGTAAGCCATATTATGGATGAATCATTCAAGTATTATCATGTTTTCATAGTGGGAATCACTTAGAACTCACCAGGATTATCAGAATAAGCATTGGCAAAAAACTCAAAAATAGCTTCTCCTTTGGTGGGTTTCGAACCAAGATGTAAGTTTTTCGAAAATGCCTAAATAGAAGGGTAAAGTTACTAGTGGGCACCATTTTTTGTTTGCGAAGCCTTCTTTATGTTTTCTAAACGCTTATAGTAAAGTGCTTAAGGTAGAAAAGGTAAAGTGAAAGCTTAAGTGAGAAAATGGAAATCGCCTTCTTCATTGTGAGTTTTCTACCCTCGAGATCAATTCTCCACATCTAATGAAAAATTGCTACTGCAAGCATGGTAAGTGTTTGAATAGATCATAGGATGTGTTTGGGAAAAAAATGGAAGCAAATTAGTGAAATTTGTAAGGATATTTGAGCGGAATCTAGCCAAGAAATTTTTTCTTCAGGGGGTACTTTGTTCTTGCTTTTTCAAAATAGGGTGAAAATGGAAAGGTAAGTCAGTAATAAAGGAGAGTTACTGTTGGGCCAATAGAAATAGTGAAATGACAAGGAGAAATTTGTGAGAACCCTTACATTTACTAGCGCAATAGATTTATCCTTAAATTTGCTCGTGTGGCACGGATTATGGAATTTAATGGGTAGATCAAGGGTTTTTATATAAAGAAGAACATAACATAATTTCAAATCATCGCTTTATTGTTATACTATTATATTGAATAGTGCTTCCGAAAAACTTCAAAGTTTAGGGTTCATTTTCTTATGTTATCACAATTGTTGAATTTCTATCATTCTATATCAAGAAAGATGGCATCAAGATTCTTTGATTTTGATGGGCTCGGTAGAATCAAGTCAACATGGTAGAGTATCTCTTATACTTCACTATGTTTCTTTGATACACAAGATTTTCAGAGAAGGTTGAGAACTGAGCCGATTCACCCTATAGCAATGAAGCTTCGAGGAAGTGGACTAGTGGAGGTAGCCAGGTTTCCTATCATAGTACAAGCTTCGGAGCTAATTGTGGAATTTATCAATCATTACAACCCAGACACCAAGCAGATCCTATTGCCTGATCAAATGATATTGATTTCAATCGATAGGAAAGTAGTGGTGAATTGTCTATGAATTCCAAAACAAGAGGAGTTCTCTAAGATAACAATCAGAGGAGCCATGTCTAAATTCTCCCTAAAGAAGATGGTGTGGCCAAAGGAGATCATGAATTCCTGGTTCCAAAAGCCCAAAGGGGCAAAGAGTAAGGTCCCTAAAACCCTATTTGGCATAGATCTTAACCTCAAAATTGTGGATATTTTGGTCCTCTTGCATCAACTAAAAGGTGAGGTGGAAGCACTCAATTTTATAGAACAATAGTTCTTTATGGTGGAAATTATCTACTCAGACACACAATATGTTGACTAGGCATATGAAGTTAGTGAACATCTTTCTAGGGATCTTAGTACAACCAAGTTTTACAATTCATTTTATATGTCATCTTTCTTGATATATATGTTGACTTCCCTACAATTGTGGTTGGGACTCCCCAGAATACAAAATTTTCCTGAAAATTTAAAAAGTTATAAGTTTTATCCATGCTTGCAGTTAAGAATAGCTATGCGAAGTATATCTGGGTTAATGATGCATTCACTATGAGAATCTGTAGGGAACTCCAAGGGTGTCTAGAGTGGAGGTTTAGCCTAGAAGCAATGGTTGTCATCGACTAGTTTGGCTATTATTTTATTCAATTCTCATCTTTCTCTTATTTCCATCTTGCAGCATTTGACGGATTTCCCCTGAAGCTGCCTAGATATCTGGATGATCTGATTGTGCTCATCAAGATCGTTAGGCAAGAAATTCAAGTAAATGTGCTAAGTGCGAGTTTGAGAAAGAAGGGGTATGAATTCCCCATACAAGTTGGAGCTTATAGTTGTGAATCCAAATCTGATGCAAAGAACACACTCAAAGCGTTCGAGAAAAAATACAGACTGGAGGAGTATGAAGTGGTAAGGCCCATGTTTGATCCAAATGGGTATGCTAGAGATGTGCTCCAAATCAGAAGCATCATCAAACATGTAACTACTATGGAAGATTACTAGGCTAATTGCAGAGATGAGCTAGAGAGCCAGGACTATGTCTTTGCTAGACTTACAATAGATCAAATCAAGACTTATGGCATCAAATTTAATGTAGAAGGGCTAGAAGATCATGGTCAAAATATGTATAGTAATACATATTTGACCAAATTGAGAAGCATTCCAATCAGCTTGAAGCCATGTGTAAATATAGAAGAAGATATTGATGTTATGATGGCCTTGATCATCAAGAGAACTGGGAAATGGGTTGAGTGGACAAAAAAAAAGAGCTGAAGCAAGAGCAAGCCTACTCAAGCTTCTCCAACCGCTACTACTCCCACTTCCTCTCAAAGTGCCACACCCAGTACTACAACTTTGGCTACTCAAGTGTTGGATCAATCTACAGGAGGAGTTGATAAAACCCCAGAGAAGAATATTTCAATAGCTCCAACTTTCCAAGGAGGTTCTCTACTAGTAATTGGAGCTCAAGCTGGTACTAAAGAAAAAGGGACAGAAGAGCCGAAATATGGAACCACCACTCCAGCTTCACCTCCTCACACTACCCCAATTCCATCTCCTCACACTACCCCAATTCCATCTCCACATGTTACCCCAGTTTCATCTCCTCATCATAGGCCTACTCCATCTATAGGTGCTTCTATTTTGAAGCTAACTAGTTCTCCTATCCAGATAGTAGAAATTGGAGATGATAAGAGCAGCAACAGTGAGTCCACTGAATCTAACAAAGTTGCAAAGAGAACTCAAGAAGAAGAGAATGTCTCAAGTTCATCTTGGCTCCTCTCTCAAGATCCGAAGAACCCCTTCTCTGCAACAATAGTAGTAATGACTCCGGTAAAGAAGAAAATATTCAACACAGAGTCACTTGGAATGGCTTCTAAGGTGATTGGTATAGAGTCCTGGCTTGAAGACACCATAAAAATAAAAAGAAAGAGGAAAGGTGAAAGTGTTCATACAAAGGATGTTGTGTGTCAAGTGGTACGCTTTGGGTCAACCATGGTAAAAGCTAAGAAATAGAAAACTTTATCCATACTTGGGCAGGATCTAGAGACCAGACATTTGACTATGGAGATTGCAAAACCAAATAAAGCAGGGAGGATTGAGGATATGACTCCTGAAGACTTCAATCTGCATTCAATTGATCTTGGATAGACCAGGCATGATACAAAAGTTGGCTTATGGAGATTAGGAAATGAGATAATAGAAGGCCAGTTAGAAAGCCTCAAATTGTCAAAGATTAAGATGAAAGCTGAGATAGAAGAACTCAAAAGATTCATCAAGAAGCTAGTTGTTCCATTGGAAACCATTACTGGTGTTCGTGTTACTGAAAATCCTATAGCAGAAGAGGTGCAAGCGTTCATCTCACAGCTTCAGAAAGATAGACATTTTGGTTAGATTGGGAAAGAATGGATTGATAAACTCCATGCAGATGGAGTTGCTTTGATTGATCAAATTGGGAATGTTATCCTTCAATTGGAGACTGAGAAAGATAATATCTCATCTAATCAACACACTTTGATCTCAAAAAAAGAAAGATGTGTTGAGTGTATTTCTCTTCTAAAGATGATTATCTAGATGAAAGAAAAGGAGGTGGTTGAAGTAAAATTTTTGAAGAAAGGAACTAAACCCCTATTTGAATGGCTCTAGGGTATGCAATTCAAACTAGAAATGATTCAAGAAGCTAAAAAAGGACTTAAGGAAACAAGAGATAAAGTGAAAGGAACTCAAGATAGGGCATTTGAAATGATGAAAGGATTACACACTGATCCACAAACTAGCGGTCAAGGTAGAGTCCTTATTGGAGCGGAGATAATGAAGAATAAAATCTCCATGTATCTAAGTGACCTGTCAGGAATGGCTTCAAGCGTCCACAATAGAGTGACAGAGTTACAGACACTAGGTGGATGCATACATGGAGCTGCTAAAGAATTGTCAGGACATCTAAATTCTATGAAAGAGTTGGCTCGAGAACATTCAAAATGGCTCTTAAGATTCATAAATGTACATGTGCCTAGTCATGAAGAATTAGTTCCCATTATAGTCACCACCAAGGCATATAGGGTAAAAATTGAAAAGGGGAAGAAGTCTAAATGATTTGATGATGCCTCCTTTTCACCTTCTTTTGCAACTCCTACCAATTTTGTAAATTTTGTAATATGAAAAATTGGCATCTTGCCATTTGTCTCCTCAGAAGATGAACCAATTTAGATTCCTATTGTAATGGTCATCTCTCAAAATCTATATGTATGAAGTTGAATGATTAATGAAAGGTCGGCAAGATTTTGGTGTGAAGTACTATTTGTTGCAGATACAATTGAATGGTATTTTATTTTCAATCATTTTTCATTCTAGTATGTATTGTGGTTATTTAGTATTTCCTTTCTGTATTGTAGAGAACTAAGGAAGAACAGAGTTTTATTCCCCTATTTTACAAAATACTAATGAATGTAATAAGTATCATTATAATTCATTCGATGAAAGGATTCTATTAGTTTTTTCCTGATTCATCAGTTGTAATTCAGATTTGAGTTTAACTTAGTTTAGCATCAGTTGATTATGCAAATGGATTTATGGATTCATAAGATGTGTGGGTACATGAATCTATTTTAGTATTGAGAGACTATTATTTGCCTGAGTTGGATTTAATTTAGGTCTAACTTGGTTATTCCTCTACTATTCTTGGGTTAAGAACATACCAAAAAGTAGTTTTCTAAACCAAAAAAATTCATTGCATATCATACTATAAGGGAGTTGTACCTTTCAATTTAGAGGAAATCTATTGACTCCATGATAGATTATCCAACTATTGGCATCTAATTGTTCTTTTAGATTTTTTATTCAAAAGAACAATCTGTTTACCAAAAGATCCATATATTCAGTTTATAAAGACCTCACAAATTAATTATTCTCTATGCTCACAATATAAATAGAAACCTCCAAGATTTCCTAAATTAAAACAAAATCTTATAATTAATTGAAATCCAATAATTGTGTTTCTCAGTGTATTGTAGGAGTTTGAGCTATCAAAAGATACTTATCCTTTGTAGTGGTTCACTTCCCACAATCTACAAGTCATGCAATTGCAAGAGATTGGATCAATTTTTTAAATTTGTTTATTATAGATTGTTGTAAAAATTATCCCCTATATGTCACAAACTCCATGGATAAATAGCATAATTACACATGTCACTAGAAATGAATGTCATGAGAAAGGACAACAAAATTGAAAGAACTGAGACTAGCTCATCAATGTGGTTGACATCTTTAACTTGAAAACTACTAACATACCTAGATTTCCCTATAAATTTAATCTTGAATTTTCCCAATATACATTTCTTGTATTATATATCCCAACTCATATAGTCAATGAAAAACCATTATTTTTTCATTTAATGTCTTCCACCATACTTTGACAGTCATGTGCTCTCTCTTATTGAAATATGTGCATTGCTCCCTACAAGATCAACATGATGACATGATAATATATTTGAATTTGTTATTTTAAATTTCTGAATCTATTGTGGATAATGGATAATTAAAGATCAATTTAAAAGGCATATATGTGATGTTGTTTAGTTTTAGAAGCTATTTTATAATTAAAGGTATGATGCTATAATTTATGGGCTACAAAAGGCTGGGCAGCACAGAGTTGGCTCTAGGGGATATTCAAAAATCAAAGCACACGTTGTAAGTAGCAGTAAATGAATTGCAAAGAAAAATTATTTATAAAATGCAAATAATTTTATTAATTAATTAAAAAATGTAGGTTGCTGATTTTAATCTGGAGGCCACGGAAGAACACAAAAAAATTGCCTTCAAGCAAGGCTATGTAGCGATGGCTGGACATCTACGGCAAGCTTTCATTGCCCCAACTAGATAGTCTCCTACATCATGTGCATAGGTAAATATGCCAAAAAAAAATTAGAAATTTAATACTTGAGAAGCAATTTATTTGATAATAATGTGCATGACATTGCAATGCAGTCTATTAATTGTGACAATCATATGAAGCATCATGAAGCCCCTAATGTGCATCATACCATCGATGGAGGTGCTTATTTCTTATTTAAAACTAATTATGTAATTATTAATACAATTTAAAATCTTTAATTGAACTTGGTGTAACCTTTTTGTGTTGAAGATATAGAATCATGTCATGCTGAACGAGTGTCGGAGGATGTTTAGACTGATCAGTAGGTAGATCATGTCGCACATTCAGGTAAAGAAAATCTATGTTTTGTTCTTTTAAATTAATTTTTTTATTTATAGTTCTTTTATTTAAATAAAAACTTGTAATTCACTAATATAAAATGGTGCAAATTTAACTCATGAACTACTTGTTATTGCAGCGGACCCCCCTTTGGTGCAACAACCTCATGATGTTCCTGAATGCATGAGGAGGAGACATGCATTAGAACCAGTAAAGGAGGGGGATGATGAGGGCATTGCTATTCCTCTTACAAATTTTATGGAAAAAAAGAAATGAAAAGAAAGAAAAAAAGAAATGATTATTCATGAATGACTTACTCTATAATATTGTTAATGAATATTGTATTAATGAATATTGTGTTAATGAATTATTCATGATGACTTACTCTTGAATGTTGTGTGTTAATGAATTATTCATGAATTTTGTGTGTTTATGAATTTCATGTGTTAATGAATGTTATCATGTGATTATAATGATTGTACTGCCTACCCTCGTTCACATCTTTTCTGGACATTGTTATTATCATCAGACTATGATAGACTAGTTTTATGTTGATGGATTAGTGGTATTGTTTTGACACTATCAGACATTATGTTATGGATTCAGTGGTTATATGATGAGATCATTTAGATTTTACATTTCATGCATACATGATGATCATTATATTGTTTTCAATTATTATTGATGATTAGATGGATGGTTTATTATCTTATGTGTTTTATTATGGATACTTACCCCATACTTGAATGTGTATGGTGTGCGTGTTTTCTTATTGTATGGCATTTTTGATGTGGTTAAGGAAGGGAGTCGTAGTCACCTGCTTAGTCAGGATCTACACGATGCACCACTTCCTACCATTATCTGTTTAGCTTAGCATTATATATAGATTGTATGTACATGCATGGTTTTTCTACAGGTTGCAGGTACTGGGTATTGACTTCCCTAAATTGCCAGGATGAGCGTACCCTATTATACTATCTCAATGATAAGAGAAGGGAGATAAATTCTCAAGTCCAAATCCCAAACCTTTAACCAATTGTCCTAATGAGGTAGGACAAGTATCTGGATATTTTACCCACCGAATGTGTCGGATGACATGGTTCATGATTTTTAACCCTTTAGACTGATTTTGAGTGATTTTCTCTATGATGGGTTTTCATATTTTTTCTTGGAGGTCTATGGTGAATTTTCTATTAATTAAGTCTTAATAAATGGATTTAATTAATAAATTAATTATTTGAGAAAATTAATATAAAATATCATGTTATTTGATATTTTGATTATAATTAATTAAATGGAAATTGATTGAGGAAAAATGAATTAAATAAAAGAAAATTAGAATTAAGATTAATAATAATAATAAAATAATAAATAAATAATAATAATAAAAGTTATAAAAATTAAAATGAAAGATATAAATATTTAGATAGAAATTATATAAAAAGTGGATTGGAGTTATAAGCTTGCATGGGAGTTAACACACTTCTCTATTTCTCATGTGTCAACAACATGGAGGTTTGTGCATCAATTAAGCACATGGTGTCTACAACCCTAAGGCTCATCTTGAAGGTTGGAAAAGACCCATGCTTAGTTGGTGACACCTCCCAGCTGTTTCTAGAAGCATTCTAGATGTTTCCTGACAGCTCTTTATATTGAGGCATTCATAGAAGCTTAGACATAGCGTTGGGAGAGCAATTGGGCATTGGAAGACTCGGGAATTCTGAAGAAGGGAGGAGCTTGCTCTACGGATTTTCTGAGGAAGAGCGATTTAACATCAAAATTCGGGTAGATTCTTGTGATTTTACTTATGCTATTTTTGTATCACACATTCTTTGTCTTCCTCGTGTCTTCCATATGTCTTATGAGAAGTTTCATATTTATATGCATTCTATGATGCAAATATCTTACTCTTAATTCTAGATATAACCTTTGTGGAAAAATAGAAAAAAATGGTTATATGTTCAGATATGCATCCATATACATATATATAAATATATATATTTATATATATGCATATGTATACATTTATTATGGATCTATTATAAAATCAGAATATATATATATATATATATATATATTTATATATATATTGCACCGAATGGAGCAATTAATAAAATCGCAGTGGGAGAATTTATTAATTCCCATCGCGATTTGTATCGCATGAAACAAAGTATAGTATATATCATATGCCATGGGCATGTTTCGTTCCCCGCGCCGGCGGATGGCAAAGACCTGCCATCGTAGGTCTGCGGCGACAGGGGTACCACGTACTCGCTATCGACGCAGTCTCTAGGACCGCAGGTACTGCGTACCATAGCAAGAGTTGTGGGGGGGGGGGGGGGGGGGGTTGTTAATTGATGTTTATGTTATGTAAAAAAAAAAGTAACGTTTATGTTAGAAATATTTGTAGACAGTCGATTTCTCATTACTATGTAATATGAAGTCAATCGAAAATTGTTAATTCGATTTTATGAAAATGTATTTACATATGTATGTATGTATATATATATATATATGTAATATGTAAATATGTTATTTAAGTTATTATTTGATAATGACTTATATTGAAGATTATTTTCATAAAGATGACTCTTTAATAATTTTCAACTATTTAGTAATTTAAATGTTTTAAATTATTAAATAAGGAATTGATAGTTGAGTGGGAGATGTATCAAACAAATGTTATTAATTGGAAAATGGATTTTTAGTTCTAATAAGGAAAACTTTTATTTATCGAGAAACAATATATGTGTTCCTCCATTCATTCTTCAGATTTGGAAATTTAAACTGAGATCTCTACATTTAAATTTAAGTTGTAAAACAAAAACATGTGTTTACATTGTGTATTCTTTATGCTATTATTTTGGGTTTTGGGTTGACTAGTGTTGACTAGTATAGGACGTCTACCAGAGGCTTGGGGGTTATGTGAATGTGGTGACATGATGATGTTTTAATCTCGATCTTTATTAACCCAACCATGGTTATGTGATGGAATTCTCTATGTATTGGTTATGATTACTGATTGTTATAGTTGAGATTCCTATGTATGAGACACTTGACTTAACCATTATTTTTGGTCATCGATCAGTTATCCTTGGTTATTTTTCTAGTCGCCATGACGGAACTATGATGTGGATTTATTTTGATGATGTCATGATGTGACATGTTTGACTCAACCATTTTTGGAGTCTTCGATCAGTATGATTGAGATATATATATATATATATATATATATATATATATATATATATATATATATATATATATATATATATATATATATATATATATATATATATATATATATATATATATATATATATATATATATATATATGGTTATTGAGAACCATTGGATATTTGATTATCAGTGATACTTCAGTTGCCAATAGAGAGCTGTTGTGTTCATGATTTTCTATAGATGTTAGCTCATGGAGATTTGATGCTTTTATGCATATTTGATGATTTTATGGATTATCTTTTGTAATTTTGAGATTTATGAGTCCATGAGCATTAGGGTAGGATATCTGCATGTAGTGACGGGAAGTGGCTTGCAATGGGGGTCGGAGCCCTAAGAGGCTACCAGGGTAACTCATTGTAAGTTGGATTAATAAGTGATAACATTCACACCTAATACTAACTAAATGAACCTAAAAAGATAAGTGTTTTGTTCTCGCCCATGCCTTGAGCACTTGTACAGGCTAGGATGGGAGTAGTGAGACACATGGTTGAGACCTTGCATTCCATAGTATGCCTCGTCAGTATGAGAGGATACTAGTGGCCGCATGAAATTAGTATGGACCTGTGGAGTTTAGCTAACTACCAGGATAAATTGTACGTGATAATTACGATGACACTTTCCCACTTGCATAGTAGATTCCTACATGTCATTGTGTGCCTCTTGGATTAGATGTCAAATTTTGTGTTTGGAACCTTTGAGTTAGTATACTTTTAGGATTCCTGGACTTATAGAGATATGTGCTATGTGATTTTGATAGCCTGTTTGGGACTTGAGATTATCTCCTTAGCACGGTGGGAGTGGACCACTTAGGTACCACACGGTCAGGTGGTAGTGTATTTCCCACTCTTATCATTTTCAGACTTATTGAGACATCATGGCTGATGCATCCTTCATGATGGTGGATATGTATCCTTTTTCATTGATGATTATCATATGTTAGATGATGTTATCTTATGCTTTTATTTTCATATTAGATTACTTCTACATATGATGTTGTATTTATTAGGAGTGACATTCCTACTATGTAATACCGATGATCTCTTTGGTGATTTGGGATGTTACGCACAGAGGGATGGCTAGGATCCATGATGGTCTAATGATTCTATTGATAGTTGGGAGGAACTGTGCACTTAGTTTGTTATGTTGTTCTTATGATGGATTTATATGTTCTTTATGATGTTGTATCGTGTGATTATCTCTACTTTGATTTATCATGGATTAGAATAGGATGATGTACCTTATTCTATGTATGTATATTCTTTGAGCTTGTCATACCCTGTGACATGTACAGTGGATGGATGAGCATTTGAAATGTAATGTGTAATCATTGGACTTATCATTATTATTTCATGTGGATGATGTACTAGATGGATTCATGTATGTAATTCAATGTTAAGGGATCTTAAAGAATGTAATCTGTTATTTATGTTATGTTTACTTTCAGATGGACAATGCTATTGCTTTTGTTATTGTGCATAAGTTATATGTGATGTTTACTATCATGAAAAAAAAAATGTTACTAAACTTAGTGAAATTCTAGGTTAATTCTTTGGATCACTTGGCGGGGTATTACATTTGGTATCAGAGCTCGAGTTTCTACATTGGGAGCTCTAGGTATTTTGAAACAACTAGAACTTTGAACTTTGAACTATTAAGGGTAACTTTCCAAACTTGATCTAGGTGAATTGAAAACAAGACTCAAACTGTTACTTGAATATTTTTCATACTTCAACACTTAGTTTCAAAACTAGAAATTTTCCTTAAAACTAGACATAGAACTAAACTTAGTACCTTGTACTATTGTAGGATGGTATCTGGGACTAGGTCTTCTGTTAGAGGCCATGGTAGAGGTCGTGGTCATAGCAGAACTATCAGTGTCCATGAGTCTGACCATGAGGGATCGGCTCATGTAGAGAGCAGGGAAGAGCACTTTAGTAGGCAACAGGAAGAGAGCCATAGAGAGGACCAAGCCGAGTCTGAAGAGGTTGGTTTGAGGTAGATGATGCAGACTATTCTAGAACATCTACCTCCTATTCAAGAACATCCTAAAGTGCATCAGACATAACAAGAGCATAGACCCAGATCTAGAAGTCCTTGAAAGGAACATTAGAGGTCCATTGTGTCCACTCAGATGAAGGATCTTTCAAGATCCAAGGTTAAGCCTTTTAATGGGCAAGGTTCTGGTTATATGGTTGAGCAGTGGCTTATATCTCTCAATAGGATTTTTTCCATGTAGGAGTTCGACAACAATGTTAAGGCAAGGTTTGCGATCACTAATCTAGAGAATTTTGGGGCCACTTGGTAGACGATAGAGGAGAAGAAGTTGGGAATCGAAATGAGCAGTGTTACATGGGAATTATTCCTGGAGAGTTTCCGTGAACGATTCCTACCAGAGGAATAGAAACAACAAAGGGCTAATGAATTTCATAATCTCAGACAGTACACTTTATTAGTGACCGAGTATGAGCGTAAGTTTTATGAGCTTATGCCTTTTTCAGGATTTAGTGAAAATTCAGCTCAGTTGACACAACATTTTATTAGGGGTTTGAATAACTGTATTATTGGGGGAGTTAAGGTATTTGAACCAAAAACCCTCAAGGATGCGGTGCATCGAGCTATCCTTGTTGAGAAAAGTGTTAACCTTGGTCAAGGTAGTTTTGTAGGAGCGCCAGTGACATCAGGATCTAAAAGCAACTATAATTCAGGTGGTAACAAGAAGTTCTCTTTCTCTAAGGGGAAATAGTATCAACAACAGTCTCAATAGAAACAACAATAAAAGGGCTCAAATTATCAAGCTCAACGCGGTGGTAAAGGTTCTAACACCAAGAACAACCACAATGCTCAACGCAATAGATAGAATCAGACCAATCAGCCAGCTCAGAGTAGCCAATCCTTTGTAAGTAGGAACAGTCATCAGCAATCAAATGTACCACCTACGGGAAGAGGTTCTGGCAGAAATATGGAATGTTCTTCATGTGGTTAGATTGGACATTATGCAGCTTAGTGTCCTCAGCGAGCACCTTAGTTTTTAGGACCTAGACCTACCATTTCAAAGCCTACAGTTGTTGATGCAGGTAGAGCTCATAGAGTCTTTATAGCAATTGATCAGCATCAGGCATATCATCAGAGAACAGTGGTTGAGACCAAAGGTGCTATTAGAGGTATATCTCTTTTAGTATTGTTTGATTTAGGAGCTACAGATTCATTTATTTCACCATTTATAGTTTCTAAGTGTAAGCTGGATGTGGTGAAGCAAGATCATGGTTGGCAAGTGAAACTAGCCTCAGGCATTAAGGTTTCCACAGATTCTCTAGTTCATAAGTGTGGGCTTAGTGTAGGAAGCTTTGATACGGCGGTGGATCTTTGAGTCATACCCCTTGGTTCTTATGATGTGGTTCTAGGCATGGATTGGCTTAGATCTCATAGAGCCAATATAGATTGTAGGAAGAAGATTATTATGTGCCAAGATGACCAAGGGAATGATGTGCAGATAGTTGGGATACCGAGGCCTATATCTCTGTGGATGATTTTTGCTATACAATTGAAGTGAAGTTTCCGTAAGGGATGTCAGATATTTGCTGTTATGGTAAATGATCTTGATGAAGAAGATCCCATGAGGAAGACTTTAGATCACTCGATTTTGTAGGAGTACACAGATTTTTTTCCAAGTGAGATTCTAGGCATTCCTCTGAAGAGGGATTGGTATATTAGTATTGATCTAATTCCTAGAGTGGAGCCTATTTCTAAAGCTCCTTATCGTATGACTACTCAGGAATTGGGTGAGCTATATCTTCAGCTAGAAGAACTTCTTGCCAAAGGGAGCATTCAATCTAGTGTATCACCATGGGGAGCTCCAGTGCTCTTTGTGAAGAAGAAAGATGGTTCTTTGCGCCTTTGTATTGACTATAGACAGTTGAATAAGGTGACTATTAAGAACAGGTATCCTTTACCTAGGATTGATGACTTATTCGATCAGATCAAGGGAGCTATAGTATTCTCCAAGATTGACCTTAAGTCACGATACCACCAGCTTCACATTAAGGAAGCATATGTTCACAAGACTGCTTTTCAAACTCGTTATGGGCATTATGAGTTCATAGTGGTACCTTTTGGATTGACTAATGCTCCATCAGTTTTCATGAGTTTGATGAATGGTGTGTTCCGATCTTATCTGGACAAGTTTGTACTCGTGTTTCTTGATGACATATTGATATATTCTAAGACTCAGAAGGAGCATGAGGAACACCTGCGGTTGGTATTGCAGTGTTTGAGGGACAATCAGCTTTATGCTAATGCAGCTAAGTGTGAATTCCTCAAAATGAAGATTCAATATTGAGGGAATGTTATTTCAAGTGATGGTATTTCAGTGGATCCTGCAAAGATTCAGGTGATAATAGATTGGCCGACACCGACTAATGTGTCAGAGATTGGTAGTTTCATGGGTTTAGCCAGTTATTATCGTAGATTTGTCCAGAACTTATCTAGGATAGCACATCCTATCACTTCTGTTCAAAGGAAAGGAAAGAAGCTCATATGGATAGAGGAATGCGAGGAAGCTTTCCAAAAGCTCAAGGAGCTTTTGACCAGTGCACCGATATTGGCTGTACCGGATCCAAAAGGTGATTTCATGGTATGTAAAGATGCTTCTCTTGAAGGGATTGGGCTAGTATTGATGCAGAATGGATGGGTGATTACGTATGAATCACACAAGCTCAAGGATCATGAGTTAAATTATCCTACACATGATCTTGAGTTAGCAGCAGTAGTTCATGCTTTGAAAAGGTGGAGACATTTCTTGTTGGGGCACAAATTTGAGCTACATAGTGATCATCATAGTCTTCAGTACATTTTTACTCAGCCTAATTTGAATGCTTGCCAGAGCTGATGGATGGAGTTTCTATGCGAATATGATTTTGAGGTTAAGTACATTCAGGTTAAGGAGAATGTGGTGGTGGATGCTTTGAGTCGCAAGAGACATGTGTTATCATCGATGACTCTTAGTGTGGATTTGAGGATTTGGATTCTTCAGGAACTTCCTATGGATTCCTGGTATCAGGAAGTGTGCAGAGAGATAGATTCAGGAAGATCTTTGGAATGTAAGTTTGCAGGTTACGTTCAAGAGTCAGATGGTCTTTTGAGATAGTTGGGGAGGATTTATGTGCCATTTTTGGATGAGCTTCGCACATTGATACTAGCAGAAGCCCATCGTACACCTTACTCAGCACACCCAGGTGTCAAGAAGATGCATGCTGATTTGAGACGTTTGTTCTTTTGGTCTGGGATGAAGCGAGATATTGCTAATTTTGTGGCTAGGTGCCTTGAGTACCAAAGAGTTAAGGCAAAACATCACCACCCGGCTGGACTTATGCAGCCTAATCTCATTCCTTCTTGGAAGTGGGATATCATCTCCATAGATTTCATTGTGGGATTACCTATGACAGTTCGACGTCATGACGCTATCATGGTCACCGTTGATCGGTTGACTAAGGTGGCACATTTTTCACCGATTAGGTCTTCCTACACAACAACTTCTGTAGCTAATGTCTTTATGCATGATATTGTGAGATTACATGGTATTCCTAGAAAGATCATTTCTGACAGGGATCTTGTATTCACTGTAGCATGAGCTTGGAGCACAGTTAAACTTTAGTTTTGCATATCATCTAGAGACTGATGGTTAGACGGAGAGGGTGAATCAGGTTTTGGAGGATATGTTATGGATCTATGTGATGGATAGGCAGACACATTGGGAGGATTATCTCTATCTAGTGGAGTTTGCTTACAACAACGGGTATCATAGTTCTATTGGTATGACACCATTTCAGGCATTATATGGACGTCCTTGTCATACGCCATTGAGTTGGGATAGTCTTGAGGATCACATCCTATTGGGTCCTAAGATGCTTCGTGATATGGAGCGACAGGTAGTGCGTATCCATGAGCATTTGACTACAGCACAGGATAGGCAGAAGAAGTATGCCAATGCTCATAGGACTGATAAGCAGTTTGTTGTGGGTGATAAGGTTTTCTTGAGAGTGTGACCGTGAAAGAGTCCAATCTGATGTGGAAAGGGTTCTAAGCTAGCACCTCTTTTTGTGGGACCATTCAAGATTCTAGAGAGGATTGGCCCGATTGCTTACCGTCTTGCTCTACCGCCTAGCCTAGCTCGCATTCATGATGTTTTTCATGTTTCAGTGCTTCGGCAGTATATTCCTGATATTGTACATGTTCTTGATTGGAATGTGTTGCAGGTAGAGGACGGGTAGCTGGCTTTGGAACCAGTTCATATTTTGGAGCAGTGGGAGTTGACCCTCAGGGGTCGAACCATCGAGCAGGTAAGGGTCCAATGGGACCCTACTGATGATTCTTCAACTACTTGGGAGGATGCAACTAGATTGAGGGAGTTATATCCCTACTTTTTTTTAGGCTTCCAGGAGTAAGCCTAACCCAAGGGGGGGTGGATGTAGTGCCTACCCTCGTTCACATCTTTTTTGCACATTGTTATTATCATCAGACTATGATAGACTAGTTTTATGTTAATGGATTAGTGGTATTATGGATTCAGTGGTTATATGATGAGATCATTTAGATTTTACATTTCATGCATACATGATGATCGTTATACTATTTTCAGTTATTATTGATGATTAGATGGATGGTTTATTATCTTATGTGTTCTATTATGGATACTTACCCCATACTTGCATGTGTATGGTGTGCGTGCTTTCTTATTGTATGGCATTTCTGATGTGGTTAAGGAAGGGAGTCGGGATCTACATGATGCACCACTTCCTGCCATTGTCTGTTTAGCTTAGCATTATATATAGATTGTATGTACATGCATGGCTTTTTTGCAGGTTGCAAGTACCGAGTATCGACTTCCCTGAAGTGCCAGGATGAGCGTACCCTATTATACTATCTCAATGATAAGAGAAGGGAGATAAATTCTCAAGTCCAAATCCCACACCTTTAACCAATTGTCCTAATGAGGTAGGACAAGTATCTAGATATTTTACCCACCGAATGTGTCAGATGACATGGTTCGTGATTTTTAACTCTTTAGATTGATTTTGAGTGATTTGCTCTATGATGGGTTTTCATATTTTATCTTGGAGGTCTATGGTGAATTTTCTATTAATTAAGTCTTAATAAATGGATTTAATTAATAAATTAATTATTTGAGAAAATTAATATAAAATATCATGTTATTTGATATTTTGATTATAATTAATTAAATGGAAATTGATTGAGGAAAAATGAATTAAATATAAGAAAATTAGAATTAAGATTAATAATAATAATAAAATAATAAATAAATAATAATAATAATAATAATAAAAATTAAAATGAAAGATATAAATATTTAGATAGAAATTATATAAAAAGTGGATTGGAGTTATAAGCTTTCATGGGAGTTAACGCACTTCTCTATTTCTCATGTGTCAACAACATGGAGGTTTGTGCATCAATTAAGCACATGGTGTCTACAACCCTAAGGCTCATCTTGAAGGTTGGAAAAGACCCATGCTTAGTTGGTGACACCTCCCAGCTGTTTCTAGAAGCATTCTAGATGTTTCCTGACAACTCTTTATATTGAGGCATTCATAGAAGCTTAGACATAGCGTTGGGAGAGCAATTGGGCATTGGAAGACTCGGGAATTCTGAAGAAGGGAGGAGCTTGCTCTGCGGATTTTCTGAGGAAGAGCGATTTAACATCAAAATTCGGGTAGATTCTTGTGATTTTACTTATGCTATTTTTGTATCACGCATTCTTTGTCTTCCTCGTGTCTTCCATATGTCTTATGAGAAGTTTCATATTTATATGCATTCTATGATGCAAATATCTTACTCTTAATTCTAGATATAACCTTTGTGGAAAAATAGAAAAAAATGGTTATATGTTCAGATATGCATCCATATACATATATATAAATATATATATTTATATATATGCATATGTATACATTTATTATGGATCTATTATAAAATTAGAATATATATATACATACATATATATATACTGATATACATACATACATATATATATATGTGTGTGTGTGTGTGTGTATTTATATATATATTGCACCGAATGGAGTGATTAATAAAATCACAGTGGGAGAATTTATTAATTCGCATCGCGATTTATATCGCATGAAACAATGTATAGTATATATCATATGCCGTGGGCATGTTTCATTCCCCGCGCCGACGGATGGTAGAGACTTGCTGTCGCAGGTCTGTGGCAACAGGGGTACCATGTACCCGCTATCGGCGCAGTGTCTGCGACCGCAGGTACTACGTACTGCAACAAGAGTTGGGGGGGGTTTAATTGATGTTTATGTTATGCAAAAAAAAAGAGTAACATTTATGTTAGAAACATTTGTATACAATCGATTTCTCATTACTATGTAATATGATGTCAATCGAAAATTGTTAATTCGATTTTATGAAAACGTATTTACATATGTGTATATATATATATGTATATATGTAATATGTAAATATGTTATTTAAGTTATTATTTGATAATGACTTATATTGAAGATTATTTTCATAAAGATGACTCTTTAATAATTTTCAACTATTTAATAATTTAAATGTTTTAAATTATTAAATAAGGAATTGATAGTTGAGTGGGGGATGTATCAAACAAATGTTATTAATTGGAAAATGGATTTTTAGTTCTAATAAGGAAAACTTTTATTTATCGAGAAACAATATATGTGTTCCTCCATTCATTCTTCAGATTTGGAAACTTAAACTGAGATCTCTACATTTAAATTCAAGTTGTAAAACCAAAACATGTGTTTACATTGTGTATTCTTTATGCTATTGTTTTGGGTTTTGGGTTGACTAGTGTTGACTAGTATAGGACATCTACCAAAGGCTTGGGGGTTATGTGATTGTGGTGAAATGATGATGTTTTAATCTCGATCTTTATTAACCCAACCATGGTTATGTGATGCAATGCTCTATGTATTGGTTGTGATTACTGATTGTTATAGTTGAGATTCTTATGTATGAGACACTTGACTTAACCATTATTTTTGGTCATCGATTAGTTATCCTTGGTTATTTTTCTAGTCGCCATGATGGGACTGTGATGTAGATTTATTTTAATGATGTCATGATGTGACATGTTTGACTCAACCATTTTTGGAGTCTTCGATTGGTATGATTAAGATATATATATTTTTTGGTTATTGAGAACCATTGGATATTTGATTATCAGTGATACTTTAGTTGCCAATAGAGAGTTGTTGTGTTCATGAATTTCTATGGATGTTAGCTCATGGAGATTTGATGCTTTTATGCATATTTGATGATTTTATGGATTATCTTTTGTAATTTTGAGATTTATGAGTCCATGAGCATTAGGGTAGGATATCTGCATGTAGTGACGGGAAGTGGCTTGTAATGGGGGCTAGGGCCTTAAGAGGCTACCAAGGTAACTCATTGTAATCTGAATTAATAAGTGATAACATTCACACCTAATACTAACTAAATGAACCTAAAAAGATAAGTGTTTTGTTCTCGCCCATGCCTTGAGCGCTTGTACAGGCTAGGATGGGAGTAGTGAGATGCATGGTTGCGACCTTGCATTCCATAGTATGCCTCATCAGTATGAGAGGATACTAGTGGCCACATGAAATCAATATGGACCTGTGGAGTTTAGCTAACTTTCAGGGTAACTTGTACGTGATAATTGTGATGACACTTTCCTGCTTGCATAGTAGGTTCCTACATGTCATTGTGTGCCTCTGGGATTAGATGTCACATTTTATGTTTGGAACCTTTGAGTTAGTATACTTTTAGGATTCCTGGACTTATAGAGATATGTGCTATGTGATTTTGATAGCCTGTTTGGGACTTGAGATTATCTCCTTAGCATAGTGGGAGTGGACCACTTAGGTACCACGCGGTTGGGTGGTAGTGTATTTCCCACTCTTATCATTTTGAGACTTATTGAGACATCGTGGTTGATGTGTCCTTCATGATGGTGGATATGTATCATTTTTCATTGATGATTATCATATGTTAGATGATGTTATCTTATGCTTTTATTTTCATATTAGATTGCTTCTACATATGATGTTGTATTTATTAAGAGTGACATTCCTACTATGTAATACCGATGATCTCTTCGGTGATTTGGGATGTTACGCACGGAGGGATGGCTAGGATCCATGATGGTCTAATGATGCTATTGATGGTTGGGAGGAACTATGCACTTAGTTTGTTATGTTGTTCTTATGGTGGATGTATATGTTCTCTATGATGTTGTATCGCATGATTATCTCTACTTTGATGTATTATGGATTAGAATAGGATGATGTACCTTATTCTATGTATGTATATTCTTTGAGCTTGTCATACCCTGTGACATGTATAGTGGATGAATGAGCATTTGAAATGTAATGTGCAATCATTGGACTTATCATTATTATTTCATGTGGATGATGTACTAGATGGATTCATGTATGTAATTCAACGTTAAGAGATCTTAAAGAATGTAATATGTTATTTATGTTATGTTTACTTTCAGATGGACAATGCTATTGCTTCTGTTATTGTGCATAAGTTATATGTGATGTTTACTATTATGAAAAAAAAAAATGTTACTAAACTTAGTGAAATTCTAGGTTAATTCTTTGGATCCCTTGGCGAGGCATTACAATGATTGAATGTTAGGTTTCAAAAATGGATGAATGAATGAATGTTATTAAATGTTAATGGGGAATTTAGAGTGATGTTGGGGGGGGGGGGGGGGAGGGGCCAAATGAGCCACCTTCACATGGTTGGCCCTATTTAGTAGGTAATATTTAACTATTCTTGAAACCAAGTGAAGCTCAAACTTTAAAGATAAGCTTATAGTTAATAGTGACAACCAATTAGCAAGTCAAAATGAAGTTCTTTGTTACATGTACCTTTTTAGTTTTTAAAGCATGATGTCATGTTTTAATATTGTATAGTTTTTTTCTTAAGTATTCTTTTAATATAACAACATAATTTATGACCATTTTAGTAACTATTCTAACATCGCTTTATGACAAATCCTATTTTGGTAAAGATGGCAATAAGTGGTGCTGTCTATTCCTCGGGAGATTGGATTGCATAGGTCTATATCTCAAAATCATTTGCATGTGGTAGAAATGCATACTTACAACCATTTCATTCTACATTTAAAAACAATGATGTTAATATTGCTTGTTTTAATTTATATTTTTGTCTATAGTCATTATAAATGTTGCAACCTTAGTTAGCTTTTATAGGCTATGAAGAACATAGTTGAATACTACAATAATTTTGTGGTTAAGCATTTTTTTCCCCTACTCATAGTCCAATTTATTTACAAGTTGGAAGGGTACGATTAGTGCACAATCTACACTTTTATACTCAAATTATATATTTATTTCATAATCAATTGTGTCATTGAGTTTTCTTGAACTAATTTGTAATAATATCTTTAATCTAGGGGCCTCTAATTTCAACTCCAGTAGAAGAAAAAAGTTCTATACAAGAACACATCAGAAAGTCAAATCTATGAGTTTTGAAGATTCCTCCAATGTATTTAACTATATTACCTACTATACTATTTACATTTAACTATATATGTTGTTCTCTGATAACCATTCATCTCATTATATGGCAACCTAAGAAAGAGAATAGAGAGAACAAATCATTTGGCTCGATGTGCATAGATGATAATATTACAAGGATAAATATGTTGTTGTTGGAAATTAAGAGAAGATATTCATCTCTTTCTACTTATGATACAGGTTGGTCTTTAAATATTCTTTTATATATTTTGATGATATTTTTATAATGATCATGTAAATGTAAGAGAAATTTTTTTGTCGGTGCAGTGAGCTCAATGCTCATCCTATCAATTTGATTCTTGGGCTCTCAATGTTAAATCATTTGGAGAGCTTGGGTATAGCAAGACATTTCAAACATGAGATAAAATTATTTTACCTTCTTGGAATTGTCATTCTAGATGGTTTTGTTTACGGAAGAATTATTATGTTTATTTTACATTACAACTATTTAAAAATTATTTTTATTTATCTATGTTAGTTAGGATGTTGTCCTTTAAAAGCATTTAATTTCCATATACCATTGTAACATTTGAACTGAAAGAATTGTTGAATTTGTATTATAGATTCATTCTAGAATTTCAGATTCCTTGAGATGGAATTAGTCACTTTCTAATAAGAGGCTTTTTAAAGTTAAACTTCTATGCATTGAAAAAGTTTACTAATAGCATAATTTTGGTTTGTAGGTGCACAGTTGATGGTAAACAAATCATGGAAGAATCCTTCTAGAGAACGGTGAGTAGGTTATAAATTTGTCTATGAACTTTTCACTAAAACTTTGATTGCTTGTTTAAAGGTGAGCCTGTTATCATTAATGCCTTATTAATATTAATATTTTATTCAAGCCATTTGCTTTGTAGATTGAACTAGTATTAATTCAGTTAAAACTTATCAGTAAGGAATATCCTCACAAAAAGAGCATAAGAAGAAATGGGAAGAGAAACATGCAAAAGCTACTTTAGATGCCTTCAAGAAGCTCACAACATTTGATTAGGTAGAGAATAAGTGGGTTAATACTTTATTCTAGTAGATTTGTCTTAAAAAAAGGAAGATCTTTTTGTAGTAAGAGTTTCAGACTTTGTTTAGTTGATCAATTCACATAATCCCAATATGGGTATTTAATTTATTTTTGTTCCAGTTCCAGTTCATTGTTTCATGGAGTAACAAAAACAACAAACATTAACTCTTTCCTCCATTGAGCACATCATAGCTCCTATTCTCAAAGCCTAGTTTGGTTGAAAAGGTTGGTTGCTTAAATGCATGCCATTAAAATAGGGGAAGCTATAGCTCACTGTGACAATCAACATCCACTAATATAAGCATGTTCCAATATCTCAGTGCACACAATGCATAATTTGCATTAAACCAAATGAATCAACCAAATTGATGATAGAATTACTACTTCTGAACTCAATATAATAGACATTCCCTAAACATATAGGTACATTTTCTAATTGCATGTTCCCTTTACACATCACTTTGTTAAGTGCATTAACCATATATTGCATTCATTAAATTTTCATTGCATTCATTATCTTTTAAACTTGATTTTTCATGCTTATAGTTTTTCTCAATTACTTAATATTTGTAGGATGCAATATTTCGAGTTGTGGAAACTATTCTCCATTTAGGTAATGCTGATTTTACTAAGGGCAATGATAGCGATTCTTCTAAGCCAAAAGATGAGACAACTTATATTTTTCATCTTAAGATGGCAGGGGAGTTATTCATGTACGATTCCTTTATTTAATGGTGATTTGGATGTTTTAGTAGTTCTAAATATGTTTCTATAGTGCCTTTTCAACCTTGTCTATGTATACTAATTTTTTTTTGTGTAAAGTATATAATCAACATCATTTTGCAGCTCAAATGTTCAGACAAGTTGGGAAATACTCTATCCACATAGCAAACTACCTTTGCTTGTCTTCGGTAACCTTGGTTTCTTGGGCTTTTTGCTTTGGTCATGATCCTTCAAACTGTTTGGTTATAAAAATATCTTGTGCCAAGATAAGTATTGCAAATCTGAAGGTATTTCGACAATAACTTATAGCTACCTCTTGTATTGGACACAACTAGCTATCTCATTTCTAACCTATCAAAAATATGATATGGTTGTAAGAAGTCTATAAGGTATAGTTGGAAAGCATACACTCTAATAATCATTACTTATTCCCTTGCTTGAGTCTTAAAAAGTGACAAAATACTATAAATTTTGAGTAGGTCAACTATCAAACACATAATTAGTAAATGGGGAAAGGGCAACCATTTCAGTTCAGAAAATGCAAGCATGATACAAAATATCTGAGAAGATGGAAAAGAAGCAAGCAAAGCAAAAATTTTATCGACAAAGGATTTGTATAGATGGGATATTAAGGATTAGATTGGAGACACCAAGAGGTGTAAGAGGAAATAAATACATGATTGATTGGTTCTCAGAGTAGTGTAGGCCTGGTCAAAGCTATAGAAAACATCAAATTACTATTTTGTATTGCTTAAGGAAATGTTTTATCTTAAAGTTCAAGATTTAATTATTCAATACACATAATCCACTAAAATTTTCCTGTTACAATGGTCCCATACAGAATTCTGTGGTAAAGAAAACCTATTATCATGTATGCCACAAAATTTTTACCTATTATAATGGTCCCTAAATAATGTTGTGGTAAAGAAAACCTATTATCATATATGCCACTAAAATTCTACCTATTACAATGGTCCCTACACAATGCCATGGTAAAGAAAACCTATTATCATATATGCCACTAAACTTTTACCAGTTACAATGGTCCCTACACAATGGCAAGTCCTCTCTTCTAGAACCCCCCTTGAAAATCTATGCCCTCATGCGAGCAAAATGCTGGAAGTGAAGGAGTTGAAGTGACCTTGGATTGATGCAGGTGGAACCATATCAAATCTTCAAACATACCATTAACTCACACTTCTCGTGAATACTCTGGAACCCTCGACACCAAATGAAATGTGATATATTTTTTCCTGGTTTTTTTTTTTTGTTTTTTTTTATGCTACAATGTGTGGTTATGAAGCTCTTATTTGCCTCATATTTTGTTTGCAGTCTTGAATGTAATTGGAATTAAATAGTTTTCATATCTTGTGTAAAGAATATTTGAGGTATTAAGTGTAGCTGAATCAAGATGAGATTCTTTTATTAGAAATATTTATATCTTAATTAGTTTTACTAACCATCTTGGTGATTTTGTGGCCAGAAGAAAAGTATCAAAAGGACTAAAAATCAAAATGTGTACTCATTTTTGAAAACAAGAGGATATCCTTGGTTACTTGACATGTTGCTATCTCTTATACTTATGATCTGTTGATTTTACACATTGACATTTGCATGCTACCTTTTCCTTTTGTTTACATAACTTTCTTTAAAATATTCATTTTCAAGAGGTGTTATTGTATTGTGCCAAAGCATTTGATGATTTATCAGGATTTGATTGCATAGTTTTGAGTCAACCTTCATTGATCCATTTTTTATGAGTCACAAGAACCTATCTTTCTAAATCTTGAATGGTCCACTTAGCATTTATTGCATCTAGCCAATGCTCATAGAGCTAAAGGTTGAAGCACTGGTTCTTTTGAGAGGTCACCCATTCTAGTACTATAGGCTATAGTACACTTAACTATGGAGCTTTCCACACAATCAATCTACTTAACTTGTTACCACTAGGCCCCTTCACAAAACTTTTAGCAAGCATTGTGCTTTATGAACCATTATATATAATAGATCCCAAGTTTTTTTCCCCTTCTAAATAGTTTGATTCTTGTTGTTATTGATCATGGATATGCAGATAGGTGAAGGCGAGAAACTAGTGAAGGCATTGTTTGGAGTTGTTTGTTGTTGACAACCTATAGTAATATTTGTTGATGAAATAGATTCTCTTCTCTCTCAAGTAAATATGAAATATATTTTCAAATTCATATGTTAGTCTATAGAAAAACCATTTCATTGTAATCTAAGAGAAATACTTAATTCTTATCCATAATCATGGGTGATAGTGCAAGTCAAAAGGAGAGCATGAGTTGAGTAGAATATTAAAGACATAGTTCTTTATAGAGATGGAAGGATTTGATGGTGGAAATGAGAAACTTCTACTAATTGGTAGTCCTTATAAACCAAATACATATTTTAACAAACAATAATAGGAAATAATTTCTTATGCTTTTTATTGTTCCAATTAATATACTATTTTGTACAGTTTTCTAGAGTCTACAATAACCTAAGTGCCATATATAGGAAATCAGAGCTTTCTTATTTGTAGTTTTTCCTTTGGTGTGCTTTCATTTTGGAGTAAAAAGAATGTTTATAAATTTTGAATGCTTAAACTTTGACATGCAATGATTTGGAAGTAAACATAAAGTTTTCAAATTTAGAATGCTCAATTTTCTCAGTGCAATTTAGCTAGAACATATTCTTTTGAATACACTATTCCCACATCCCAACTCCAGCTTATGTAGTACTTGTTTCTATCTTTGTTGATACCAGGGCTACCTACACACTACATCTAGCATTCTTCAAAGAAGAAAATATATCACCTCCTCATTGCTACCTCAAGCATCATCTAAAGACTAAATCAATAATCCTTCAAGATTATCTGTATCCCTCAATGGCCAGTCTTGCATTCTTACACTTGCACAAGAAGAAAACAATTATGGGAGGGTTAATAACTACATTATATGTTATCTTAGGTATGATGTTAAGGTTCTGGAAGACTCTTTTTTAAACATGTCATTGTGACTTGAGATGAAAGAACTACAAAATCTTATGACGCAGTTGTTGCACTTACTAGTCGAGATGCATTGGCAAAAATAGTATACTCCCAATTGTTTGACTAGTATGATGTACCATTTGTGAGTATTGTGTTGCTTAGGACAAGATCTCAAAGAAGAATATATTTGGAGAGTGAAGTATATTTCTTATTTTTTTTAGAAAGTACATTGCTCTATGGGCTCTTCTTAAGATAATGCCATTCGTATTGGATATAGGCTGGTAAATAAAATAAATAATTCAATTGGCCGGGACCCTAATTGGCATTCTTGATATTTATAGTTTTGAGATTTTCAAGAATAACATGTATATTTTTTTAATAGACATCAAGACTACAAATTTTATATCATCCCTTGTAGCTATAGTCACTGCAATTTAGCAGTTTTGAACTGTTCTGTATCGATCTTACAAATGAGAAGCTAGAACAACACTTCAATTAGGTCATAAAGTTCCATATCTATTAAATTATCATAATTTTTGAAAGAAAAATATTTTTTATACATTTTTTTTTTGCTCTTTTCTCAGGGTATATTTTCTTAACTATTTTAATATTATTTTGTCATGTATGATATTTACTTTTTTCTATAGATTTTTGTATATGTTGTACAACATGTCTTTAGATGAAATAGGATGAATACACAAGAGAAGAAATTGATTGGAGCTACATTGAGTTTGTTGACAATCAAGATGTTATGGATCCGACTGAAAAGGTCTTTTTTGATATCCATTTCCTTTTCTAGTTAGATGTAGATGCAAACTGCATAGTTAAACATACACACAATATATCATTTTAATTAAGGTTCTTAATAAACATCCTGGGCATAGGTGAATCAGTGGGGTTAACACTTATTCATAACTTAAAATAATATTTTTTTCTATAGAATTGAGTATCTTATGGACTAAATATTTTAGAATTAATGATCCTTTTCTCAATTTAACTTGTAGTGCTTTGTTAGAAATTTGTGTTTATTAGAGCACAAATTTTTAAAATTGAGGGCCAAGATCTTAAATACAACTATATTTTGTATATGTAGAAACTAGGGGGAATTGTACCTCTTTTGGATGAAGCATGGTATGTTTATGAGATTGGTGTTCATACAATTTTTGAGATGCCCATTTGACATCATATGATATGCTAGTCTCCCTTGAACTTTGTTTTTAAATTCATAGATTTCAAAATAAGAATGACATTTCCATTACTATGTGAATAAGATATAGGGAATGGGAAGAAAATAATAGTGACATTTTTAAAGCTATACGAGGACAAGATATAATGAATGGAAAGTTATAATGTAGCTATTCAAAAAAATAGGAATCTCACAAACGTTAATGGAAGCTGAATACCAATGAGAGTAAATCTTGGACTTCAGCTTTGAAGAAAATATTAGGCCATGATTAACTTAACAAAATAGGGATAATAGGAAGGCTTGGATTGGTTAACAAATTATATAAATTAATAATTTGAAACCTAGCAAGAAAATACCAGATTAGATAAAGTGAACAATCACCAACATGTGCTCATTTCTCTTAGGCGGTTATTCTTTTTTGAAATAACACATGCTAATCTCTTACAAAATTGAGAGCATGATGATAAGTACACCCCAATCATCCTAGAAATCTAGAACAAATCTGTCCAAGTTTATGGTCTATTATTATTATGAGCTTTATAAGTTTATATAGTTCATTTTCTGTTAAAAATTGCTATTACATTTTGGTTTTCTTTGTGTTGTACATAATCAAAATTAAACCCATTTATTTCTTATTACAGAGCCGCATCAACCTTATGCTTGAAAAAAGAACAAGAAGCCTCATGTTATAAAGAAGAGGAAGCCTCATTTATAAAGCCTCATGTTATAACATGAGGCTTCTTCTTTTCTCGAGCATCAACCTTATGCTTGAAAAAAGAAGAGGAAGCCTCATGTTATAATATTAGAACCACAATAGCCATAGGAGAATGTCGAAGACAGTCATGATGTGCCTATTAGCAGTAGGCACATTGTGACTATCTTCGACTGATAGGCACATCATGACTATCTTCCACATTCTTCAATTATGAATTATCTTTCAGTTGAGAGCTCACAAGGGAGATCAGCTAGAGAAGATGCTCTATTAACGCCTTTAGAATTAGCAGGAAAGTGGGGTGTGGGACCTCCTCCAAAAAATGGTACCATTGGATCAAATCCAACATTAAGCAATCAAGGTTTAGAACCAGCTCCAAGGTAGTTCATCATATTAGAACATGGCAAATGGTACCTTGTACTACATTTTTATGTTTATTGCTTACCTATCTGCAACTCCACAATCAATATTGACAGTCTCTTGCCCTCACTGTGCAATTGAACTACTTTACTTTTATTGATGCAGCTAAACTACGAGTGCCTTTTGTGTTCTTGACAAATTGTAAGCTTTCAACTTTTGTGAAGCCATTATGGATGCAAATGAACAACTAGTGAGGTGTCAATTTTAAGGAATTTTTTTGTTTCTATAATGTACAGTTCAATTGCTAGAAATATTTCATCTAGATTGTTAACTTTTCATGTCATTTTCTACTTTAGTTGGGTAGTTCTCCTTGCATTTGTAAATCTTGTTGCAATCTTTAGCCTAATGACAGTGTGGTATTACATCTAGGGTGATAACATAGTTGACTTAAAACTTCACATTAAAGAAAACGTCAAGGGATAATATTTGAATTATGGATATTTGTAAATTATGTTGGTTTTAGACATAGTTATAGTTATAGTTATATATTGGGACTGTATGTTTTTTTGTCACATTTATCTATTTGAAAAATAGATAAAATTATTGGCTTTCATTCTTGATAAATAATTCTTTCCTAATTTTATTCTTCCTTGCAGGAACCAAAATTTAGACGCGATGTGCCAATTATTGCAAAGGCTTTGCTCTCATAAGATCCTTTTAAATTGGACAAATTTGAGTTGTAAAGCATAATTGCTTGGTGGAGACTCAGGATATTGTGTACATTTCTTCCTCCTTTTCATTCTTTTGTATGAAATAAATCATGTGATGAATGAAACAATGGTGTGGAGGTAGAAATGTGCACAATACCCTGACTCTCATGCACTGAGAAATTGCACTTTAGAATAAAATTTTTTATAGTTTAGAAGGCTCCTATGAGAGAAGCTTTTACAATAATTAGGACAGCTCATCAAAATTTCTACATATCTTGGTCTCAATTTTGATGCAAGCGTCTTCATTTTGACGTCGATTGTATGGCGCCATCATAGAAAAGTAAGGAGTTTTGGTCACAATTTTGATGCAAACCTACTCACTTTTGATGTCGATTGTATGGCAGGGGTGTAGAAAAGTAATGGGGTTTGGTTGCAATTTTGACACCAAATTCTGGGTTTATTTTGAAATTTCGACCAGCAGCACCTGCAAATGAGAAAAATAAAAGTTTAGGTTTTGCGTTAATAAGTCACCTTTATGAAGTCAAAATTTTGACACAAAATGTATGTGTCAAAAAATCAACCAAAAAAGACTGACAACAAGCTTAGTCACCTTATCGACCTTCTCTGGCCAAAATTTTGACCTTTTTGCGTCAAAATTTAGGCCTAAATTTACTAGTGATCATTAGTACACAGTGGGTGAAACTTAGTGTTAACCAAGCATTGATATCAATCAAGTAAATAATGTATGTGCTAAGAAAGAAGATCATTGATGTCTGAGTGATCTAATGATGACCGAGTGTCAAAATTGAGTGTTGATCAAGTGACATCATTTTGAATATTTATGAGAAATCATGATTTTTGGTTAACTGAGTTGATTTTTTAAGATATGGAAAATGTCTTGAAGATAAGTATTGATTCATTAGATCATTGAATTCACAGAGCAGCTTAGGTACAATACCTAATGGAAAGATTCTAGAGAAGTTTCTAAAAGAGAAGAAGATGATCACATACAATGAATTAGTTGGATTAGATTGTAAACCCTAAGATCTATTTGATTATGAGAAATAAAAAAGCATTTGAATTAACAATTTAAGGAGGTAAATGTGAAAATTTTAAATATGTGTATGCATGTGTGAAGGTGTGAAAGAGATGTAGTTAGGACAGAGAATTTATTTGCAAAGGATGCTCAAGGAGTGATCAAGGGTATCCAAGTGCAAAGATTGTATGCACATGAGAAAGATTTTTAGAGAGATGGAACAAAGTTGTTGAGGCTAGTAAGAAAATAAAAGAAGAAGGCTTAAGTTTTTTGTGAAGTGAAAGATGATTTCTTGAAGGGATGTCAAGCACATGAAGGACACAGATGACAATGAAGGTTTATTAGGGAATCAACACATGAACATAATAGAGATCTGAATTAACTATTTAAGGAGGTAAATGTGCAAATTTTTGATATGTGTATGCATCTGTGAAGGTGTGAAAGAGATGCAGTCATGATAGAGAATTTATTTGCAAAAGATGATCAAGGAGTGATCAAGGGTATCCAAGTTCAAAGACTGTATGTGCATGAGAAATATTTTCAGAGAGATGGAGCAAAGTTTCTAATGTTGGTAAGAAAATCTAAGAAGACGGCTTAAGTTTTTTGTAAAGTGAAAGGAAATTTCTTAAAGGGTTGCCAAGAACATCAAGGAAAAAGATAGCAATCAAGGTTTATCAAGGAATCAATACATAAACATAACAAAGATTTGGAACTACAAAAGTGAGTTGTATTCATACAGATCAATCCCTATTGTTTCTTTCTAACAATTGTAAATAGTTTGTATTGAAATCCTTTGACTAAGTTTGATTGAACAGTCTGTGTAAATCCTTTAACCAGGTAAAATTATAATTTAATTTTCTAAAGTCCTCTAACAAGGCCACTCCTAATAGGGTTATTAAGCTCTTTAATTAGGTCACATTTAATATTGTATTGCAACCTTTAGTAGGGTTGGCTCCTAACATGGCTCACATCAAAAGAGTGAAGTGTTGACATGTTTTGGTAGTTTTTCCCAAATTAGGTTTCCATGTTAAATCCTAGTGTAAAACTTGTGTTGAATATTTTTATGGTGTTGTACATTTCAAATTTTTACATTTTGCAGGTCTGTTATATTAGGATAGTGAACTACTAGTTAATATTGTTAATCAGATTATAGTAGAGACAATATCATAGGAAAAACAAATCATAAAAGACTTTAAGTAGTTGATTGTTCAATTGTACTTATGGATCTTGAGTAACTTACTCAACCCCCACCCTTAGTTATTCTAAACATCCTAACAATTGGTATCAGAGTGGTGGTGCTTATAAGAAGAAGTTTGAAGGTATTGAATGAAAAATATCATGACTCACAAAAAGAAGGTACCAAAGTTGAACAAGGAGAACTTTCTTGCATGGAAAATATTGATGAGGCTACATATATCTAGTATCAATAATGCTACACTAAATTTTGTGGACAATGAATATGTGAAGATAACAATTGTTCCTCTAACCACTCAAAAATAAAAAGAGAAGTAAGAGCATAACTAAAAAATGTTGGAGATTTCTTCAGCCCTAAAATTTTTTGAGTTTGATGACATCAAAGAATGCCAAATTAAAAAATAGATGTGGGATAAATTGAAGACCATATATGGAGGAGATGACAACATCTTGAGAGCTAAATGAGAGAGCCTAAGGGGAAATTTTGATGAAATGAGAATGATAGAAGGAGAGAACATAGTGCATTATTGTACAAGAATTAAAGAGGTTGTCAATGCTATTCGAGGTGAAAATAGAAAGATTGAAGATTAAACAATGATAAGCAAAGTATTGAGAAATCTACTTCTTATATATATCATTAGGATTTTTGTAATACAAGAACTGAGATGTACTCTAGGTAACAATATGACTTTGGAAGGTGTAATTGGTAGACTTACTACTTTTGAAAAGTCTAATTTTGACAACTTCACTTATACTACCATTAAATATACTTTTAAGTCACAATTGGTTCTTAGTAAAAGAAAAGGAAAACATGTGAAAAGTGATAGTGACACTTTTGATGATTAACTTGATGTACTTATTGCAAAGATATTTGGAAAAGGTAGAGGTAAATACAAAGGTAAACTACCTATAAATTTTTTTTCATGCAAAAAGGTTGGTCATATTGTTGCAAGGTGTCTTGACATGGAAGGAAAGGATGAGAGAAAGGAAAGCAAGAATAAAGGAAGGTGAGATGATTGAGACTACAAGAAGAACAAGGATGATAAAGGGAAGAAATTATGTTATATTGTTGAAGAAGAAACTTAAAATAAATCTAAAAGGAATGATGATGAAGTTTTCTATGTTACTATGAAAGAATATTTTGATGAAGATGAGAAAATTGCTTTAATTTCTTATGTGAACAAAAGTGACAGATGGATAATTGATAGTGGCTTCTCTACTCATATTACTGGTGATAGAAGTAAATTTGAGTAGATTGGACCATACAAGTGTGGTTGTGTTAAATTTTGTAATGATATTCCATATACTATGAAAGGTAAAGGGACTATCCAATTGATTGACAAAATCAAGTGTGACAATGTTTACTAGGTTGAAGGACTTACTATAATCTATTGAGTGCTTCATAGATAAACATTTTAGGATAAAGAGTTGAATTGCATCATAGAAATGTCAAATGGATACTAAGGTGTTTGAAAAGTAGCTATGATTATGCTTCGTGTTTTGATGGAAACAATTTTTTGTTTGAAGTTTTTCTTGACTCTAATATGGCCAATATTTAAGACAAACAAAGATCTATCATAGGTAATGTTTTACTTTTGCTAGGGTGAACCTCCCATTAGCAACAAGTGATAAGTCTCTCCATTATCAAAGATGAATACATTTCTCTCATTGAAGCTAAAAAAAATGATATGGTTCAAGAATTTTTTAGGTGAGTTAGGTTGCAATCATGTCTTTAACTTGTTTTGTGATAACAAGAGCATAATTATATGGCTAAAAATGTTGCATTTCATCATAGAATCAAATATATTAAGTTGAGATGCCATTTCATAAGTGTACTTAAGAATGGTAAGTTGCAAGCTAAAAACATTGATATAAAGGTGAATTTGACTAATTCATTGACAAGGATAGTAAAAAGGGCTTGAAGTTTGAGATTTCTAGAGATTTTTTTGATATTGTCAAACTCTCATAATATACTTGAAGTGGAGGAACATTTCTAAAGGCTTGTAGTGGTAGTTGGGTTTTAAGTGGGAAATTGTTGGATATGAAATCCAATGACCATTTTTTTTCCATCTAATTTATTTTGTCTCATTACAATCTAGATAGTGCTATTATGCTCATTTATGGAAGAGAAAATTGTCGCTATAAAATAAATAAATATTGAGAACATAAATTAGAACGAATTTTTTCCTTTCTTAAAAGTGGATGTAGTCATATTGATGAATCATTCCAATTTTTTTACCTTGTATTTTCTTTTGGATAATGCTTCCAAACTGATTATGTAATTTATTTATTCACATTTTATAATTATCACTATTCACTTCAAATTGTTAGAAAGGCTTATTATCAACTAAAATATATTATCTTGAAATTATATGTTCTTAAAGGTTATTCTTGTTGTACAAGGAATCACCAATGTTGAAATAATAAAAACTAACATATTTACACGTGTATTTGCAAACTTAACATATTTATGTGTGTGTGTGTGTGTGTGTGTGTGTGTGTGTGTGTGTGTGTGTGTGTGTGTGTGTGTGTGTGTGTGTGTACATACGTGTTGAATTAACCTGAAATCAAGATAATATTATTTCAATTTTGTTGATACAATTATAAATTTAATATGACCAAATATATGTAATAGAGATAATATTAATATTAAATAAAATATGTTAATAATGTGCGAATTAAAATTTGTATGGAAACAAGATTGTAAGTTCAATTTAATATTAATATTAAATAAAATATACTAATAATGTGTGAAATAAAATTTGTATTAATAGTAATCAAAATAAACTTCTTGTAAATATTTTTAAAAAATATTTATTTAAAAATAATAATAATGAAAAAGGTCTATTCATTAAAAAAAATTAATTTATAAATCTAAAATTAAAAAATATTTAGCTAAATAAATGAAATAAAATGTATGTACTGATGAAGTTAAAAGATTCTTAATATAAAAACATCAGAGATCAAGAAAAATCTCAACGAATCCACCGTGGATAGAGTGGGTGTGAAAGTGGACAAAATTAACCAAATAGACACCAACATATCTTTTCTGACACTAAACAAGCATATTCACATCACCATAGAGATATATTACTAATGTTTGTAACCTAGATAGTAAGGTACTCTATATACAATCATCTACACATATGCTATGACTCAAAGACTCTCCAGACAAGAAATTTAGTAAGAAAGGCACTCATGAATTTAGTCCCTATACTAATAAGCTTTACAACTTTTTTCTAATCAATCTATTGACTTAATCATCCTTAGCCAAGCCCACTTTCTGACCAACTTTGTGCAAATCTCTCTTTCTAGCTTCCTTAGTGACGTTGCCCAAATCTTTGATTTCCTTCGTGATCTCCTTTGTCTTCTCAGGAATTTTTTCACCATATCCTTGGCCATTTCGATCTCCTTCTCCAATTGTTGCTTAACACCCTTCAGCACTGAATGATCATTGCCTCTTCCTTTGTCAGGATCTTCCATCGGCACCTCCCATTTCTTTTTGCCACCCTCGCTTTCCCCTGTTTTGTTCGGTTGCTCGGCCACAAAAAACCCTAATTAGATGTACTAGTAAAGAAATAGTTTTTGTGTATTTAAATCCATGCCTATGCGTAGTACCTATAAACCCTAAGTAGATGCACTAGCAAAGATATAAATTTTGAATATTTAAATTTAAAGCTAAGCGCATTAGTTATAAACCCCAATTAGATGCACTAGCAAAGAAATCAAATTTGTGTATTCAAATTTAGACCTAGATGCAGTAGCTATAAACCCTAATTAGATGCATTGGCTAAAAGAAATTCTAAAATGAAGTCAAGGTACTAATTTCTAGTATGTCCTATTTGGAGATTTTCTTTTGGACTAAACATTGGGATATGTCAGTAATCTTATTCAAGTTCTAAGTTTGTTCCTTAGAGTGGGCTTTAAATTTGTCAGAGAAGAATGTATATGGTGGTGATAGGCTAAAGAATATAGTGTAGCTCTATGATATGCAAGATAGTGAGGTGTGAATAGAACACTCATTCAAGAAAAACCAATATATGAAAAAGTGTGTATTCTCTCCAAAATGTATCTGTACATGGATAGCTATTTGTGTGAAAAATTACTAAGTTTCAGGATGTATTTCAACTCTCTCCCCCAAGCTAAGAGAGTTAATCAACAATAGGGAAAGGCAGCTTATGATGAAATAGGGATAGAAAATTTTAAAAAAATTGAGTAGTTCTAACTCCATCATTTGCCTTCTATATTTGCTTCTAATTTAGCATATATGTATATATGTATATACATATGTATATATGTATATGTAAATAGGCTTTATCAAAAAAAAAATTAAAGAGATAATTTAATTTCAAATTACACTATACATAGTTCACACAGTCACATTAATCATCTTCTTTGTGAAATTGAAAATTAGTATTAGAGAATAAATTAATCAAACTAACAAAACTAAGAAAAAATAATCAAGACATGAGATAGCAGTGTAATAACACTAATAAAATAATAGATTTTTTTAGATTCTAATTTGGGTTGTTTAAGAATAGAGAATGTCTTTATAACAAAATCTCATCTACTTTCTTTTGGTTTATAATGATATTCTTGGTCTTTTGAAACAACATTATGAATGCTAGACTATTTTGTAAACAAAGGTCAGTGATAGGGCCAATCTTGTAAGTATTTCATATTCTTTATTGCAGTGCAATGCTATGTACTCAAGGTTCCTAACTATATATATATATATAGTTTTACAATTTGGACTATGTTATATGTGTTGGTAAACATATGTGTCATTGTGATAGTTACTTTTGAAACTGATCCTATTTGTCTTGTGAATAGTGACAACTATGCCAAGAGTTAGAGAGATTGAAACCGATCATTACTAGATTACAATCTTCCTTTGAGTTTGAGAGGGGTAGCTCCCTCATATGATGGGTGTATTTGATTTCTAATAAAATATATTCAAACTTAAACATTAAAGAGAAAGCTACAAATGGTGAATGCACCTAAAAACTTCACAACTTTCTTGCATAACTTAAACTACTAATAAGAATGATCAAGAGCTACGCTTGAAAGCTAGCAATAAAAAATTAGAAAATTAGGGTTATGTCAACTAGATGTGCAATTTTCTACTTGTTATTGAATTTATATCAAAAAGTTGAGAGAAAAGAATTTCTATCAAATTGAATCTAGTTTCTGAACTGCTAGGACTTATCTCAAAAAAATAAAATTGATTGGTCAAAATTTTGAATTTTAATGCAATATTACAAAAAATTTAGAAAAAAACTAAAAAGTAGATGTATGTCTAACCACCTTAATCAAATTCAAATGATAACATTTTTTAATAATATTCTAGATATAAGTAGTAGACTCATGCCTGCATGTGACACATATTTTTGGGTATTTTTATTCTAAATATATAATAATTAATTAATTTTTGACTTTAGTATTTTTGGAATTAAAAAAATCTTGTGTCTGACCACCTTAACTAATTCAAAACTCTACAAAATTCAATTTTTAATTTTTTTTCCTTATAGTAGAAGAAACATAGAATGCGATGCATCTTTTGGATTTAAAAAATGTTGTACCATTTGAAAGTTATAGTTGTTTTTCAAGTAGTGTGTTAGTTAGCACTTTGTACGTAACTCCATTAGAAAATAAGTAATCATTACTTACTAAACTCATAATTTGACAAACCTTACATTTATGGAAAGATAATAACATTTGCAAGAAACCCTTTTCATTTCATAAAATTTTGGTGAAAAAAAAGTTGTCAGCTACATGTTTGAAGTAAAAATCACATAAAAATAGGCCAAAAGCACACTTTTAGGATGTTTTTAAAGTTGACCATATAGGTTTGGTATCAAAAGATATAGTAGACCTTATAAAGATATTAATCTTTCATTTAGTATCAGGGTGGGTGGGAAAAAGTTGGAGTATATTTTGAAATGGTTTGATATATTTCAAAACTATAGATTTTTTAGATCGCCACTTTTTGGCACACCATGTTCTTGCACATACCTAGCAATAAACTATTCTTTGACATGTCTACTTGGCTACTCTGATGCTTCTTACTATGAATATATCTCACCTATAGAGAACATGACAATATACCTGATGTGTTCATTATCTAAGTCACCCAAACTTCTTTCACCATTCTGCAATTTATCAAAGAACTTATAAACCTTTCCTATGCTACACAATGAATAGAGGATGAACTTCATGTGTGCTATGTGCATCTATATTTGCATCTACATCTTTGAATTCATTTGTCAAACAATTCTTGTGTCACCCTTTGCACATTGTCTTTATAGAACAAAATATCCACTTGGCCTACACGATATAGAATAATCTCTAGCCAAACTAGTGGATATTTTTAGAGGCCTTAGCTTGGAATACTATATGGTGCACATCCTTTACATTTTCATCATTTTGACGAGCTAGTAGACTGTCATATATGCTTCACATCTTGAGGCATCTTCTCTACAAAGATCATGACATTTTGTCAAACACTTTTACGCAACTCCATGGATCCATATTTCCTCAAAGTTTCCTCCTTAAGACACCCACATCAAATAACGAGAGGCACATTTATTACCATAAAAAAAAGTCCCTTTATGTTCAAACTTTATGGATGAATGACATGCTGAGAGTTGAGAGTTGAGGCATTCCATCATAGATGATACACGATATCTCCTTTATATCACAGTTGGAGATTGAAGCATTTTGTCAAACATATGGTGACCAATATTGACTATAACACCATACAAATATAATGCTATGCACTTTTTCTAGATGGCACTAGGATGAATGTGTAAATATTCTACCAAACAATTCACATGTGTCCTGATTATCACATGCTTTGTTTGTGAGTATAACTGCCACTACAATCTTGAATGCTATGGCTGGAAAATGAAGGAAAGTTGGTCAAATAGTCCCCATACCCAATCCATGATTGGGTCAATGCATAAGCACTTCACCAAACATTTAAAATGCCTTATCTATGGTTATATCTACCATTTTTATGAATTTTATGGGTTGGAGGATGAGGAGAGGCTAGTCAAATAGATTACATGTCTTGACAATGTGATCAACTCATATGCACCTTGACCATATTGATCTCCTCTACTTGCGGGCTGGAAGACTTGGATGTATGGGATCTTGTCAATGGTTTCACTCATTCATGGTCATCTACCATTGATTTTAATGCCACGGGTTACATAAGAAGTTCAATTGGTGTGGGTATTTGATAGAGTGCAACTTATGACTAGTCATATATACACATGGTTCATGATTCACCTCGATTATATTCAATGAACATCTTGTCAAACAATTCCTGGATATGATTATAGTTGGACTGATTAAGAAACACTTCATCAAATGGCTCACATGCCTTACTTGCTATCAAATCATGGATTTGTGAGGATGTCAACACTTTAAACCTACCAGTTGCATTTACCACTGCATTTTCTTGGAGATATAATGCCAGGCAGTTCATTTTCCCTATCTATGGTTGAAGCCAAACCGGTCATGTGCTTTTCTTTGTCAAAATATTACATGCCTTAAAATAAGAAGCACTACATCTATTTGACAATGACACTTCTGAGATAGTTATACAATTAAGGTTTGAGTTAGGGAAGAATTTTTAAAGATGAAGTTAGGATTCAAACTCAAACTTCCTAACCTTAACCTTTGAAAAGGTTTTAGTATGTAGAGAGAGGTAGTATGTGGAGAGAGAAAATATTTAGTATGTGGAGAGAGAAAAATTTTAGTACGTAGATAGAGAAAAGTATGTAGAGAGAGGTAGCTTTGAACAATTGGGAATTAATCCCCCCCCCCCACTCTCTAGAATTAATTTAACTAACTCTCATAGTAAAATATCCAGGTAACAATATGAAACCATCCACTATTCATATCTAATTGTTGACCATGGCTATCCAAATGAATCCAAACATTGAATGAAAACACATGTAGGATAAGAATTTTTTCGAATGTTTTATGTGATTCCTCTATGTTACCATATTACCAAACCCATTTCTAGCAAAGATGTCAAATTTGTACTTGCTTCTAATTATTTATTCCTAAATTTATTTTCCATTGTTCAATGCTTCCAAGTGAGCATGTGTAGAAAGAAATTTAATCTAGGTGATCAAATTGGGTTTTATAGTTGTTAGCTGCATTGATCTAAAATAATCAAAGGATTCATTGCATAGCCCATTCTAAATATATCCTGAAAATGATGTAGTCAATGCAGTCACATTTACTTTTGAATTTTGTTCAAATGAAGCACTAAACCAAAGCATCTATCATGTTCATATATTGATATCATTGAAGTCCATGAAGCCATGTTTAGCTAATACATTTTGTCAAAGACTTTCTATGAATATTTTTTAGATTGTCTTATTTGACATAAATAATAACAATTCAGCCATTTAAGTAGATATGGCATATAAATTCTATGAGATTGAAGTGAGTATAACCATCTTACACATCACAAATATGAGCTTGTGATACTAATTTCTAAAAATTTTACACTTTAGTAGAGGCAATGTTTAAGAACCTGAGGCATGAGGCATATGCTAATTGTATGAAAAATAAATCATAATCTCTAGAATCTCACTCAGCAACCAAAGGTGTCAAGCGACAGTTCTGCTCAACACAAGATGGTGTCAAGTTACTCGACACATGAAGGAGCCAAGTGAGCTTGGCAGAAAAGGGACAACTTGATACAATATATGCTGGCGAGCTTGATCAACATAGCAAGGTGGAGATTGGCATAGAGGATGCAAAGTGAGCTCGGTCAACAAAAGTGACCCAGTGAACTTCGCAAAGGCTACAAATGGAAACTTGGTGGAATCGGTAAAGAAAACACATCTTACACAAACTGAGTGATCTATTAACAGACTTCATGTCTGAACATTTTCACCATTAAAACACAAAGAGCATAACAATAAAACTTCTCAAGTACTAAGCATGCAATAGTGAATAAAAAGAAAACAACAAAGATTAGTATGCATGCTTTCTTGCTTGCTTTCTATTCAACTAGGTTAAAACTATTACAAAAAATTTGGGAGCATTAGGCTTCAACTAGAAAATACTAAAATTTCAACTGATAAACCTTAAACTTAAAACTTATAGCATTAATGGCTACATACAATAATGCCTGGAGCAATCACTACTTCATAGGACAAATCAATACAAACTCATGCTTCTACAATCTCTTTCTTCTTTCTAAAACTGCCTTCTATTCTCTAACCTCTAATTTGATATATTGATCATCTCTTTATCCTTGTTCTATGCTTTGCACTTTTCTTCTGCTCTATCTCTCTAATCTATTTTTCTGATTCAAATGAATAAGATTCATTCCTTTTGTCTTTGAGAAAAATGTTTTCCCTCTCATTTTTGGATGTGAACTCATCTATCAAGTTAATGAGCATCATGTGGGTAGGTGGCCATTTGGTGCCAGGGGCAACCAACCAGTCACATTAAATTTATGACAAATTGGATACTAGCAACATTTAAAAGAAATCATCATAATATTAGAGTGTGTTAGTATATAGAAGCCTAAATCTAATTTTAGGTTTGATTATTGAATTATGCATTCAAGCACTTACATACCAAGTAGGTTACCACTCAACATCCAATGATTCAACCAAATATTGTAGATTGGATGAAAATGAGCATTGGAAGATGAAACATGATCTTTATCCAAGGTTAGAAAGTGATTGAAGCAAAATAATTGGTGAAATGAGAAGTATGAATCATAACTTAGGAATGAACTAAGAAACAAGGTGACTATGAGGATTTTGCATACTTTATTTAAAAAATTTTATAGTTTTCAATGTTTTATAACTACTTTTTGGACTTTCTTTTTCCTATTTCCTTTTTATTATTTATACTCAGTTCTATCACCTAAGTAATTTGTGAAAAATTATATTTTCTTTCTCATCAGATTTTATAGGCCATTTAAATTGTTGAGCACATGGAAAAGCTAGGTATAGAAAATCTCTTCTCTGATGTTTATGATAAAGCTCCATTAAATATTTAGGAATGTAAAAAAGAGCTTTGTGAATCAAGAAGATTACTCAAATAATATTCATCTATAGGGGAAACAACTATTGAAAAAATAGAACAGTAAAAAATAAGAGAAGAAAGAACTTTTAACTTGTTTTTCTATTGAACAATATATGCAAATTTATATGATAGTTGACTCAACAACATTACTAAATGATTGCTAATTAGATTAACAACAAACTACTTCATGATTGACAACACATACAAACTTGAGAATAAACTAAAACTTATGGACACCTAACTCAAACACATCTACAATAAGAAGTTGATTCAAAGTAGAACTCTTTGACTCACACCTAAACTAAACTTGTGTTGCTAGCAACTCAACAAGGTTTGTCACATGTGTAACAATTATTTATTGACTGGTTAGAACATTAATTCTAACACTCTCACTTAATGTGACAACTAAAGGAAACATTATGTAGAAATTATACTTCAAAAATATGTCATAGAGGAGTAAGACTTTCTCATAGTTATGCAGCTATCATCCAACTTCAAAACACCATTGGACACACCATCTCCACATGAAATGTCTCATAAATGATGCCAAGCTTTTAGACTTTCAGATCACTCCAAACTATTGGACACACCATCTCCACATGGAATGCCTCATAACCCTTATAAAGGTATAGCTTCTTTGATCCTATAGCACCTCGAACTATTTGAGCATCCATCTAGCCTCTACTACATTCTTTACCTATTTTCAAAGCATAGACTTCTTCAAAGTCAAAAAAATTGTTCAATAAAATCATAATCATCTAGTGGTTCTTCTCTTGGCCTTATCTTCTTAACATCTTCTCTATATAGACAAAACTTAATAGGAAGATAGCTTAAGCTCTGATACAACATTGGAAAAATAGAACAACAATAAAAAAAGAAGAGAAGAAAGAACTTTAAGCTTATTTTTCTATTGAATAATAGATCAAATTTATACAATAGTTGACTTAATGAAATTCCTAAATTATTGCTAATTAGATTGACAACACACACAAACTTGATAGCTAACTAAAACTTATGGACACACAGATCTACAATAAGAACTTGATTCAAACTATAACTCTTTGACTCACAACTAAACTAAAATTATTTTGCTAGCAACTCAAAAAGGTTTGTCATAGGTGCAACAATCATTTATTGACTAGTTGGAACATCAATTCTAACAACAACCTAGTAGCCGCCCAGGCCAACTTCATGCACCTACAATCCCTAATTTGTATGTTGAAATTTGCCATTTTTTTTTATGAAGCTCCATAAGCTATTGAAGAGCTTAAAGTTAATATTTTCTCTTTCCCACATTTACAAAGTGCTGTATGGAACTCATAGAGTGCAAGATGATCTAAAAGTGTCATTTTAAAACATTCACCCAAAATCCACCACAAAGACTCCCCAATAGCCACTCATTCAAAAAATAGTACTTTTGCACAAATTGACCAAATAACAACCAAGTAAACTAAAAAATGAACAAAAGTGAATGACTATTGATGTTCATGGTGATTTATTTTGGTATGATTGTATGCAGGTATCAAGGGGTTATTTGTGTGGCAATTAGGGGTGGAAAGGTAATAGATAACATGATGGCATTGCCTACATGAGTGACAACTGGCTTGTTTCCAATAGAAATAAATTATGAATAATATAACTCTCCACTTTTTCATAGTAGAACATGATTCATGGGCCAAGATTTCCATGAAATGGATGAATCTAAATAATAAATTTATCATTGTGCCTTTCAAAGTTGAATTGTTGTTTTAGTAAAATAATAATTTATTTTAACTACTTAATCTCAAAACAATGAGAGTTTGCTAATTTCACCAATGGGTACTGTCATCAAGTTCTAAGCACCATCTGATGAACTATCATAAAATTTGGAGATACAATTTGTTATATGAAAGCCAATCTAGTATAAACTTTGAATTTTACTAATTTTGTTAGTGCATCCATTTTTTGAATGCAAAACTAATAATTTCTTCATGTTGTAGTTTATCAAAAAAATTAAAGGACCAAGATCAATGAATGCAACATTTCCATTTGATTTCTAATGGCATGACCATACTTGACAAGGAATTATATGCAAATTGGATGTTTATTTTTCTATGGATGATATACACAGATGGTGTTCATAATGCATTGCCTTTGATTTTGTTGCCCCACTTTTCACTATATACAAATTTTGCAAAGTGGAAAGTGAAGTAATGTCATGTTTTGTCAAAGCCTGGTCAATACATTTTTCCTCTTTAGATGTTGAGTTTCTCCATCGAGTTTTCATCTTTTCCCTTCTCTCATGTCACATATAGTCTGAGTGGGTATTTCTTGATTGTCATGAGTCCTAGGGGTAATTTAGAGCCATACTCTATGGGGACTCTTGGATTGTGCTACATTATTTGATTTTCTTGTAGCTCATTTAATCTGAGATAGAGAAAATTGAATTGGCAAAAAATCAGGTTCTGACTTCTCCTCAGCGGGTTTTCACACCCTGAAGGTGAATTTCCAAAAAGGCTGGCAAATGCTATTTGTAAGCTTTATTGAAGTAAAGCGAATCATGTTATGAAAAGATCATTCAATTGATTTCATGATTTCATAGTTAGAATCATTTTAAACTCCAAAAAATAACTGGAATAGTGATTGGTGGAAAATCAGGAAAGAGCTTTTTCGCAGTTGGCTGTGAAGTCAAAAATAAGTTTTCTGAAAAGGTGTATGTAAAGGAATAAGGAGAGCCAGTGGGCCCCACCTCTCACTTGCAAAGTTGATTTTGTATTTTCTAAAGGCTTAAATTAAAGTGGATAGGGCAGAGGAAGTAAAACGATGTGAATTGGAAGAAAACAAAGTTTCTTCTTCTCCATTGCGAGTTTTCGCACCCAGAAGGTGAAACTTCGTAGCGATCCATAAATGCTATCTATAGGCTGAAACAAGGAAAGGTAAGCCATATTATGGTCAAATAATTCAAAATTATCATGTTTTCATAGCAAAAATTACTCAAAAATCATTAAGATGATCAGGATAAGCATTTTCAAAAAACTCAGAAGTAGCTACTCCTTTGGCAAACTTCGAACCAAGAGGTAAATTTTCTGCAAAGGCCTAAATAGAAAGGTAAAGTTACTAAGCGAGCCCATTTTTTGCTTGCGAAGCCTCTTTTATGTTTCCTAAAGGTTTTAGTAAACTACTTAGGGTAGAAAGATAAAAGTGAAAGCTTAAGAGGAAAATCAGAAATCTACTTCTCCGTTGTGGGTTTTCTACCCTCGAAGGCCATTTTCGCATTTCAAGAAAAATCATTCTTGCAAGCATGGTAAGTATGTGAGTTGATTGTAGATTATTTTGGGGTAAGTAAATAGAAGGAAATTAGTGGATTGATTAGGATTTTGCAAGCAGAATTGAGTTAAGCAGATTTTGCCCAAGGAAGTACTCCGTTCATATTTTTCTGAAAGATGGGTGAAATGGAAAGTAAACCAGTAATTAATGGAAGTTACCGTTGAGCCAACAGAAAGAGTGAAAAGAAAAAGAAAAATCTGTTAGAACCTTTACTTTCACCAATCCAATGGATTAACCCTTAATTCCACTCGTGTGGCATGATTTATGAAATTCAACAGGAAAACCTGGAGTTATTTTATAAAGAAGGAAGTAACAAATTTTCAAACTACCATTTTACTATTATACTATTGCATTGGATAGTGCTTTCAAGTATTTTTCAAAGTTACAAAGATTGATTCTTGTATCATTTGCAATTTTTTGAATCTTTGATATCATACATCAAATAAAATGGCAGCAAGATTTGTGGGTTTCGATGGATTGGGTGGAATTAACTCGACATGGTCAACTATCACAAATACTTCACTTTGTTTCTATGATATGCAAGATTTTCAAAGGAGATTAAGAGAAGAACCAGTTCATCCCATAACGGAGCAACTTTGGGGAAGCGAATTAGTTGAAGTAGTTGGGTTCCCTATAGTAGTACAAGCCCCGAAGTTGATTTTGGAATGCACCAATCATTACAACTTGGATACAAGGCAGATTCTATTGCCTGACAAAACAGTGTTGATTTCAATTGATCACAAGTAGTAGTGAATTGCTTGCGAATTCCAAAATGGGAGAAGTTCTCTGATTTAACAATAAGTGGATCTATGTCTAAGTTATCCTTGAAGAAGATGGTTTGGAGGAAGGAGAACATGCAGTCTTGGTTTCAAAAGCTAAGGGGAGCTAAGAGTAAAGTCCCTAAAACTCTTTTTGACATATACCTCAAACCAAAAATTATTGACATTTTGGTTCTGTTGCATCGACTCAAAGGTGAGGTAGAAGCTTTTAATTTTCTAGAGTAGTATTTCTTTTTGGTGCAAGTTATTTACTAAGACATAGTATATTGATTGGGCATATGAGGTTAGTGAACAACTTTCTAGGGCTCTTAGTGCAGCTAAGTTTCATAATTCATTTTATATGTCCTCGTTCTTCATTTACATGTTGGTTTCTCTTCAATTGTGGCTGACACTACCTAGAATTGAGGATTTTCTTGATAATGTAAAAAGTTATGAGTTTTCTCAATGCTTGAAATTATAGAATAGTTATGCAAAATACATCTGAGTAAATGATGCATTCACCATGAGGATTTGCAGGGAGCTCCAAGGGTGTCCAGAGTGGAGATACAGTCTACAAGTGATGGTGATCATCAGCCAATTTGGCAGTTATTTCATTTAGTTATCATCATTTTCTTATTTGTGTCTTGAAGCGTTCGATGGATTCCCACTGAAGCTGCCTAGGTATCTAGATGATATGATCATGCTCGTGGAGATAGTAAGGCAAGCAACCCAAGTGAACGTGTTGAGTGCCAGCTTGAGGAAGAAAGGGTGTGAATTCCCTATAAAATTTGGAGCATACAGTTGTGAAACCAAATCATATGCAAAGAATATACTCAAAGCATTTGAGAGTAAATAAAAATTGGAAGAGTATGAAGTAATAAGGCCCATGTTTGATCCTAATGGATATGCCAGAGACGTGCTCCAAATTGGAAGCATAATCAAACATGTGACAACCATGGAGGATTATTGGGCAGATTGTAAGAATGAATTGGAGAGTCAAGATCGTGCCTTTTCCAAATTTACAATTGATCAGGTAAAGACATGGTATAAATTTAGATGTGGAAGGATTGGAAGATGATGGTCAAAATATGTATAGTAATACATATTTGACAAAATTGTGGAATACTCCAATTAGCTCTGAACCATATGTTGACATAGAAATTTTTTTTGATGTCATGATGGCAAGAATTATCAAAAGGACTGGGAAGTGAGTAGAGTGGATAGCTAAGAAAGGCCAGAGCAAGAGAAAAACTACTTAAACTTCTCCAGCTATAGCTACTCCTACTTAATCTCAAAGTGCCACACCCAGTGCTACTACTGCACCTGCTCAAGGTCCAGCTCAATTTATAGGAGGACGTGATCAACCCCCAGAGAAGAATGTTCAAATAGCCCCAACCTGTCAAGGTGGATCACTACCAGTCATTGGAGCTCAAGTTGAAGCTGAAAAAGAAATGGAAGAACAAAAAGATGGATCTCTTGCTCTAGTCTCACCTCCACATGCCACTCTACCCCCATCTCCTCAAGCTTCTCCAACTTCATCTGCTCATGTCGCCCCTATCTTATCCTCCTTTTTTAAATTCCACTGGTTTTCCTATTCAAAGAGTAGAGATTGGGGATGATAAAAGTAGTAGTAGTGAATCCACTAGGTTTGATGAAGTTGCAAAGAAAACTTAAGAAGAAGAGAAAACTCCAGGTTCATCTAGGCTTCTTACTCGAGATCCAAAGACCCCCTTTTCTGCAACTACAATGACAATGGTGAAGAAGAAAATGTTCAGCATTGAATCACTTGGAACAGAGTCTTGGCTCAAGGATACTTTGGAGAAGAAGAGGAAAATAAAGTATGAAAGTGGTCATTCAAAAGATGTTGTATCTCAATCAGTTGACTCAGGATCTGCCATAGTAAAAGCTAAAAAGTAGAAGACCTTGTCAATATTGGGACAAGATCCAGAAATAGGGCACTTAACTATGGAGGTAGCAAAACCAAACAAGGCAAGGAGAATTAAAGATATGACGCCAAAGGAATTCACTCTGCATTCAATTGATCTTGGAGAGGCTAGACATGATACAAAAGTAGGCCTATGGAAATCGAGTAATCAGGTGATAGAAGAGCAATTGGAGATCCTCAAGTCATTGAAGATCAGAATGAAAGCTGAAATAGAAGAGTTAAAAAGGTTCATCAGGCAATTAGTTATTCCTTAGGAAACTATTACTAGTGTGCCTGCCACTGAAAATCCTTCAGTAGAAGAGGTGCAAGCCTTCATATCACAGCTCTAGAAAGATAGGCATTTTTGTCAGATTGGAAAGGAATGGATTGAGAAGCTCAATGTAGATGGAGTTTCCCTAATCGATCAAATTGGGAATATTATCCTCCGTCTAGAAATTGAAAAGGATAATATTACATCTAACAGTAATACCTTGGTTGGAGAAAGAGCGAGGTGTATAGAATGTATTTCCCTCTTGATGATGGTTATTCAAATGAAAGCAAAGGATGCAATTGAAGCAAAGATTCTTAAGAAGGGAAATGAACCTCTAAATGAATGGCTCCAGAGTATGCAGTTCAAGCTGGAAATGATTCAAGAGGCTAAGAAAGGACTCAGAGAAACAGGGGACAAAGTGAAGAAGACCCAGGACAGAGCATTTGAGCTTATGCGAGGATTGTACACTGAGTCACAAACTAGTGGACAAGGGAAATCCCTTATTAATATAGAAGTAATGAAGAATAATTTATCTACATATTTAAGTAACCTATTTGGGATAGCTTCAAGCAGTCAAAATAGGGTAACAAAACTATAAACACTTGGTGGATGTGTGCATGTGGCTGCTGAAGAAGTGGTAAGTCAACTGAATGAAGTAAAAGAACTAGCTCTAGAGCATTCAAGGTGGATTTTGAGATTCACCAATGTGCAAGTACCCAATCATGAAGGGTTGATTCCCATCATGGTGGCTGCTAAAACATATAGGATGAAAAATGAAAAGGGGAAGAAGTCCAAGTGATTTTCTATTGTAATTTTCTATTGTAATTTTTGAAATCTTTGTTAATATTTTGATATGATAAATTGGCATCTTCCCATTTGTCATCTTAAGAAGATGAACTAATTAATATTCCTCTTGTAATGGTCATCTCTCAAATCCTATATGTATGAAATTCAATGGTTAATCAAAGGTCAGCAAAATTTTGGTGCGAAGTACTATTTGTTACAAAGACAAATTAATGGTATTTTGTTTTAATCATTTTTTGTTCCAATAGATTTTTTGATTAGTTAGTATTTCCTTTCGGTATTATAGAGAACTAAGGAAGAACAAAGTTTCATTTCCCTTGTTTTCTAGAATACAAATGAATGTAATAAGTACTGTTATAATTCATTCAATGAAAGGATTCTGTTAGTTTTTTTCTTGATTCATTAGTTATAATTCAAATTTAAGTTTGACTTAATTTAGTATCCGTTGATTCCAGAATGGATTTATGCATTCATAAGATGTGTGGGTACATGAATTTGTTTTAGTATCAAGAAGTTTTCCTTGCCTGAATTAAGTTCTAGTTAGGCTTAATTTGGTTTTCCTCTTCTACTCTCAGGTTAAGAGCATACCCTGCATTAGTTTTAGGAATAAAACATAATTCCTTGAGCACCATTCACATAGGGAGCTGTATCTAATAATTCAGAGAAAAGTCAGTAATCGGAGAATGGCTTTTCAATTGTTGTAAATAGATATTGTCCATCATTCAAGAATTCAAGAGTCATATTTTCATAAGAAATAGGAGAGGACAAATCTATTTACCAACAGATTTTTGGTGACTCCGCTGGGGAAACAAACAGTCGCTTGATCAAAAAGCCTATGTCATGAGGAAAAATGGCACTACCTCATGAAAACATAATCCCAGTGCTCCAACCTAACCATGGTTTTCAAGATGACCAAGAGGACATAATTTCATCTCTTAACACATCTTCTTTGAGGCACAGAAGGAACATTGAACATTATCTTATTGCTAGTCAGATATTAGAGGAAGAAGAAAGAAGAGCTAAAGCTATTGAAAGAGTTGTTCAAAGGAGAGAAATCCGAAGAGCAGAAAGACAATTGAGATAGTAAGCTTAAGAGTTAAATTATACCTAGCATCCTAGAACAATTTAGGTTCCTCAAAAGTACCAAGGAATAGGTGGGCCAGATTCCACCTTTGATAAACTAACAAAGCTTGGTTTTCCTATTTTAGAAGTTCCAAAGTAGAAAAGTGAAGGTAAAAGTTAGAGTAGACCCCCTTCCCCTATTAGAGATCAAAATGCTAGCACTTCACATTCCACTTGTCAAGTGTTAGCACTTCATGGAGTTATTGCACCTCTAGTTGTTAACTTTCTACCATATACTACTAGAACAATCATGGCTACTCCATGGGCCATGGTAACGGGCCTGTTAGCACTAAATGCTTATCATCCACTCCTAGCTAGTTTAAGGAAGAATTTCCCTAAATTCTTGGGTGATGGGAAGGTTACTATAGATTAGCACATTAAAGCCTTCTTTGTAGCTACCCATATATTAGGGATGGGACATGAAGATGTTGTTTTAAGGTTGTTCGTAGAGACCCTTACAAATAGTGCAACAGACTAGTTTTATCATTTAGCTAATGGTTCAATAACTAATTGGGACATGATGAGAACTGAATTTGAAGCTAGATTCAAGACTGCAAAAGATCAACATGCCTTGTTAACACAGTGGACTTCAATTAAGAAACAACCAACTATGAGCATGAGGGATTTCATTGCCAATTTTAATAAGATTAATAGCACAATTCCTACTACTGATAGACCCACACCCAAAAATTTAAAAAATTTCTTTATTAGTGCTATGCCTCTAGATATTAATTATGATATGAGAAGAGCACACCCTACTAATCTAGTTGACCCACAGAAGAAAGCTATTGAATGTGAGGACAAATTAATTCTCATAGGAAAATGGAAACGAGAACTTCAAACTAAGGGGAGTACTAGTAATAGCACATCATCAGAAGAGATGATTTAGAAGTTGTTTAATGAACTAGTTGTAGTGAAAAGGAAATTACCTAGATTCAATAAATCTTATCAAGGAAACTACCAAAACTCACCAGGAAGAAGCAATTAAAGTAGATTTTTGTAGCTTGTAGGTTCACAGTCTATGTTGCAAATCGAAGAAACAACAAAAAAGGGAAATATGTGCATCTTTCATTTAACCATAGATCATGATAGAAAAAATTGTCCAAAGACTATTCATATGATGCAATTGCTATCAAATAACGAATTAAATATTGTAGCTCTGTGTTTAGAACCTGATTCTTGTTCAAATGGCAACTTTGGAAATTTATTTTTAGAATATGAATTGGATTCTGAATCAAAAGGTGAGTGTTATGCAACCATTGATGGAACTTCATACACAATACTTACCTATGGAAAAAGGATGAAGAATCAAGCCTCTAGTCATGCTCGCAGAGACGACTCCGGTCCTTCTACAAGTAAGGTACATACTAATCAAGGAACATCCACTTCACAAATGGGTAAGGACCATACATCTTTTGATTTCATTCAATTTTGTGAAGAGTCAAAGGTTCAAATTTCCACTATTGATTATTTAAAGTCTCATCTTTCTGAGCTAAAGAGACTAGTGGATAGATGTAAAGGAGGTATTTCTGACCTGAATCATAATGTGACTACTGAATTTGAAGATGAAACTTTAACATTTGGCTTGTTTAATCAAGAAGATTCTACTATTTTAGTGACCTTCCCTGGATAGAAGCCTGAACCTTTTTATATTTTATTATATATTAATGGATGTAAACTCAGTAATTGCATAATAGATTTAGGTGCATCAGATAATGTTATACCATATTTCGTAGCTAAATCCTTGGGATTAAATCTTACTAAAGTGTATGGGAGATGTTATTCTATGGATGCCAAACAAGTCCCTTTTCTTGGACAAATTAAAGATGCACAAGTAGCTCTAGCCTCATATCTAGAAAAGAAACTCCTATTGACCATTCTGGTAGCTGATATTCCTACAAGTTATGGACTCCTTTTAAGTAGAAGTTTCTACCGAGACTTAGGAGGAGAAATAAAGCTAGACTGGTCTCAAGTTGTGATACCTATTGCTAATAAGAAGGTCAAGTTAGTACCTAAAGAAAAAGAAAAATTCACAGTATTGAAATCGGATGATCCCAAAGCTCAAATTTTGTATCAAGAACTGGAATTCGACAACTACATGCTATTTACCGAGGAAGATATGAATGAACAAATAGATGAAAATCAAGGTGATAAAACCCCCAGTGAAAACAAAGATGTACCAGGCATATGGACACTCAAATTTGATAGGAGTTGTGCTTCCTCAAGCTCCAGAGCTGGCATAGTATTTATATCCCTAGAAGGAGAAGCTGAGCCCTTAGCTTTCAAATTAGAGTTTGGTAACACAAACAATACAATAGAATACGAAGCTTTAATATTGGGAATAGTCACTGCAAAAGAAAGAGGGATAAAAATCTTGAAGGTACAAGGTGATGCAGAGCTTATTGTGAAACAAATCAAAGGACAATACTCAGTGAAGAATCATAAACTAAAGAATTACAAGAACGGGGTGTAGGATGAGATAGAAAGTTTAGATGCTTTCTCCATTAAAGTTGTTCCAAGAGAAATGAATACAAAGGCTAACTCACTCGTAGTCTCTGCTTCCCTATTACTCCCATATCTAGATTTTAAGGATAAGAAATATCAAATTGAAATTATATACTGATCTACTATCCTAGATAATATAGAATCTTGGCAAGTCTTTAATGATGATAAGAGTTTGTAGCTATTTCTTGAAAATGATAAAGCCATCTTTGAACTTGAGTCTCACAAGGATGATGAACATAACAAAAGTTGTGAGGTTCAACTGAAAGGCAATATTATTCCCCCATATTTTGTAGCTCTGGAAAAGTTATTTAATAGACATGATGCTTATGTTAAGCAAAAAAGAATATAAAAGGGACCTAACACAGGTGAATATGAATGATTGAACATCAGAGATGTCCATGGTCCCAAAATGATTAATATTAGAAAATGTTGTACTCTTGAAGAGAGAGAAACTGCAAAGAAATTATTTGAAGAATATAGAGATGTCTTTGCTTGGAGCTATGAAGACTTGAAGAGCTACAGAGGATGAGAGGTGAAACATCAGATTCCTCTCAAACCAGATGCAGTACCTTTTTGACAAAAGAAAAGAAACTATAATCCGAAGGTTGCAGATGCCATTTTCTGAGAAGTTGATAAAATGCTAAAAGTAAGGATCATTTATCCTATCCATCACTCTACCTAGATAGCCAACATAGTACCTATCAAGAAGAAGAATGGAGAGATAAGGATTTGTGTAGATTTCTGTAATTTGAATCAGGCATCTCTCAAAGATAATTTTGCTCTCCCAAACATGGACCATTTGTTACAAACAGTTGCTGGATCTAAGATGATGTCTATGCTTGATGGCTTTTTAAGTTATAACCAGGTTGAAGTAGAAAAGAAAGATCAACATAAAAAAACATTTACAACTCCTTGGGGTACGTTCGCATACCACAAGATGCCTTTCAGACTGATCAACACTGGGGCTACGTTCCAAAGGTGTATGATTGAGACCTTCGCTGAGATGAAAGATCAAATAATAGTCATATACCTGGATGATCTCACTGTATTCTCAAAGAAAAGAAAAGACCATATGGAAGATCTAAGAAGAGTGTTACAAAGATGCAGAGAGCATGGGATTTCTCTCAATCCAAAGAAGTCAATTTTTTGTGTAACTGAAGGAAGGCTACTTTGACATATAGTGTCATAGGAAGGCGTTAAAATTGATCCTGGCAGAGTAGAGGCCATCCAGAGACTGAGCTTGCCTATAAAAAAAATAGGAGTTGAATCTTTCTTTGGCCAGGTGAATTTCCTTAGAAGGTTTGTTCCTAATTTTATAGAAATTACTAAGCATATAGTAGATATGATGAAGAGAATTTCAAATTTCAAATGGAGTGAGGAAGGAAAGCGAGCTTTTCAAGATATAAAAATTGCTATTGCCAATGCCCCTATGCTATTCCATCCAAATTACAAGAAGGAATTTATTATTTATTGTTATGCTTTAGGACATACATTATCAGCTATTCTTGTGCAGGAGAATGATGAAGGAATACAAGCTCCCATTGCTTTCATGAGTGTACCTTTGAAGAATCACGAGTTAAAATATTCACAGATTGAAAAATATGCTTTTGTAGTAGTTAAAGCCCTTAAAAAAATTTTCTTTTACATCCTGCATTCACATTCAATAGTCTTTATCCCAGATGTAGCAGTGAAAAGTATACTAATGCAACAAGATATTGGTTGTAACACTAGAGAAGCGTGGGTAGCAAAGATACAAGAATATGATATAGAGATTAAACCTACCAAGCTGATAAGAGGAAATTCTCTATGCATAGAAATTGCAAAAAACTAAATCACTGGAGGATTAGAAGAATCAGATGAGAAGCAATTGGTGCTAGTAGTAGGTCTGTATGATTCATGGTTCAAAAACATTTCTTACTTTTTAACATATGGTGTATGTCCGAAAGGTTTGAATGCAAAACAAAGAAGAGACCTTAAATTGAAAGCGACCAAGTATGTGATCTGGGATGGCAAGCTTTTCAAAAAGGCTATTGATGGTACATTCCTGAGGTGTGTAGATAAACCACAGCAAGAAAAGATGTTGAAAGCATTTCATGATGAGGCCTGTGGAGGAAACTTTTCTTCTTTAGTTACAGCCTTTAAAATACTAAGGCAATACTATTACTAGCCTAGGATGTTCAAAGATGCATATGCATGGGTAGCAAAATGTGAAAAGTGTAAAATGTTCTCTAGATGCCCTCAATTAGCTGCTCTGCCACTAAGACCTATTATCATTGAAGGACCTTTTCAACAATGGAGCCTTGATTTCATTGGTCTAATTACTCCTGCATCTACTGCTAGTCATCAATACATCATAACTACAACTGACTACTTCACTAAGTGGGTAGAAGCTAAAGCCACGAAGAAGACTACTTCAGAAGTAGTGTGCAAATTTATAAAGGAAAACATTCTAGTCAGGTTTGGCATGCCTATCAAATTAGTGATGGATAATGCATCTTATTTTTCATCAATTGAAATCACTAATTTTTTTTTTGAGTATGGGACTACTGTTAGTCATTCATCTAATTATTTTCCTCAAGGGAATGGTCAAGCAGAGTCTAGTAACAAAAACTTGATTAATATTGTTAAGAAGTTAGTCTCAGATAATCAGAAAACCTGGCACAAGAAGATCCATGAGGTGCTCAGGGAAAATAGAATAACACCTAAGAGGGAAATCAGAATATCTTCTTTTGAGCTAGTTTATGGAACTGAAGCTAATCTACCTTTACCATTGGAATTGGCCACAAGAAAACTCAGAACAATAATTGAAGATGATGTCTATAAGGATGGTCTAGAAAAGAGAATCCTGTATCTGAGTAAACTGGAAGAAGAAAGGATGGAAATTGTTGATCATATCACACAGCACCAAATGCGAGTAAAAGAACTTTTTGACAAGAAAACAAGACCTAAGAAAGTTATGGTGGGAGATATGGTGCTACTCTGGGAAAAAAGAAAGGTTCCAAAAGGAATGCATAAGAAGTTTGATACTCTATGGAAAGGCCCTTTCAGAATTCAATAGGCATTTGAAAATAATTCTTTCACATTGGTGTATGAAGATGGTGAAGTACTACCCCTAACTTATAACGGTTAGGATCTCAAGCTCTACCAAGTTACAAATTGAAAATAGGTAACCCTTGTAATGTACCATAGTTAGACTTAGTGTTATGTGTGTCTTAGTTAGCCTTCCCTTTCTGGTATATTTTCCTTGTTTTCTTGTTTTGCTTTGTTTTTGTTGTGTTGCTGCCTTTTATTTTCTTCTGCAAAACAAGAGATTCTAAGTCCCTTTGTTTTGGCATACTCTACCCAAGTCCCTAGTTAGAGCCAACTGCTGCCCCACTTTTCACCATATGCAAATTATAAAAAGTGGAAAGTGAACTAATGTCATGTTTTGTCAAAGTTTGGTCAATAGGTTTTTCCTCTTTAGATGTTGAGTTTCTCCATCGATTTTTCATCTTTTCCCTTCTCCCGTGTCACATATAGTTTGGGTGGGTATTTCTTGATTGTCATGAGTCTTAGGGGTAATTTAGAGCCATACTTGATGGAGATTCTTGAATTGTGCTACATCATTTGATTTTCTTGCAGCTCATTTAATCTGAGATAGAGAAAATTGAATTGGAAGAAAATTAGGTTTCGACTTCTCCTCAGCAGGTTTTCGTACCCCGAAGGTGAATTTTTGCAAAGGCTGGCAAATGCTATTTGTAAGCTTTATTGAAGTAAAGTGAAACATGTTATGAAAAGATCATTCAACTAATGTCATGATTTCACAGCGAGAATCATTTTAAAGTTCAAAAAATAACCGAAATAGTTATCAGCGATAAATCAGGAAAGAGCTTCTCTGCGGCTGGTTGTGAAGTCAAAAATCAGTTTTCTAAAAAGGTGTATGTAAAAGAATGAGGAGAGCCAGTGGGGCCCACCTCTCACTTGCAAAGTTGGTTTTTTGTTTTTCAAAGGCTTAAATTAAAGTGGATAGGGTAGAGGAAGTAAGACAATGTGAATTGGTGGAAAACAAAGTTTCTTCTTCTCCATTGTGAGTTTTCGCACCCAGAAGGTGAAACTCTACAACGATCCATAAATGCTATCTATAGGCTGAAACAATAAAAGGTAAGCCATATTATGGTCAAATCATTCAAAATTATCATGATTTCATAGTGGAAATTACTTAGAACTCATTAAGATGATCAAGATAAGCATCGTCAAAAAACTCAAAAGTAACTGCTCCTCTGGCGAACTTCGAACCAAGAGGCAAATTTTCTACAAAGGCCTAAATAGAAAGGTAAAGTTACTAAGTAGGCCCCATTTTTCGCTCATGAAGCCTCTTTTATGTTTCTCAAAGGTTTTAGTAACATGCTTAGGGTAGAAAGGTAAAAGCGAAAGCTTAAGAGGAAAATCAAAAATTTGCTTCTCCTCTATGGATTTTCTACCCTCGAAGGCCATTTTTTGCATTTCAAGAAAAATTATTCCTACAAGCATGGTAAGTATGTGAGTTGATTGTAGATTATTTTGGGGTAAGTAAATAGAAGCAAATAAGTGGATTGATTAGGTTTTTGCAAGCAGAATGGAGTTAAGCATATTTTGCCCAAGGAAGTACTCCGTTCTTTTTTGAAAGATTGGTGAAATGGAAAGTAAACTAGTAATTAATGGAAGTTACCATTGAGCCAACAAAAATAGCGAAAAGACAAAGATAAATCTGTTAGAACCTTTACTTTCACCAATCCAATGGATTAACCCTTAATTTCGCTTGTGTGGCGTGATTTATGAAATTCAATAGGCAAACCTGGGGTTATTTTATAAAGAAGGAAATAACAGATTTTCAAACTACCATTTTACTGTTATACTGTTGCATTGGATAGTGCTTTCAAGTATTTTTCAAAGTTACAAAGTTTTCTTCTTGTATTAGTTGCAATTGTTTGAAACTTTGATATCATACATCAAATAAAATGGTAGCAAGATTCATGAGTTTTGATGAATTGGGTGGAATTAAGTCGGCGTGGTTGACTATCACAGATACTTCACTCCATTTCTATGATATGCAAGATTTTCAAAGGAGATTAAGAGCAGAGCCAGTTCATCCCATAACCGAGAAACTTTGGGGAAGCAGATTAGTTGAAGCAACTGGGTTCCTTGTAGTAGTACAAGCCCTAGAGTTGATTTTGGAATTCATCAATCATTACAACCCAGATACAAGGCAAATTCTATTGCTTGACCAAATAGTGTTGATTTCAATTGATCGACAAGCAGTAGTGAATTGCTTGCAGATTCCAAAATGGGAGGAGTTCTCTAATTTAACAATGAGTGGAGCTATGTCTGAGTTCTCCTTGAAGAAGATGGTTTGGAGGAAGGAGATCATGTAGTCTTAGTTTCAAAAGCAAAGGGGAGCTAAGAGTAAAGTCCCTAAAACTCTTTTTGGCACAGACCTCAAACCAAAAATTATTGACATTTTGGTTCTGTTGCATTGACTGAAAGGTGAGGTAGAATCTTTTAAGTTTTTAGATCAGTACTTCTTTTTGGTGCAAGTTATTTTCTCAGAAACACAATATATTGATTGGGCATATGAGGTCAGTGAACAACTTTCTAGGGCTCTTAGTGCAGCTAAGTTTTCTAATTCATTTTATATGTCCTCTTTCTTGATTTACATGTTGGCTTCTCTTCAATTAAGGCTGACACCCCTAGAATTGAGGATTTTCTTGATAATATAAAAAGTAATGAGTTTTATCCATGCTTGCAATTACAGAATAGTTATGCAGAATACGTCTGGGTAAATGATGTATTCACCATGAGGATTTGCAAGAAGCTCCACAGGTGTCTAGAGTGGAGATTCAATCCAAAAGTGATGGTGATCATCAACCAATTTGGCAGTTATTTCATTCAATTCTTATCATTTTCTTATTTGCATCTTGCAGCGTTCGATGGATTCCCACTGAAGCTGCCCAGGTATCCAGATGATATGATCGTGCTCGTGGAGATAGTGAGGCAAGCAATCCAAGTGAACATGTTGAGTGCCAGCTTGAGGAAGAAAGGGTGTGAATTCCCTATAAAATTTGGAGCATACAGTTGTCTAACCAGATCAGATGCAAAGAATATACTCAAAGCATTTGAGAGTAAATAAAAATTGGAAGAGAATGAAGCAGTAAGGCCCATTTTTGATCCTAATAGATATGCCACAGACGTGCTCCAAATTGGAAGTGTAATCAAACATGCGACAACCATGGAGGATTATTGGGCAGATTGTAAGAATGAACTAGAGAGTCGAGATTGTGCCTTTGCCAAATTTACAATTGATTAGGTAAAGACATATGGTATAAATTTAGATGTGGAAGGATTGGAAGATGATGGTCACAATATGTACAGTAATACATATTTGACAAAATTGTGGAATACTCCCATTAGCTCTGAACCATATGTTGACATAGAAGAAAATTTTGATGTCATGATGGCAAGAATTATCAAAAGGACTAGGAAGTGGGTAGAGTGAATAGCTAAGAAAGGCCGAAGCAAGAGCAAAACTAGTCAAGCTTCTCCAGTTGCAGCTACTCCTGCTACATATCAAAGTGCTACACCCAGTACTACTACTACACCTGCTCAAGGTCCAGCTCAATCTATAGGAGGAGGTGATCAACCCCCAGAGAAGAATGTTTCAATAGCCCCAACCTATCAAGGTGGATCACTACCAGTCATTGGGGCTCAAGCCGAAGCTGAAAAAGAAATGGAAGAACAAAAAGATGGATCTCTTGCTCGAGTCTCACCTCCACATGCCACTCTACACCCATCTCCTCAAGCTTCTCCAACTCCATCTCCTCATGTCACCCCTATCTTATCCCCTCATCATAGCCCTACACCATCTGTAAGTGCTCCTTTTCTAAAGTCCACTCATTCTCCTATTCAAATAGTAGATATTGGGGATGATAAAAGTAGTAGTAGAAAATCCATTGAGTCTAATGAAGTTGCGAAGAAAACTCAAGAAGAAGAGAAAGCTCTAGTTTCATCTAGGCTTTTTTCTCAAGATCCAAAGACCCCCTTTTCTACAACTATAGTGACAATTACTCCAGCGAAGAAGAAAATGTTCAGCATTGAACCACTTGGAACAGCCTCCAAAGTGATTAGTACAAAGTCTTGGCTTGAGGATACTTTGGAGAAGAAGAGGAAAATAAAGGATGGAAGTGGTCCTTCAAAAGATGTTGTATCTCAAGTGGTTCACTCAGGATCTACCATAGTAAAAGATAAGAAGTAGAAGACCTTGTTAATATTGGGACAAGATCCAGAAATAGGGCACTTAACTATGGAGCTAGCAAAACCAAACAAGGAAGGGAGAATTGAAGATATGATGCCAAAGGACTTCACTCTGCATTCAATTGATTTATGAGAGGCTAGACATGATACAAAAGTAGGCCTATGGAAATCAAGTAATAAGGTGATAGAAGAGCAACTGGAGAACCTCAAGTCATTGAAGATCAAAATGAAAGCTGAAATAGAAGAGTTAATAAGGTTCATCAGGCAATTAGTTGTTCCTTTGGCAACTATTACTGGTGTGCCTCCCACTGAAAATCCTTTAGCAAAAGAGGTACAAGCCTTCATATCACAGCTCCAAAAAGATAGGCATTTTGGTCAGATTGGAAAGGAATGGATCGAGAAACTCAATGTAGATGGAGTTTCCTAATTGATCAAATTGGGAATATTATCCTCCGACTAGAAATTGAAAAGGAGAATATTACATCTAATAGTAATACCTTGGCTGGAGAAAGAGCGAGGTGTATAGAATGTATTTCCCTCTTGATGATGGTTATTCAGATGAAAGAAAGGATGTAATTGAAGCAAAGATTCTTAAGAATGGAAATGAACCTCTGAATGAATGGCTCCAAATTATGCAGTTCAAGTTGGAAATGATTCAAGAGGCTGAGAAAGGACTCAGAGAAATAGGGGACAAAGTGAAGAAGACCCAGGACAGAGCATTTGAGCTTATGCGAGGATTGCACATTGAGTCACAAACTAGTGGACAAGGAAAATCCATTATTAATATAGAAGTAATGAAGAATAATTTCTCTACATATTTAAGTAACCTATCCAAGATAGCTTCAAGCAGTCAAAACAGGGTAATAGAACTGCAAACACTTGGTGGATGCATGCACATGGCTGCTGAAGAAGTGGCAAGTCAGTTGAATGAAGTAAAAGAACTAGCTCTAGAGCATTCAAGGTGGATTTTGAGATTCACCAATGTGCAAGTACCCAATCATGAAGAGTTAATTCCCATCATGGTGGCTGCTAAAACATATAGGACAAAAACTAAAAAGGGGAAGAAGTCCAAGTGATTCAGATCACCCCCTTTTTCATTTTTTGTTGTAATTTTTGAAATCTTTGTTAATATTTTGATATGGTAAATTGGTATCTTGCCATTTGTCATCTTGAGAAGATGAACTAATTAATATTCCTCTTGTAATGCTCATCTCTCAAATCCTATATGTATGAAATTCAATGGTTAATCAAAGGTCAAAATTTTTTTGGTGTGAAGTACTATTTGTTGCAGAGACAAATTAATGGTATTTTGTTTCAATCATTTTTTGTTCCAGTAGATTGTATGATTAGTCAGTATTTCCTTTCGATATTATAGAGAACTAAGGAAGAACAGAGTTTCATATCCCCTATTTTCTAGAATACGGATGAATGTAATAAGTACTATTATAATTCATTCAACAAAAGGATTCTGTTAATTTTTTTCCTGATTCATTAGTTATAATTCAAATTTAAGTTCAACTTAGTTTAGTATCAGTTGATTCTACCAATGGATTTATGCATTCATAAGATGTGTGGGCACATGAATCCGTTTCAATATCAAAAAGTTTTCCTTGCCTGAATTAAGTTCTAGTTAGGCTTAATTTGGTTTGCCTCTTCTACTCTCGGGTTAAGAGCTTACCCTGCATTAGTTTTAGGAATAAAACATAATTCCTTGAGCACCATTCACATAGGAAGTTGTTCCTAATAATTTAGAGAAAAGTCAGTAATTAGAGAATGGCTTTTCAACTGTTGTAAATAGATATTGTCCATCATCCAGGCATTCAAGAGTCATATTTTCATAAGAAATAGGAGAGGACAAATCTATTTACCAACAGATTTTTAAGTGTATTAGTGTTCTAATCATAGAGAGAGTGTAATGGAAAAAAATTTCTTATCTTTTATTGTAAATTGTAATTGATTGTTGCCATCAAAAAATTCCACAAAAAATCATGTTCAAGATAAAGTAAAAGGGTACTACATATTACAAAATTGAACAATCTATGTTGGGGTGGTACAAAATTTCTAATGAAAGGCAATGTACAAATTTTGGTACATCAACATATATGCAAATTACAAATAAATAAGAAATGTCATTCATGACACAACATGAGAAGGGGAAAAATGAATTCTCTATTATGGTTTCCAAAACTTTTCAATCCTTATTAGAGGCATTGCTCTTCCCTATCTCCTTGTTAACATGATTAAATTTTGTCCTTTGTTAAATATTGCTAGAAGCAATAGGATCTTTCCATAGTGCATTTAATATTTTCTAGAGTGACCTCCTTTTGGTTGTAAACTTGTAATCCCATTCATTTTGCCTCCTCTAAGGTGATTGTGTAGATTCATTTTCCACCCTATGTGTAATGTCCCCATTTGGGAGGTAATTTGATTTAATTAATTTAATTAATTGAGCTCTCCAAAATAATGAATATTTTATGAGGATGACTAATTAATTATTTTAATTAAATAAATAAGTGGTATTAAGTTAATTATTTATAAAGTTATCAAATAAATAAATATTAAAAGGTAACTTTATATTTAATTAATTTAATAAAGTGACTTGAATTATAAAATATTTTATAAAGTCACTTAATAAATAAAATAAAATAATATTCTAGAAGTTTCTAGAGAAAGTGGAGAAAAAGAATAAATAGGCATCCTGGGCTTCATTCTCACTAGGCAGATTTGTTGTTGTTAATGTTGATGTTTGATGGTTGTGGAGCCTAGGTTTCCTATAGTTGTTTTTGGCCACTGAGAATGAAAACTCTTAATTGGTGAGCAATTTTGAGGGTGTGAAATATCACTTGAATTATTGCAAAGTTGAGGAAGTTTCTTTAGAATTTCTACTTGTACTTCAAAGCAAAATTTTATGGCCCTTGGCCAAATTTTGGTGGTATCGATTTGAGGAAATCTATTGCCAATTTTTGGAGGCATTTTGGAGCTTTGGAATTTCATCATTGGGTTGATTTCATTAAGTGCACATTGCTATTATAGTTACTAGTCTTTTTCAAATTCTAATGAAGGACAATTTTGCATATCATAACCAGATTTTTACTTGAATGGCCTCATTCGGGTATTGTTTCTTTGTGGGTATTTGAGCATTCATCTTGTGAGAGGTTGGCAATTTTTTTGGCATATTTTGGAGTAGCTATTAGGTTGCTGGTAAATAATTTCATTGGTTTGATATACTATAGAAAGGGCACCATTGATAAGACATTTTGTTTCATAGCTCATCATTGAAGCATCCTATGGCTTTGGGTATTGTTGCATTCAATTGCTATCTTTGAGACAATCATTTCAAGGACAAATTTGAGGAGCCTAGAGTTTGCATTTATTTATCTAAAGTATTTCCAAGCAAGAATAGGGTTGAAACTTCAAGGGAGTCAATTTCTTCATTTGGAGGGGTCTTCATCATCAACAAGTGTTACGATCAAGTCTCCATCTCTTCTACAGTTTGTGCACCAGGTTTCTCAAGTCAATTGTAGCATATATATTGAATTTTAGATTTCATACTAAGGCTGCATTTGTATTCAGAAAATTACATAGTTTGCATATGTTGTAATGCCAAGAGTCTTGGCCATTTCATACTAGCATTGTAGTTAACATTATATGTGCAATAAAGGAGACATAAGTTGTTGATCTGATATAGTTGTAATTGAATATGTTTTTATCATTCATGATCAACTTATTAGTTTGCATGTCAATTGTTTGACAAAATGTCAATTGGCTATAGGTTCTCTTTTTGGCATAAATAATGTTATAATTTTGCATACCAAGTGTTTGTATTAATACCAATTGGCTATAAGTGCATTAATGCCATCTTAGGTTCCATCCAAAGTGTTTATCATAATTACTAGTTGCTATAGCTGCATATTGCAAGTAGTTTCAGTCACATATATGCATTGAATATTGTCAAAATAAGTTGCACATTAATGTTAGGTCATTGCTTAGTCAATTATGAGTCTTCTTGCAAGCATTCTCATTGATGCTAATTGAAGAAAAGAGTCATTAAAGAAAACTGAAATGTTACATCAGTCATATGAACCTTGTATGTGAAGTTTTTGAAAAAATTTCCAAGGCCAAAAATCAAAAGTTTTCAATTAGATTTGAGCAGGTTCATTACACTATGCCTATATATCTTTATGGATGGTTGTAGTTCTTCTTTTGTATCTATTTTATCATGGCTCACTATGATGCTCCTATTAGGTTGGAGAAAAATATTTTAAATAATAAATAAATTAGCAATATTTTATAAAGACATGAATGGTCCCATGATGGATAGATACTAGTGTTTGAAGTGTGGACTATCAACATATCTTAAGGTTTTTTCAAGAAAGATTTAAAAAGTGATTTAATTCTTGTAAATAATAAGATAGAAAACTAAAAGTTAGACACACAATGATAAAAATAATTATCCAATACAGTTTGCATGCCATTATTTTTAAAACACACAATACATTGAGATACTACAAAATATAGTTTATTCAAAGGACATTCTGGACACAACATTCAAATTCAAAGGATTGAATATTTGAGAACTCAAATGTGTCAAGATGAATCTAGCATTCCACAAAATATCAAAATCATTCATATTTGAAATTTAGCAAAAGATCAAAATCATAAGTATTTCAAACAAGATGATATTCCAAAATGTAGTTTATTCACATGACATTTTGGACATAACATTCAAATTCAAATGATTGAATGGTTGAGAACTCAAACATATCAAGATGAATTTGGCATTCCAAAAATAATCAAAATCATTCATATTTGCCATTTTGTGAAAGATCAAAATTATTTGTATTTCAAACAAGTTGCATAAGTTCAAATCAAAACCCTCATAAGCCACATGAACTCTTTTGTATGACCCTAGACTATAGCACAAATTTACTGGAAAGTGGATTCCAAACTTAAAAAATAATCTTGGACATTATTCAATCACCAAACTAACCACAAATTAAGTACTATATATATATATATATGAAGTAAGTGTTGGGCGTTTGTTTTGCATGAGGTCAATGACAGGAATCCATTGAATAATTCTTCTCTTGAAAAGCAAATCTTTTTAAGGATCCACTCCAAGGTTCAGTATTTGTCTCGCAACATACCAAAATCTGCTCAGTAGAAGATAAATGTGAGTGTTCACAAGGAGGCTTTTGTTGGTTCTAAAAAACTCTTTTATCTTAGAATTGAAGTAAATCTATTCGTTGTCCCAAAATATCACAACAAAAGAACAATATTTTTCTATTTTCTATTTTTTAATGAATGCAACTCTAACAATGTAGCTACTATGAGGTCCTATTTTAATAGGGGGTTAGCAAAGAAAATAACAAAACTGAAAGCAAAATAATGTGAAAATTGAAATAACGTGAAATTGAAATTCCTAAATAGACATAAGCTATAGAAAACAACATGGTGTGAGTTAAACCTTCGAAGAAATTGGTAGGAAACCAATGAAAATAGGAGCATCACTTCCTAAAATCCACTGATGCAATCGTCTGTGAGAAACTTTAACAAATCAAATGATATTTCACTCTTCATCAAATCACAAGGCCATAGAAAGTGTGTTCATGTGAGACAAAAAGCTATGTAGACATAATTTGGTGATCTCTTCTCAAGCTTGTTACATCAGGAGAATTCATATATCTATAGCAAACACCAAAACTAAAAGATCACACAACCAGAAACAACACAATAAACCTTACTTCTATTGGGCATTCATTTTTCACGAGGTCAACGGTAAGAATCCATTGCATAATTCTTCTCTTGAAAAGAAAATCTTTTTAAGGATCCACTACAAGGTTCAGTATTTGTCTTGCGATGTACCAAAAATTCACTTAGTAGAAGATAAATGTGAGTTTTCACAAGGAGGCCTTGTTGGTTGTAAAAAAATCTTTTATCTCAGAATTGAAGTAAATCAGTTTGCTATCTCAAAATATCACACCAAAAGAACAATATTTTTGTATTTTCTATTTTTCAATGAATGCAACTCTAACAATGCAACTACTATGAGGTCCTATTTTAACAGGGGGTTAGCAAAGCAAATAATGAAACTAAAAGAAAAATAATGTGAAAATTAAAATAACATGAAATTGAAATTCCTAAATGGACATAAGTTATAGAACACAACACGTTGCGAGTTAAACCTTCAAAGAAATTGGTAAGAAACCAATGAAAATAGGAGCAACACTTCCTAGAATCCACTGATGCAATCATCGATGAGAAACTTTAACAAATTGAATGATATTTCACTCTTCATCAAATCGCAAGGCCATAGAAAGTGCACTCACGCGAGACAAAAAGCTATGTAGACATAATTGGGTGATCTCTTCTCAAGCTTGTTACATCAGTGGAATTCATATATTTGTAGTAAAAACCAAAATTAAAAGATTACACAACCATAAACAACACAATATACCTTGGCTCAATCACGATCTCATGAATAAAATCCACAAAACAATGACACATTTAGGAAAGAATAACTACACTCCAAATGCTAGCACCAAAAGCATAATTTTATTGCATAATAATGATGGCCCTTCTTACATTTTACAATGGGGTATTTATAAGAAATCCTCTCATCAATTTGTGTTGAGAGTGAGAGATATCTTGATGCAATAAAATGCTTTTAAAACATTTAAACAAACTAAATATATACAAATTGATAATCTAACTGGTGCTTAGAGGTACTCCATCCATATTTTATTCATTAATTGGATGCATGAGTCATCTACATGTCAAAAATAGAGAAATCATGAGAGAAAAAGTAGGAGGAAGCCATCAGTCAAGGTGGAAGTGCATGGAGACACAAAAAATAGAACCTGCCCCTTCACTAGATGTGTGTCAAGGTTAACTTATCATCAGAATGTGCTCCCAATGCAGGGAAAGTGCTATTTTTGGAATTGGAAATAAACTATTGGCACACCTCTAAATTGTAGAGCTATGGACCTACAGAGCTATGGAGCTACGGACCTCAACTAGGTCAAAATCTCAAAATTTTACTAAGTGTCAAAATTGAAATTCTGGCATCTGGGTTTTGTTCATCTTTATCCTAAAGCTATGTTTGGATGTTTGCCCTTGAATTTCTCTATAATCTCAGTAATCTTAGCAGCATCCAAAAGATCCAAAGCCTCATACTTTTCTTTGACCTTTTGTCTATAGTTGTCCACCACAATTCAGGTCTCTGCAAAATCTCTGAGTTTGGTGTCCAACTCTAACAGTGCTTCCTCTGTCCTGAAGGCTTGTCTAATGTCTTTATCACTAGATGATTCCTCTAAAGTCTTTCTAAAATTATCCACAACTACCTCAACTAGAAATATCTTCTCTCATTCTTCATCTTCAGAAATGTCCAAGCATGCATCATTATACAACTTTTCTACTTCCAAAATTCGCTCTCAGGCTTGGTCCTTGAGCCTATGTATCTCATCATGCAATGTTTCCATCACTTTATTTCCATCTAAAATATTCTATATCCAATCATCTATCATGTCTAACTCCTCTCTGGTATATACATCAATCAAAATGTAGTACCTTTTCCCTTTTATGGCTTGTAGAGTTTGTAAATCATTTCTCCATGCCCGTACCTCATCCATGATACTTATCAACATTGTCTCAAAATTGTCATGATCTTATCAACATTCTCTTGTGTAGCATGTAATAACTTCAAACTTCCTATGATTATAGTGACACCCTTATCCTCAAGGCTATCTTGCCAATCTTGACAAGATCTTAAATATGGACTGAGTTGTACACCTTCTCCTTCTCTAAGAATGGTATTCAAAGTCTCCTTAGGGTATTCAGAATCAAGAGGACTAATAACTTCAGCTAGATATCCCTTTAAGATCTCAACTTGCCTTCGAAGTGTTCTAATTTCAATCTCATCCTGTTCCATATGGCTGAGAACCTCTTTGACTCCCATAGTCATCATCTGTCAGGATGTATCCCATGTAGGCTTTTTGAACATAATATCTTTCACTTAATAGTCCTCAAGACTAACAACTTTTGCATCTGTGCCTTCTAGAGGGTGAGCCACTTGTGCAAATAAGTCCTAGTTCCATGTATTAGTAATGAATGGAAATGGCATTACATTATGTAATGGAGACTCAGGCTTGTTCAAAATCTCTACAATGTCACAAATATCATCCTTTGAAGCATAGAATTGATGCTTTCTCATTATTTCCTTCCGAAACCATCTTGGATATGTCTTTATATAACCTTGGCTCTAGATGATGAAGGGATGTGTTCAACTACCTCCTTCCCTCTATCACTCTTGCTTGGAGTCTCCTATTGTGAGGATTCTTCTTCTGTAGTCTTGGTTTCTATAGATCCTGTAGTTTGATCCTCAACTTCCTGAGAAGGTTGTTTTATACATTCTACTATCTGTGCCTCTTTTGATGGCTCATCAGTAACCCTTGGTTCTGGTTTCCCTTGTAATGATGGTTCCTTCTGAACATGTTCTTCTAAACTTGGAGGTGGAGGTGTTACTAAAACCTTATCTACCATGATAACTTGAGGTGAAGACGGGGGAGTGAGATAAGGAGCTTGTGTCTCAGGTGACATCTACATCCAATCTTGTTGTTGAAGTTTAGCTATAGGGGTATCTCTGATCTTATCTCCAACTAACTTTGTACCCATAGGCATAAAATCAAAATTCAAGATGGAGAGAACATCATCACCTAGCTCCCTTTTCTCATTCACCCATCATTGTACTTTATCTTCCAAAGAAGAGAGTTCTACCATTTTAGCTTGAGTGGGTGGTGAGGTATTTGTGACACTCTTCCTTCTTTCCAATTCTATGGCTTTGGCTAGCTGAGTTCTCCTTTGTAGAGGCACTTGCTCCTTCTCTTCATCTGACTCTATTTCCCCCTCATCTGATTCTTCCTTGGGAGTGGTTTCAGGAATAGATGGATTAGGCACTAATCTTTTATGAACTCTTTGCCTCTTGTTCATTCTAGCCTTGATCCTTTTTTGTTTCTATGGAACCATAGGAGAAGCGGGCTCGTCATGCACTAGATGAATGGATATCTCTAAAATTTCTCCCTCTTCTTGTTGACTTGACAAAATAGGAGGCAATGGAAATTCAACCTAGATATGAGAAGCTCCACCATCTTGGGGCTCTTGGGGATAGGATTCCTATTTCTAGGAAGGGGCTCGTTCTTCAACATGCTCTACCTAAAACCTCTAAGGAGAGGCTCTTTTCCTCTTTCCCTTCTTCTCTGGAGGGTGGTAGTATCCCACTAGATGATCAAGCTGGTAGACTATTTCAAGCCTGATAGGAGACTGGAGTGCAAAGATAGGAACTGGGACTTTCTTTCCCTTTCCCCTTTCTAGGTGAGCATGTGCATGGAAGATCACTGTATTCGAAATTGGATCAAGTGGAAAGGGTTTCTTGATCCAACTCTTTGTCATTTTAATGACATGTCTCGCTTGATGATTAATCTCATCTCCTTCCTCTCTATCAACTTCTACATTCAAAATGGGCCTCTCACCAACTTTATATGTATTGAATAGGGGATCTAGTAGCTCCTACAAGTCTTGTAGCCTTATCTCATCCAAGATGGTTAAATGGAGAGCCTTCTATACTAAATACAAAGTCATTCTACAATAGTCTCTGATACGAACATCATAGTCATTTGTGGCATTCATCCAATGATCTTCAATGGCATCCTTGTGATAGAACTCCTTTCTTGCGAAGTTTTCCACTTTACCAACATTGTCGAAGAATGGCTAGGGAGAGTTATATTCTTCAAGAGGATAATTATCCCATTCCCACTTGAAAGTCAGGATATCCTACTTTCTCTTTACCTAGTATGCTCCTATTACAAAAGTCCAATCCCAACGAGGCCTCCATTGTCTTTTGATCCTCTCATAAGCTGACTCCATCTACTGGGATTTTTCCATCAGGACCAACTTGTCACTTGGGTACCTTGGGAGTTTCTTTGGATTGATGGATGCACCACCTACCCGAATGTATGTGAACGTCCAAAACTGGATGAAATATGCACCGACAGTTGTGATCTGTGTCTTGGCTTCATCGGACAATCTCTTCCCATAACCCCTTTCAATGAATTGAATGATGGCAAAGATGAAGGTGTCATTCACAATTTTTTACTCCTTTCTCTACAATGAGAGCTTCTTCTTCACCAAGGATAAACTATATATGGCCATGCATTATGGTCTTGCATACTGCCCTTTTTGTACAACCTGGGATAGTTAGTTGCCCTTGCTGCAAGTTGATACACCACATAAGAAGTCATATAGAACTTCTTGTCCTTTACCATCTGCAACTAGTTACACAAGTTCTCACTAATTATGGTGGCCCAATCCAGTGGCATCTTTGCGCGTCTGATGGTCTCAATGAAGTTGACCATGAATGGAGCGAGATGACACACTATAGGCAATCCCATAACTCTACTTAGGAGAATGATTGAATATCCAATGTCATCCTTCATGTATCCTTGAGTCATATCCACTTTGTTGATTGTCTTCCCTCGAGGTGGCTTCTCAATGAAGAATAAGGAATATATGATGTTGATGACCTCCTAGTAATGATCCTTATGCCATCTCTTAGCTACTTCATACAAAAGTCTAATGAACTGATCGGCTTTGGGTAGATGAAAAATCATCTTGATATTAATAGGTCATAGATCCAAGACCACTTCCCCAATGATGCTCTTTACCACCTTTTCATCAGGAACAAAATGCCAAGATAGGGTCATAATCAATTTAGCAAACTGCACAGTCCTGGGATGTGATGCTACGTTTACTAATCTAGAACAAATTAGGGCAGACCTCAAGGATGACCTTTTGGTTGGACTATTACAAACTCTCAAGAACTTTCCCAAGTTCATGTGTCTAAGGTCTGTGTCTTTAATCTTAGTGTACTCATCATGTAACCGTAATTTTGGGGTTACGCCTTGGAACTTGTAAACAACTAGTTTTGTTGCTAATCCGGATGTGGATGCCATTTGAATATATTACCTACACATCACAAGAAAAAGAAAACATGATTAATCATTGGATATTGAAAAAGAAAAAACATGTTAAAAAATGTCCCCCTTAGGGACTTATTTGTTTTATTTTAATTATTATTATTTAAATTTTTTATTTATTTATTTATATAAATTTTTAATTTTTAAAATTTTATTTAATTTTATTTATTTTTTAAAGAATTGAATGATGGAGCAGGCACAGGCATAAGCGCCAACATGAAGGCGTGGGCATGCATGCGCATACATCGCTTTGGTGCTCCAAAGGGAGCCGTGTGGGTACTGTGTGTAGAAGGCGAGTGCACTACATAGGTGCCATGCGTGCACCCAAAAAGGGGCACATCTTGATTCACCATGCAAGCACTGCTCACACACCCAAAAAGGGCACAAGGTGCCCAAAAAGGGTGTTGCTTGCGACGCTGCAGCGGTGCATCAACCAAACACAGCGAGCATGGGGGCGCGACAAACTAAAAGGGGGGGTGTTCTTACCTCTCCCTCCTTGCTCTCTAGTGAGAAATGAGTAAGACAAAGGGAGAGGGAGGATTTTATAACCTTCTCTCTCTCTTGTAAAATGTAAAGCGTGCTTTGCCTCGATGCATGTGCATGAGAGGTTTTTTTTATTTTTTGAAATTTAAATTTTTGAATTTTTTGAATTGTTTGAATTTTTTTGATTTTTTTGGATTTTTTGGGAATGCAACTTTTAAAAAAATTCTTTCTTCTCCCAACTCTCGAATTGTGAGTCCAGGAGTAAGAAAGGTAGGTGGTCCACATTTCTAGTGAGGAATGGGGCATATGTTGTGAATACCAAAATAGTAAGAAAGAAAAATCCAACAGCAAAATCAAAATTTTATTTTGTAAGGAAAAAGTATTCCCTTTGATACAATTCAATATAACAAATATGTTGATTGATAAGTAGGAGATAATTTCCACAACAAGTCAAACTGTGATATTGCTATCAGGATTTAACTGTGTGATTTTGAGTCAAACTCATTAACCCATGTTTCATGAGTAGTGATTCAACATGAATCCATCTCTCATGAGAATAAATGGAACACTTAACACTCATGGGATCAAATGAATCTCTATAAGTAGCATAGTAGCGGGGCTACAATCAATAACTAGTTGGCAAATCCCTAAGGCTAGTGCCAATTTTCCATGATGAGAAGGTCGTAGCAGCTTCATGTATATAATCAATGTTTGTAACCTTATATGTAGCCCACTTTCCATTTCTACCAGATGAGTGTTAGTAATCTATCATAGTTCATTTAATCTATCTTATGAAATTTTTCTAACTTGGATGCAACAATTGACAATTGGTGGTGGAGGATCTCGTAGTAGATAGCCTAATCAACTAATAAGCATAATATATGAGAGCAAGTGATACAATTTGTGATGAATTAGTACATCATTTATGAATAAAAGTAAAATCTTAAAAATTGGCTTCTTTCAATTATCTTCACAACATTGTCAAAATAATTAATACTTAATAATATGAATATATACCTCAGTGTGTGTCTTCTATGTCAATTATGTAGTAGACAAGTTTCATGTTAGTTATTTTGTTTAAATATCTTGTGACTATGGCTTGAAAATTTCAACTTGTGCATTTATAATTGCTAAAAATATATATTTTTTAACTACCTTTAGCATTATTATGTTTATACATTAGTCTAAGAATTTGATATCTTGCATATTTAAAGAATGAAACTTACATATTAATGTTCATATAGAAGTTCACATTTTGCATATGAACTGTTTATATACTCTTTTAGATTGTTTATATACACTATATAATTTGATCTTCACAACATTGTCATAGTTTAAGACTGAATTGTATTTCCCTTTTTTATCAAAAACATGTATGTGATTTTCTATACATGATACAAAATCAAAATTTTAACTATATTTGTATCTCACTATAGTATTGTCATTTTTTTATAATATTAATGGTCTTTTTTACATATACATAATTTCTCTATTTTATTTACTCCCCCATATGATGCATTTTAATTAAAACAATTTATTATTTTCTTCGTTGGGAGATTTTAATCATGGATCTTTCTCAAAATGAATTTAAAATTGCCGTGTCAAGTCTAGCTTCCTTGATCAACTTTGATGGCTCTTCTCAGACACATATTGATAATTGTAAAAGATATGTATTAGAGAATTATTATAAAATTCTTATATGTTTTGAAAATGCATCTTCATCTATATATATATATGTGTGTGTGTGTGTGTGTGTGTGTGTGTGTGTGTGTGTGTGTATGTATGTATGTGTGTGTGTATGTGTATGCGTATGTGTATGTGTATGTGTATGTGTATGTGTATGTGTATGTGTATGTGTGTGTAATATACATACATATGTATGTATGTATATGTATACATATATACATATGTATGTGTAATATACATACATACATATGTATGTATATATATGTATGTATGTATATATACATATACATGCATACATATGTGTGTGTATGTGTGTGTGTGTGTGTGTGTGTGTGTGTGTGTGGGTAAAAACACAAACTTGTGTCACCCTTTTGTAAAGGAAAAAGCTAACAAAAGTATAATTGTTTACATTCAATGACATAAAAGTGGTATTATTATTTTGAATTTAGAAATGAAGTAAACTAATGAAATGTGTAGAAATGGATGAAGTTTAGGATTATAATTTTTAATAATTTTTTGAAATAAGAATTGATTTATTTTCCTAATTCTTATAGATAATTTTTTAGGTGCTGAAAAATGCTAAAAATTAGCAGCCTAGTTCCCAACACAAAACTATATGGAAATAAACTCATTTCTCTTTCACCTCAAACTATGTTGTAGGTAACATATATTTCTAGAACAATCAAAAATAAAAATTAGCTTTAGACTTATATTTTCTCTTTTATGAGGATTGAAATCTCAACTCACCTTAAATCGATATTTTTCATCTCCCACCACATTTTTCAAAAAAACTCTATTTTAACCACGAGAAAATTTATACATTCTAGAAGAGGACTCTCTCCTCTAAAACATCATATAATTTTTGGATTTTTTTTAATATGATCTAATATTTTTTGTTTCTCAAAACTGACATCTTTTCAAGTGTTAAAATACATGGTTGTAGAATTTTTTAATTACAATATACTATATCTAATTAAAACACTATAACCTCTATATGAAAATATTCTTGACTCTAAGCACTATAAAATGGTGTTTATATATTATTAAAAAATATCATAATAAATAGTTAGAGTTATTGAAATGCCACTTTTATGAAATAATTATATTTCTTTAGTAATTGGATACAACTAATATCAAACATGTATTTAATAGACATTTCCAATTGGAAAAGTGTGAGACCATATATAACTTAACTAGAATGAATTTATCTAGATCATGTGTTTTAAAAGAATAGATTTTTAGATTGAAACACTTAAATTTAGTCGTTCTGATAAGTTAGCCTAAAAGGTGACATAGCATTTTACTTTTACCCACGTATGTATGTATATGTGTGTGTGTGCATGTGTGTGTGTATGTGCACATGTGTATTTGTATGAATAATTGTAATACTAAAGATATGTATATATTTAGTCAAATTCCTTAATCACTTGCTAATACACTTAAGATGATAGAAGGTTTGTGTAGGGATAGGCCGATTAATTAAGTGACATGATGGGAAGGTTCCAGCTTGGGTAAGGATATTGACGTAGACCACTTGTAGACTATTTCATGCACCATAGGACAATATTGCCACCATCCTTCTTAAGGTTATTAATTAGGAGAAAAGTAAGGAACTAGAGCTTAAGTATGTATTGTGAATAAGTGATTATTTCTTAATTTAATCTAGTTCAAATGCATAGCATTGTATGTTAATCATTGGGAATTGGCTTTCTCCTAGTAGAGAACATTTTTTGTTCCCAAGTGCAATCATAACTCTAATTGGAAACTTTAGAGTAAACTAAACAAAGTTCCACCAGGAGGCTTCCTTCAAAACATTTGCAGCTTTTGACAAATCCATTCTCCTACCACTTATAAGAGCCACTTGAAGATAATGCATACATAAAAAAAATCAATGGACTACTATAAGAATATCTTATTAAAAAAATATAAATTTACCACACCATGCCAAATTGATTGGGTATGTGCAGGATCATGGTGTACCAAACTAAGGCCTTAAGTGGCAGTGAAAAACTACCAAATCAGAGTTATGTCAACTTGACACATAATTTTAAAGTGGTTCTGGACTTTATATCAAAAATTTGTAAGAAAATAATATGTAGGAAATTGAATCTATTTTCTAAACTACAAGGCCTTATCTGGAGAAAAAATTATTTGATTGGTCAAAAGTTTGGATTTTAATGTAGTACTACAAAAATTTTAGGGCAAAAATAAAAGGTAGGTGTATGTCTGACCACCTTAATCATAATCAAATGATAATATTTTTAAATATAATTTTAGATATAAAAAGTAGACTCATGCTTGGATGTGACGCATATTTTTGGCAATTTTTATTCCAAATAAATAATTAATTATGAATTTTCTACTATACTATTTTCAGAATTAAAAAACTCTTGTGTCTAACCACCTTAACTAGTTAAAAAAAATCAAAACTAAGTTTTTTTTTTTTTTTTCTTATACTAGTCAAAGCATAGAATGTGACGCATCTTTTGGATTTCACAAATCTTATACGGTTTGAAAGTTGTAGCTATTTTTCAACCAGTATGTCAATCAGCACTTTGTAGCTAACTCCATTAAAAAATAAGTAATAATTACTTATTGAACTTGTAATTTGAAAAAACTTACATTTATGAAAAGCTAAGAACATTCTTAAGAAAACCTTTTCATTGCATCAAATTTTGGTTAAAAAAAAGTCATCAGCTACATGCTTGAAGTAAAAAACACATAAGAACATGCCAAAAACACATTTTCGAGATGTTTTAAAGATGACCATATAAGGTTGGTATTGAAAGATATAGTAGGAATTATAAAGGTATTAATTATTTTCATTTAGTATCAGGATGGGTGGGAAAAAAGTGGGAATAGATTTTGAAATTCTTTGAGGCATTTCAGAACTACATATTTTTCAGATCGCCACTTTTTGGCACACCATGATCCTACACATACCCGATTATCATATATGACAAGAAGTATGCACCATTATTATAGGTTCCTCAACGGAACATCAATGTTTAATAATGATTATGATTAAAAAAATTCCTTCATGTTCCTCTTGAAATTTTATACATGTTACTCAATGTCATATTATCTTTCTCTTCTTCAAGTTTCATGGTGTTTTTCCACTTGTATCTACTTTCCTTTGTCTTTAGCTTGTCCTTGTATTCCTTTAATTTTTTATGGAGGAGGAAATAATTAAATGTATCATTTGAATAATCATCTTTAACAATAATGCAATCACCCTTAGGTTAATGTAACAATGATAAAATAAATTTAGGTACATCATAAATGGCCTTGTCATGAGTAATGTAGGTCATATATGGCCTTGTCATGTAAACCAGGGGTCCTACAAATCTTTTCCAAATATTAAATCCCAAACCAATATGTCAATTTCACAATATTTGGTACTATATTAGTGAAGTTCATTGAGCCAAACTTTTGAATGCATACTCATTTGAAAAGTGTCATGTTGAAATAATTTATAATCATGATAATCTAGTTTTTGTAATTATTTTGTGATAAATAATCATGAAACTTGGATTAACATAGACAATTTTGAAGAAGAAAAAAATTACTAGTTTGTGCCTTAAAGTTCTTCAATTTAATGTAACTAAATATTGCAATTAGAGGACAAATTACATAAATACATAAAAAAATAAAAAAATTACTTTCATCAATAGAAAACATTATCCATGAAACATCTCTAGAATGTATGGCATAACTATCCAATATTCAAGTGTCATCAAGCTATTTATCCACTAGTAAGGAATACCCTAACTACAAAAAATATGATGCAAACCTCCATATCCAACTAGACATCTTATTTAACACAATCACAAGTAGTGTCCATATTTTTGGTCCTAGTTTATCCAATCTAAGGGCTTGATATCATGATCTTTGACACCCAAAAAATAAGGATACATTCACCCAAACCAATGTCAAGAAAACTCAACAACTTATGAGTTAAAGCTAATGCAAACCATAGTTATTTTATCAGCAGTCAATGAAGTAATCTCTTTGGTTTCTAGTTTTGGGTTTCCATATATTTTTAAAACTATAATCTCTTAGTTTCTCAACTTGGGTCCGGTTGGTTGTGGCTCCAATCAAAAGCCTTTTGAATTCACCTCATGTGAATTCCTTTCTTCCTACCTTTTAGACTTGATGTTTTTTCCATGATCTTGCTACTTCTCTAGTTGTATGGGTTTGCGCCTTATCCCACTTTATCAAATTAGAACAACCAATGCTCAACAAGGTATATTACAATCTATTTTATGCAAGCAGTTATCTCCAAGAAATACTCAAAATCCACACTTTTATCCCTAATGTCATTACCAAACCAAATAATGAAATATGATGACCAATAATAAATCACTCATCGTTTGTCTAACTATGGTGCTAGCTACTATCAAATACTCATACAATCAATCTTTCCTTATAAGAATTCACTATTTATTATCTTCAATCTTTAGATCCATCTGCAAGAACTCCTCAATCTTAAAGATACTTCAAAATCCAAAGGGCACAAGTGTTTCAAGTTTTTAACACAATGGTGAACACTATACAAATCCACTCTTAGCCAAGCAAGTTTCATCCATAATGCCCATGGGCTCTCCCTCCTTCCATTGAAGAATGAACTAGATTTGATCATATACGAGAAGGGTTTCATAACATAATTAGAATTCCAACTCAACTGATTCCTCCTTTTATAATTTTTTTTGGAATTTACAAAAAGAATATTCAAATTCATTTTTGATAATAATCTTTTAGAAGTTATATTTTAATAAAGAGGTCTCACTTTTAATTTTCAATTGACACAATTTAAATTTATTTATTAAAATAATCAAAATTTATTATTTAATTAATTATTTCATAATCATTTTAAATAATTAAAATAGTCTTCTTCTAATAAAAAGTGCATTATGTAGACACCTAAATTTGATTACACTACTTTGGTAATCTAATTTAGCCATCTCTAAAGGCATCATTAATTAAATTCTTATTTAATTAATCCTTTGTCATCCCCTAGTTGATTAATTTAATTAATCATCTATAGTCCTAATTGATAAATCAAATAATCTATTATTTATCAATTAAATCCTATTCTTCTATCTAATTCCAAAAATCCCCATTTATTAAATAAATCTATTTGATAAATGAAATCCTCAAATTCAAAAACCCCTAACCTATCTCTAATCCTCCATTTAGCCTAATCCACCCCATCCACCCATACTAACCAAGCTTAGCCGCTAACTCACCCACCCTCATTAATGCCATCCACTTGCACATCTCTAACATCCCTAATCTAATCCTAAACCCAAGCCTAATCCACCCCCTAATGTTGTCACATTCTTTAAACAAGTTTAAGACTTTCCTAATCCAAACCAAAGTCTCCCCTCAAAAAACCCAACCACTAAGTCATGAGTGCTCTTACAAAACATAAAAGACTCTTACAAGCCCACTCATGACTCTTACACCCATCTTCCACACTCATTCCTCTTACATCCCTCTTACATACTCAACCCCACTCATCATGACTTTAACCAACCCTTTACCCTACCCTCTCACACTCATCCTCCTTGTGACAAGAGTCACCTTCTCATTGGTGCTAAACAAGCACAATCCATGTGCTCTCCTTTGAGTGCATCCTAGCCCTCCTTAAGCCTTCATCCATCCTTGCATCTAAGCCCTCCATCCCTCTACCCCTTAGCCTATAAATTGAATCCCATCCCAAGCCATTTCATCAACAATCTTGGAGCTAAAGTTACCATGTTATTTTGAGAACCAAAGCCATCAATATTACCCTTATAATGCCAAATTGAGAGCTCACAAAGCTACCAATTTGCCATTACCCATCTCCATTGAAGCAACTTTTGAGCATCTTGAGCATACATCCACAGCAAAAGGACACATCTACAGAATCAAGAAAGCATGGATTGTTTTCTCTTGTGAGGTTTGCACTTCTTGTTTGCTTTCGTTGTCTAAGCATATATGTGAATTTAGTTTTTGGTTTGTGAATGTTTACTTTATTTGTTAATGTTCTTTGCACACTGATTCTGGTTCTACATTTTGGCACGCTCGGTGGGACCCCACCATGGGTCATTTAATCATCTATTTTCATCTATATGTCATTTTTCTAACCATCTAATGTTTGTTGTTGTTTGAGTGTGTTGTGAGGGTGTTTTGCTTGTTTTTGCAGGTTAAAGAACGCACTTAGGAAGAAGAAATACCATCTAATTTATTTTTTTTTAGCATTTTTCAGCTTTTTTGGCGCAGTTTTGGCGTCTGCAACCTGTTCTGTCTGCAAAAATTGACGTCTGCAAAAATCGACGTCTGCGAAAATTGACATCTGCGAAAATTGACATCTGCGAAAATCCGCGTCTGCGAAAATCGTCATCTGCAAAAATCCGCATCTGCGCAAATCGGCGTCTCACCTGTGTTCTGTGCTACAAATCTGTTTTGTCCTCTTCGTATTTTGACGTCTCTGTATTTTAATGTCTTCATATTTTGACAGACTTTCTTCTCTGCTTGCTTATGTTCCATTTCTGCTTTATTATTTATGTTCCGTAGGATTTAGACCATTTTAAGCATTTTTACGTGTAGAAAAAACAACAAAAAAAGTTAAAAAATTTTTCCCCATAGTTAACCTCTCATTTTTGAAGATTTTGGCTAGCTAACTAAATTGAACTTTTTTTTTTTGTTTTTTTTTTTTTTTTGTCTCATTGCAGGTTGGAGCACATATGGAACCACTAACCATGTTTCTTGCAGGTTTTCATGTTGCTAAAAAATGAACTTGAATGTTTAACCATTTGTCTTTGAATGCATGTTGCTAAAAAAAAAAAAGAACTTGAATGGTTAAACACATTTTCCATTGAATGAATGTTGCTCAAAACACACTCTTGAATGTCATGGATTAAAATCAACTTTCTTTGGAATGCATGCTTAAAACAAAAAATTCAATCTTGAATGCCAAGGATCAATTAACCATTACAAAATCAAACACTTCATTTGAAGCTTCTAAAATTGAACAAAAAAAATCTCTTTTTCACATGCAATCTAGGTAAAGTTTGATTTTTGGACATTTAAGAAACTTTGTTAAGTTAAAATACAAATTTACAAAAATCAATTTGAGTAGTTCGTTGGACTCACCTCTTTTCTAATCACCCATCAAATATTAACCATTGGTTGCAATCTCAGCGCCATTTATGGGGATGGGTCTACTTGAAAAAGGTGTTAAATGTTCCACAATCTAACTCACTCACTTGGTCTTTGAACGTTTGCTTTAACTTTATCAAAATTCTTAAATGGCCAAAACTCTAGATTAAATCGATCACACTTCAAGTTTGGGCACTAAAATTGAACAACAACTGACGTGGAGAGCCTCCGGGCGCGCGCTTGAAATCGAATCTCACACACTTTTGTTTTAGGCTTAAAACAAACTCACACTCAATCTTGAATGCCTTAAAGAAAATTAATCGATACTTGACGTGGAGGGCCTCCGGGCGCGCGAGTTTGATTTTGTTGACCCTAACTCTTCTTATTTTTTGCATTCTTCGATCGATTTACTTTTGTTGGCACTTCAAGTTGGAATTGAACATTGTCTCTTAAACATGAGTGCTTGGAAAGTCTAGATTAGCACACATAAGAGTCAGTTGGTAAAAGAACAAGCATGTTTTTTAGCCCAAGGTCATCCGAGTCTTCTCTCCCCTTGTCATCTTTTGAGGCCATCTTGGGTGCATAAGATTAGGATCCAAAACTTTGTTTCTTTTTAGGAGGCCTACTTGGGGATTTCATCACCCCTTGGACGACCTCAACTCCAGCGCTCCGGCGGAGTATAAGAATCGGGAGGTGAATCGAAAGACACCTCTCTTGGGATCAAGATTTTGTCATTCGGGCTAAGCCTCAAGGAACTTTATACCCTTGAGAAGTGAAAGAGGAGAAGTGGGTTACCGCTCCTCTCAGCTGTGTGACATCCTTTTGGTCTCATCTACGGATTTGGGCCTCACGTACCTTGCATATATCGAGGACTCCCTAGCTAAACCAATTGTCAGCCTTGCAAAAAACCATCTAGGATGTTAATGTGTTTGGAGTGACTGATCGAAACATTTGTAGAACATACACACTCCTTGGCGCAAGTATCACATTCTGAGAACCACAAACTTCTATCTGGGTGTTCCTATCTATTGCTTGTTTTTATTTTACTTGTTGAATGAATGTTTTCCAAACTTGGTCAATCCTAGCTTAGGGCACACTTAGCATAGTCACTGCCTATTTTGGAAGTTAAACAAGTTGAAGCAAAACAACTGAGTTTTTTCCCAAAGCCAAGAAAATTCAGGAATTTATGTCGGAACAACCCAAACCCAAACAAAAATTTCACAAGGTCAAACTCAAGCCATCTCTAGCATACCAAGAACTTTCAGCCAAGAGAAAAGAAATAAAACCAAGCCCACGAATTTCCAAACTCCACAAAGCAGAGGACAAAGCTATCGACGAAGCACTTCAAGAGGCCTGGTTAGAGCGCACCATCAAATTTAGCCAACATCCAAGAGTTAATCCTGCTTATGCCATACCAACTAGGCATGATTTCTATGATTAGACACCCTTGTTTCTCCACATCTTCTTGGATAAGCTTCACTCTAGAGTCATCTTTGTAGAAAAGCCAGCCATCTTAGCTTATCCCCTTAAGCATTATTAGCTCATCCATCTCATTTAGAATCATACCATCTAGCTAGTAATCGAAAATCTGCACATCTAAGCTTTCAAAATTGTTGTCACCTTGCTAAAAGTTTGCCATTCCTAAAATCTTCCAAATCCACCAATCTCACCAAGGTTATCCCTTTGACAGAGCTTTGTCTAAGGTAATCTAGCTTTGTCACTTGTTATCCCTCATCACCTTGAGCTAAAGGTTGGGATTCGCAAGTGGTCAATCTCCTATTCTTCCTAAAGGATCATCAGTCTATCCTTAAGTTGACACAATCACCACCAAGCTTGCACATAGGAAAGTAGACCTTTTGTGCTTTGACAACATATCTTTGAAGTTAGAATCCCCAACCCAATCCTCCTTAGGTTTTGTCATATAGCTTTGCCTCAACCTAGGAAATCATTTGCATAGAAACGCCTTCCCCCTTTTGCATCCATCAGCATTATTGCATCTCATCCCTAGGAGCATTTTTCATGCCACCCGTCACTCGCTTAGCCAATAAGAAAGAAACAATGGAGCCCTATCATTTGGATCGAACAGCCTCGCCCCCCTTGAGCACTCAGCCATCCTTCAGCCCAGAGCAAGCTATGCCATCACCTACTAACATTGAAGCTTTCATGAACCAACCAGGAAATGCAGTATTGGTAAACGCCATTATAGACAAAAACAAAGAGACAATCATGGCTAATTTTCGAAGGGACAATGTAGGAACCTTTGACTTTGGAAGACCCCCTCCATTATCAGATCCATCTCACCCATTGTTTGGGCAGCTACCACCACCCATAGGCTCTTATGATCCAAATTATCCTCAATATATTCCAAAAGAAGAGCCTCCAGCCAATCCATATGACCCAACAGACCCAAACATACCATCATCCACCCAAGTTGAAATCTCCATGCCGCAAGCCAACCCAGCCACCACCACTCCATCCTTGGTTCATACCTCTCCACTCCAAACCCCCTTTACCCAAAACATCTCACCATTCACTCCCTTCACTATTGCTGCTGCTCCCACACCTAACCTTCCAAATCCACCCATCTCCCAAATTAGTGCTAGCATCTTTGGCCAACCTCAGCAATATACCACAGGGATGCCACCCATGGGGCCAAGTAATCAACCTTTCATCGCCCCCAGCTTGTTCACCATAGCCCAAAGAACAATCCCATCATTTCCATTAGGTCTCGGGAGCTCAATACCACCAGCCACAAATCCACAAGCTACTACCTTCACTCCACAAAGCTATCAAAACCCACAAGCTACTGCCAATCTTCTACCAAGCTCCCAAGTGACCCCAGCTCCCACCACCACTCTACCAAGCTTCCAAATCCAGCCACAAAGCTATCAAACCCCATCAGTTCCATTCCCAAGCTTTAAATTCCCACCACCTCCACCACCAACTAATCCATTACCTCCAATTACCAACTACTTTTCAATGCCACTTCTAGGAGGTAATCCACCACCCCAGCCAACCACCAATTATTTGCAAATGCCATCCCAAATGGGGGCACAACCCACATATATTGGTCAAACCCCACAAGCCCTTTGATCCTTTCCCCAAGCCTCACAACCATCTTATACCTTACCTCCTCAATCCCAACCTCAAATCCCATATCAACAGCAAGCCTCACAGCACATGCAGCAATATGCGCCACCTCCCCCTCAACAACCCGTCATCCACCATGCAGCTGCCCAAACAATGTACAATCCCTATCAGCAAATCCCTCATAACCATCCATATTCAATGGACCCATCCAGCACATACCTACCTCAAGGCACTCCTACATTAGGGGCACCCCAACCATCACCTATCAATTCAGAGTGGGAGCAAATGAAGACAGCTCTGAAAGCCATCCAAGAAGGGAATGATCCAAAGACATTCAAGTTTGAGAATGTGTTTCCTTACCCATTTGACAGAGCAATTACCACGACACCATTTCCCAAACACTTTGAGGTACCTAAATTTGACAAATTCAGAGGAAAAGTAGACCCTGTCACACATATCAAAGAATTTTACATGCATTGCCAGGACGTGGCATACAATGATGTCTTCCTCTTGCGCCTTTTTCCCAAAAGCTTGGCTGGACCAGCTCTTGAATGGTTTTATAGAATCCCCTATGGCACAATTAAAACCTTTGCTGAATTATCTGAGGCATTTGTAGCCCAATATGCCCATCTTGTTGAAACAGAGCTATCAATAGTTGATCTTGTCCACACCAAGCAAAAAGGTGGAGAAAGCCTTGCCGAATACCTGCAAAGATGGCAAACCCTTACCACCCGCATATCTTGCACCTTGCCAGAACGCCATGTGGTGAAAATGTTTATTGATAATGCACATCCCAGCTTGGCTCACCACATGACCATGAATTGTTTGCAGACCTATAAGGATATCAAAGAGAAAGGAATGATCCTTGAGCACGGACTCATCAAAGATGGTGTGGTAAAGATTTACAAAGAGGCCAACCAAAATCAATCACATTCTAATGACAAGTCTAGGTATTGGAACAAAAACAAGCATGTTGCAACAGATGGGGTTACTGACACCAGACATGTGAATATCCTTGGTCCTTCTCAAAACCAGTCTAACCCACCATATCAAACAAACAACCAACAAGCTACCAATTACCAACAACGAAATAACCAAAGCTATCAAAACCACAATACAAGACCCAACTTTCAAGGGTCTAACAATCAAGCTAATGCCATCAATGTAGCTGCAGGGCAAAAGCCCAGATTCCAACCTGCACCTAGAAACTATACACCCCTTGGTGAGCCATTGGATGTTATTTTTGAGAAATTGGCTAAGGAAAACCTCATCAAATTTCCTCCTACCCAGCAAATTAATCCAAGCCAATCCAAAGCTGCATGGTACAAGGACAATGAGTATTGCAAGTTCCATAGGGTAAATGGTCACACCACCCTTAGATGCATGAAACTGAAAGACTATGTGCAAGACCTCATTGATCGGAAGGAAATCACTCTTGGTGCCCAAACCTCTCCCAATGCAGGCTTACAGATTTATCAAAATGCTTTTCCTCCACACAACAACCAAAATCTTGGAAAAGCACCTATCCAAAATAACACCAACAACCGCCAGCCAAACCAACAGCATGGGAAGAACAATGACCACACTTCATCCTATATAGACTATGGTAGCCTTATAGGTTGTATATCTGAGAAAGAGCCTTCTGTCAATGTTATCAATATCCGAGGACCAGACAATGAGTGTGCGGTCACCACTCAAAGAGCACGATTTAACATCGCAGGCCCACCAGTTTCATCAACACCATCAGCTCCATCAAAAAGCTGGTACAATATCTTGGAACACCTTGGGAACATGCCAACCCAAATATCCATTTTAGACCTTCTTCACACTAGTCCTGTGTACAAAGACATCCTTGACAGTGCTCTCATAGAATCTCGTATCCCTTCTGATATCAATGCTACTAATTTTCGTAATGTTGTTGGACACCTTTCATCCTCATGTGCCCTATCTTTCAAACCCACCGACATACCCGCGGTTGAGCCAAATCACACCCTTCCACTTCGCATAGCCATCATGGTATCTAATTTTGCCATGAAAAGAGTAATGATAGATAATGGATCAGCCTTGAACATTTGCACCCTAAATTTAGTAAAACAAGTTGGGTATACTGAGGCAGATATGATCAGTGAGGTTATCACCATCAAAGCTTATGACAACTTGGAAAGGACCACAGAAGGGACTATTTTGCTACCAATCAAGGTTGGGCCAGTCATTCAAGAGACAGTTTGCCATGTTGTTGATCTAAACCTACCATTTAACATCCTCCTCAATCGCCCATGGATTCATGCTATGAAGGTCGTTCCATCCACCTACCATCAGTGCATCAAATTTCCACATCAAGGCACTGAGGTAACCATCCATGCCGATCCAGAACCCTTTGCTTACTGCAATGCGATTGAAGCTTCATATACAAACCATTGCTCTGGAATAGACATCGGCACAGCCATCGCCAGCTCATCCCACACTTGCAATGATGCAAAGACCATCCTTGCCTCCACCCTATCTACTGTAAAGATCAACAACAAAGGATGTGGAGAATATAGTCTATCAGATGCATTTGCTGTCGGAGCAATCCCACTTGATCCACATACCCATGGATGGCCAACATATCACAAAGCTAAGGAGATTCCACCTCCTTGATACAAACAGATTGGCCCAACCACCTTTGTGTCCTCAAAAACCCGTCTTCATGAGGAGCTCACTCCAGATATCAACAATTGGCTACATAAGGATGCACCTCCAAGAAATCAAGCACGCCTTGATCACTTCAGCCAGAAGTATCCCCAACAACATAAGCTCGTCACTAAAAAATGGAACTATCAAGGAGGTGGACTAGGACCAGAAGAAAGGGGCATGCAATGTCCCATCGAAGCACATGATTGGGAAATAAAGTTAGGTCTTGGCTTTGGCATACCCACAACTGGGGGCACCAACAAGAATGGTCACGCTTTTTCAAACATCCACCGCAACCTTGTCGAAATCGAAGACATTCCTGAGGAAGTTGAAAAGAGAGCCTACGACGATATCCCAGACCAAATCTTCCTAGGAGACTCTGTTCTCCAAGAACTATCCATCCATCTCATTGACCTACCACTTGCTCATCCAGAACTCATAGATTGGGACCAACCAAGTGTCATACATATTGATGAGTTCACATCAGAGGAAGTGCTTCTAAGATTCATGGGAGCTGAAACTCCTCATAAGAAGACAAAGCCAAATTTTGCCTACATCTACAAGCTAGATCCCAAGGGGTATTTTGGAGAAAATCCCCAACCTAGTTTCGATACACCCAAAACTGGAACTAAGGTAAATCTGGGACTAGCTAAGGCAGCGAAGAGAACCCCTCAACAAGAAAATCCAGAGCCACAAGCAGAACATGAGGATTTAGTATTGCCTCCTCAAGATAATCGACCAGAGGTGTCTTCTATTCTAATAGAGGATACTAGAGAAGTCAACATTGGTTCTTCAGAGATCCCTAGAATTGTTCACATTGCTGCATCCCTATCACAAGACCAAGCTGACCTCCTCTTTGAGGTTTTATGAGAGAACATTGGCCGATTTGCATGGTCATATCAGGACATGCTAGGACTCGATCCAAAGCTTGTAGTTCATCATCTTGCAGTCGATCCAAAGATCAAGCCCGTCAGACAAAAGTTTAGGAAAATGCACCCCAAGGTGGCATTACTAGTCAAAGCTGAACTAGAAAGAATGTTAGCTGCTAAGGTTATCTGACCTATCGACTACTCAGAATGGATCTCCAACATGGTCCCTGTCACTAAGCCTTCTGGTGACATCAGAATCTGTACTAATTTTAGAGATCTTAACAAAGCTTTTCCAAAGGATGATTTTCCCTTGCCCAACATAGATATGATTGTAGATCTTATAGCTGGACATGAAATCCTGTCCCTTATGGATGGATTTTTTGGGTATAATCAGATCAAGATTGCAGAAGAGGATTAGCATAAGACAACATTCACTACCCCCTGGGGAACCTTTTGCTACACCATGATGCCTTTTGGCGTAAAGAATGTTGGGGCTACCTATCAAAGAGCTATGACAGCCATTTTCCATGATCTTATCCATAGCATTTTGGAAGATTATGTGGACGATATCCTGGTCAAATCTCACACCTTCATGTATCATCTTGCTGACCTGGAAAAAGTCTTTGATAGGTTGGCCAAATATTATCTCATGCTAAATCCCAAGAAGTGTGTCTTTGGGGTCACATCTGGCAAGCTTCTAGGCTTCATAGTTTCTAAACGAGGTATAGAGATCAACCCCAAAAAGGTCAAGGCTATCTTAGACATGCCTCCTCCCCAAACACTGCAACAGCTTCGCTCTCTTCAGGGAAAACTTCAATCTGTCCGGCACTTCATCTCCCAACTTGCAGATAAGTGTACACCATTTTCACACTTGCTAAAGAAGAATGAGAACTTCAAGTGGGATCTTTTATGTCAGCGCAACTTTGATCAGCTCAAGCAGTATCTCACCAATCCCCCTATCTTGGTTCCACCAGTTCCTGGTCGTCCCTTGATCTTGTATATATCAGCAACACCTACTGCTCTAGGGGCACTTCTAGCACAACATGATGATTATAGCAGAGGGAGAGCCATCTACTATATCAGTAGAACCCTAGTTGGTTATGAACTCAATTACACTCCTATGGAAAAAGCTTGTTTGGCAGTTGTTTTCTCAACTCAAAAGCTTCGCCACTACATGCTAAGTCATACCATCCAACTAGTCTCCAAGATTGACCCTCTCAAGTATATGCTCTCCAGAACAACACTTACAGGCCGTTTGGCCAAATGGGTTATGCTACTAAGTGAGTTTGACATCCAGTATGTGGACAGAAAGGCAATCAAAGGGCAAGCTATAACAGATCACCTAGCTGATGCACCTCTAGTAGATGCATATCCTTTGCTCACAGAATTTCCAGATGAGCATATCTGCCTAATTGAAGAACAACCCCCATGGAAGCTTTATTTTGATGGCTCATACACCTCTCATGGATCAGGGGCAGGAATATTATTAGTTACACCACAAGGAGATTACATTCCAAAAGCCTTCAAGCTACAATTCCCTAGCACCAACAATATAGCAGAATATGAAGCTCTTGTAGCAGGATTAAAGATAGCTGCAGAATGGAATATCACTGAGTTACAAGTCTTTGGTGATTCCCAACTCATTATCAAACAAGTCTTAAATGAATATCAAACCAAAGATGAAAAGCTATTACCCTACAAAGAGCTAGTTGATCAGCTGACCCAGCATTTTACAAAGCTTCAGTTTACACAAGTGCCTCGAATGCAAAATAAGGCAGCAGATGCCATGGCCACTATCGGCTCGCTCTTGGAAATTCCCCAAGAAGCTACGCAGTATGATTTTTTAGTTGAGTAGCTCCTCACACCTACTTATGCGAACAAGGATTCAAACCGTGTTTGTATCTTGGTTGGTCCCCAATCCCCTTGGTACCATGAAATTTACGCTTACCTTAACGATGGTATCATATCCCCTCACCTCACACATACCCAACGCCAGAACCTCATCCAAAAATCATCTCGCTATGTTATCATAGCCAATACCCTATATCGTCAGGGTTATCACAATACTCTCTCTCGATGTTTAGATGAAAATGAGGCCGCGATGGCATTAAAAGAAGTACATTCCAAACTTTGCGGTGCCCACACGAGTGGTATTGTCCTAGCACGACAAATCCTTAGAGCAGGCTACTATTGGCCTACCATTGAAGAAGACTCTTGTGACTTTGTCAGAAAGTGTCTCCCATGTCAGCAGCATGCACATCTTGTGCACGCTCCAGCACAGGATCTACAGCCTATTGCACCACCTTGGCCTTTCGCTTGTTGGGGCCTTGATCTAGTTGGAACTATCACCCCTCTCTCATCTGATGGACATAAATGGATAATAACAGCTACAGACTATTTCACTAAGTGGGTGGAATCAGTCCCCCTAGTCTCAGCTACAGGAGTTCAAGTCTCCAAGTTCATCTTATACCACATTGTTTGCCGCTTCGGCATCCCATCCACCATCTTCACTGACCACGGAGGTAACTTTGAAAATCTCAACATGGAAGAATTATGCACTTCCCTTCGCATCCATCACCGCTTTTCTAGCCCATATTTCCCACAAGGTAACGGCTAGGCAGAGGCAACTAATAAAACCCTCCTCAAAATCCTAAAGAAAGTTGTCAATGATTTCGGCCGTGATTGGCACCTTCAAATAAATACGGCTCTATGGGCCTATCGAACTTCCTTCCGTACATCCACAGGCACAACTCCATACTCCCTAGTCTATGGTGCCGAAGCAGTATTACCTATAGAAGTTGAACTTCCCTCACTACGCATATCTTTGTGAGGGCAAATCTCAGATGAAGAATACAGAGTAGCTCGACTCACCCAACTAGATCTCTTAGACGAGAAGAGACAACAAGCCTATGACCATCTCACAGTCTATCAAACTCGTCTCAAAAGGAATTTCAACAAGAAGGTGCTCCCATGACACTTTCAGCCAGGTGACATAGTCCTCAAAGAAAATATGAAAGTCCAAGCAGATCGAGAAAAGAAAGGCAAGTTTGAACCTACATGGCTTGGTCCCTATGTGGTTACTGCCTCCTTTGGCTTCGGAGCCTATCAATTATCTACACCAGAAGGAGAACTCTTGAATGATCCCACTAACATCATTCATCTCAAGAAGTTCTATGCTTGAACATCCTTGGTATACCCAGCTTTTGAAAAAAATACAAAAAAAAAATAGTAAAGAGAAATAAGCGTCCAATGGTGAAAACTTGGCAAATTCAAGCGCCTTGGATAGGTACCTTGGTGAAAACCTGGTAATTCAGGTGCCTTGTGTGCTAAAGACTAATCCATTATCTATCACTATCCTATCCCTCATCCATCCACCCACCATCCCTAAAACACCTGCTTGTTCCCTTGGTGTTCCAATCAAATATCCAAAATCTGATGGAGCTTGTCAATACCTCCTGTACAACTTGTAAATCTTGTACCAAAGCTTGTATTATACCTTGTAAATCTTGTACCATACCTTGTATATATTTGAATCTTGTCCAATGCTTGTACCATATTCCAGCTTGTAAATAATCTTGTATTCTAGCCTGTATCCTATCACATGCACACATAGAATCCCATTTTCCTTAACCTTTTCACAAACCATCTACCTATCCACCTATCAACTATTATAGACATCCCATCCTTCACAAAAATTTCCATCTCACAAAAAACCAAAACATGAACAAACTTGTACATTTGTAACATATCTTGGTATGTCAGCTTATACATCCTCTTTAGCTTAGTATCATTGTATCTATCCGGCTTTCATGTTAGTTCATCCTTGGTCAACATCTTGCACACATTGCACACCTTGGTTAGATATTCCAATGCATCCTTTAGCTAGATCTCCTATCACCAAAGTGTTATCCTTCTTAGTTCAGCTTTCCAGACGCATCACTCATCCAGATCCATCAGCTTATGTGCTCTCTGATAGATTTTTGCAGGATATAGCTTTCCTCATGTCTGATCTTGGTCCATTAGTACCTCGTCCTACCCATCTCGTTGGCAAATAGTTCTCTTTTGGATTTTCACTTTCTTTTGATTTGGTATCTTCCCTTTTGGGTCTTGAAATATCTTTTCCAAGCAATCTCCTTGTTCCCTCCTCAAGGTTGCCATGATCTTCCATATCATGGTATGCTTCGAATGGGGCAATTAGAGCGTAAGGTCTTGATCAGGTCTTTTGCTTGTTTTCTTTTTTTGCTTGTGGGTTACCTAGTGTCATTTCCACGCTGCTTCCTCTGGGATTCATGTGTGATACTGGGGCAATCCTTGTGTGTTTGTTTTGAGTCAGTTCGTCAGTCCTCTGGACGGTTGGTGAAAAGGCCTTGATGTTCTTGGTAACCTTGGCAATTAACCAACAGTCCTATAGCAAATCTAGTGCTCAACTACATGGTGGTACTTCTCTTTGAAGTATCCCCCCGCTCAAAAAGCTTCAATGGATTCCTTTTTTAGCACTCCGCTCCTCCATCTCCCCCCCCCCCCCCCCCCCCCCCATCTTGGAAAGTCTTAAGCTTGCTTTACTATTGTGCCTCTGATTTCCCTTTATCATTCTCCCGTAGTGAGAGTTTGAGCTAATTCAGCCCCTTCTCTTCGCCAACCAGCGTCTCAGCTCATCTCAATTTCTTGTACTTTTCAAAAAGTCGTCAAGCCTCATTTCTCTCCCCGCCGCCTTCTTGAGGGGGCATCATCTAAGTCTAGTCTCTCCTCTTCTTATCCAAGACTGGGGCAACATTGTTGCTAAAATATCTTCCTCATGTTGTCTTCATTCAAACTTCTTTGAAATAGTGTTGTCTCAACACTATGTCAAAGAGGGGCAAAATGTAGACACCTAAATTTGATTACACTGCTTTGGTAATCTAATTTAGCCATCTCTAAAGGCATCATTAATTAAATTCTTATTTAATTAATCCTTTTTCATCCCCTAGTTGATTAATTTAATTAATCATCTATAGTCCTAATTGATAAATCAAATAATCTATTATTTATCAATTAAATCCTATTCTTCTATCTAATTCCAAAAATCCCCATTTATTAAATAAATCTATTTGATAAATGAAATCCTCAAATTCAAAAACCCCTAACCTATCTCTAATCCTCCATTTAGCCTAATCCACCCCATCCACCCATACTAACCAAGCTTAGCCGCTAACTCACCCACCCTCATTAATGCCATCCACTTGCACATCTCTAACATCCCTAATCTAATCCTAAAACCAAGCCTAATCGACCCCCTAATGTTGTCACATTCTTTAAACAAGTTTAAGACTTTCCTAATCCAAACCAAAGTCTCCCCTCAAAAAACCCAACCACTAAGTCATGAGTGCTCTTACAAAACATAAAAGACTCTTACAAGCCCACTCATGACTCTTACACCCATCTTCCACACTCATTCCTCTTACATCCCTCTTACATACTCAACCCCACTCATCATGACTTTAACCAACCCTTTACCCTACCCTCTCACACTCATCCTCCTTGTGACAAGTGTCACCTTCTCATTGGTGCTAAACAAGCACAATCCATGTGCTCTCCTTTGAGTGCATCCTAGCCCTCCTTAAGCCTTCATCCATCCTTGCATCTAAGCCCTCCATCCCTCTACCCCTTAGCCTATAAATTGAATCCCATCCCAAGCCATTTCATCAACAATCTTGGAGCTAAAGTTACCATGCTATTTTGAGAACCAAATCCATCAATATTACCCTTATAATGCCAAATTGAGAGCTCACAAAGCTACCAATTTGCCATTACCCATCTCCATTGAAGCAACTTTTGAGCATCTTGAGCATACATCCACAGCAAAAGGACACATCTACAGAATCAAGAAAGTATGGATTGTTTTCTCTTGTGAGGTTTGCACTTCTTGTTTGCTTTCTTTGTCTAAGCATATATGTGAATTTAGTTTTTGGTTTGTGAATGTTTACTTTATTTGTTAATGTTCTTTGCACACTGATTCTGGTTCTACACATTATAGTCTTCCTTTCCTAAAGATAAAACCTTTTATGTGAATACCATGATTCCAAATAAATCTAAAGAATTCTCTATCATATACCCTTTGTATGACTCTGATACAACTGAACCCAATATTTTTGTCAAACTTTGTCAACCTATGGAACAATCTACCCATCATTAGAATTTCTAAATGGGATTCTATCATTCCCAATACCACTCTAATTACAATAGGAGAACTAATGTGCCAAGTCTCTAGTTCTTTATCCTATAGCCCAATAGAAAATCCATCCTATAGTAACAAATTAAGAGACCTCCAAGATTTAAACTCTTTTTTGGTAAAGAGACACATGTGATACCAAAGTGATGTATTTAGTATAGTAAACTAGACACATGGAGACTTGAAAGATGGCATTTTTTTAAGAATAGATGGGTGTACATGGGGAGACTATTTTTTAAAATATAATTTAATAATTTTGAAGAAATATTGTTTTTTATAATTTTAAAATCATAAACAATAACAATGAATAGTTCTAAGTATGAAGATTAAAGTTTAAAACTATTGAATCAAAACATGATAATTCATGTACTTTTCTATCTAATAGTAATGTCATTTATTCATTTAATATTATATAATATAGAGTGAAATATTTCAACTAAGTCTGATGAAAACAATGATCCATGGTTCAAATTGAAATATTTTATCTTGAATGTACTTTTACTTGGGAGATGTATTTGAGACTTCAAAATTTATGGCCAAAGACTAGAGGACTTCGACAGACTCTGCTCAATTTTGACAACTCTAGAGTTGTGCAAGATTTAGAGAAGCATCTTAATGGGTGGGGGGATGGGAAGCATCTTCCTCACTTGTACTATATATGAGATGAGAGAGAAGTATGAGCCTTCCTCACACTACAATTAATATGAAGTTCACTAAGGTGCTCCATTGGAAATCCTAAACAAGCTTTTGAATTCTATATCTAACCATTCCTATTATAGGAATAAGGAGGCATCTCCAAATTCAGAGATATCTTTGCATCCAAAATAGAAAATTTGAATCAATGGTCAAATTTCACTCATAATTCTCTTGTAAAGTGATAGTAGAGTTTGTTAGATAGTGGTGACTGATAAAGGAAGTACTGTACATACTTCATAATTTTTGGGTCCTATTTTATCAGGATTTTGGACTAAAATGTAATAATTAATTATAACCCTAAAGTGGGAAAGTAATTTGTATGAAAAAAGGCTTAGGTTTAGGGATTCATAATGTGGGATGCAAAAATTGGTTATTACAATGGTATTGAGCTATAAGGGATTATAGATTGTAATTAGGTTGTAATCACTGGATCATAATAATATTGCACTTGTTGTTTGGTGGATGTAGCCTAGGGATTGGGTGAACCATGTTAAATCTGGGTGTCTTGTTTTCTCTTCTATGCGATCTATTATTTTTTAATATTGGATATATTTGCATGTATATGTTATTTCTGTCTATAGGGTAAAAGTACAAAGTTGTGTCACCTTTTAGGCTGACTTATCTGAATGACTAAATTTGAGTATTTCTATCTGATTTTTTTTTTCAAATATATGATCTAGATATATTCAATCTAGCTAAATTATATATGGTATCACACTTTTTGAATTGGAAATGGCTACTAAATGCATGTTTGATACTAGTTTGTATCCAATTACTAAAGAAATATAATTATTTTAGAAAACTAAGTTTTAAAAAATTCTTATTATTTTTTATGATATATTTTTAATAACTTATAAACACCATTTTATAGAGCTCAAAGCCAATAATAGTCTCATATAGAGTTTATAGTGTTTTAATTAGATATAGTATATTATAATTAAAAATTTTTAGAATCACGTATTTTAACACTAGAAAAGATGTCAATTTTGATAAAGAGAAAATTATTAAATCATATTTAAAAAATTAAAACTTATATGACATTCTAGAGGAAAGAGTGCTCGTCTAAATGTATAATTTTTATTGTTGTTAGAATAGATTTGTTTTGAAAAATGTGGTGGGAGATGAAAACTATCGATTTCAAGTGAGTTGAACTTTGAATGATTATAAAAGTAAAATTATAAGTCTAAAGCCAATTTTTATTTTTGAATGTTCTAGATATATATGTTATTTATAACATAGTCTGAGATCAAAGGAAAATAAGTTTATTTCCATATAGTTTTGTGGTGGGAACTAGACCCCTAATTTCCATCATTTTTTAGCAACTAGAAATTTATTTGTAAAAAATATAAAAATATATCAATTCTTATTCCAAATAATTGTTAAAAAATATAATCTTAAACTTGATCAATTTTTACACATTTCATTAGTTTACTTCATTTTAAAATTTTAAATAATAATACCAGTCTTATATCATTGATGGTGAATAACTATACTTTTGTTAGCCTTTTCCTTTACAATAGGGTGACACAGGTTTGTGCTTTGACCCCGACATGGTTAACCCTAACAAGTGGTATCAGAGCCTAGTTGTTGTTTTTTAGTTATCCTCTATAGGAAAGTCTCACAGTTAAGTGGGAGAAACGGCAGACGAGGGTAAGCTAAGGGTTGAAAAGTTTAATGGGCAGAACTTTTAGTTATAGAAAATGCAAACATAAGACTATCTTTATTAGAAGGACTTATAGAAGCTGTTGGAAGAAAAACTAAGAACCAAGAATCTATGACAAATGATGACTGGGATCTTTTAGGTAGAAAGGCACTTGGAAGCATTTGATTATGCTTGGCACCATTGGTGGCATTTAACATTACAAAAGAAAAGATGATGAAAGAGCTGATGGAAACTCTAGTGAAATTGTATGAAAAGCCCTCCGCTTCAAACAAGGTATTTCTTATGAAGCATTTATTTAATGTGAAGATGGTAGAAGGAGAATCTTTTGTAGATAATTTAAATGTGTTTCATACTATTACTAGTTAGTTATCTTCTATGTGTATTAATTTTGATTAAGAAATTAGGGCTCTCTTGATTTTTTGTTCTCTACCTGAAATTTGGAATGGCTTGGAAATGGCTATGAGTAATTCTATTTCTAGATTGGATACCCTAAAATATGATGATGTGATTGGTTTTATTTTGAGTAAGGAAACTCATAAAAAATCCTCAAGTGGATCTACATTAGAAAGTACTTTAGCAGAGGCAGAACAATTGAGAGAGGAAGTAATTATGAAAATTGTGGGAATCAAGAGGAAAATCAAAGGGGAGGAGATCTCAATTTAGAGGACCAAGAGATTGCTGATATTGTAGAAAATTAGAGCATAAGAAGAAATATTTTTTGACTCAAAAGAACAATGAAAGAGATAAACTAGAAGGGACCAAGGAAATAAATATGGTAAGTAACAAATCCAAAGAGGATGCTTTGCTTATGTCTTTAGAAAGTGTTGATGGTTCATGGGTTTTAGATTCTAGTGCTTCATTTCATGCTACACCTCATAGAGGTCATTTTATTGATTATGTCCAAGGGGATTTTGGGCTTGTTTATTTCGGAGATAATGGACCCTATTAGATTGTTCCAAAGGTAAAAGTTAAGATTAAGTTGCAGAGTGGGAATCATTGGCTACTACATGAGGTAAGACATGTTCCAAGGCCTGAGTAGGAATTTAATTTTAGTAGGGCAACTCGGTGATGAGGGTTGTGTAGTTACTTTTAATGATAAAAATCGAAAGGTTTCAAAAGGTTCCCTTGTAGTAAAAAAGGTGTGAAAGGAGGGCACCTTATATCTTTGTACAAGTTATATTGTTCCTTCTACTTTGATTATTTCAAAGAAAAATGAATGTTCAGGAACAATTGCTGCAATTGAGCAGGGAGAACAAATAGCTGTTGTACATTCTAACACAATGATGTGGCACAATAGACTTGGGCACATGAGTGAGAAAGGTATGAAATTACTTTATTCAAAGAAAGCTTTAACAAGTTTTAAATGTGTCAATATAGATTTATGTGAAAGTTGTGTGTATGGAAAACAAAAGAGAGTGAGTTTTGTAAAGATTGGAAAGAAAAAGAAAAATAAGAAATTAGAGCTTGTGCATACAGATGTATGGGGACCAGCTTAGGTATCTTCCCTAGGTGGATCTCATTATTATGTTACATTTATTGATGATGCAACTATAAAAGTATAGGTTTATTTCCTTAGACAGAAATCTGATGTATTTCAAACTTTTAATAAATGGAAATGCTTGGTTAAAAATGAGACTAGTAAAAGATTAAAATGTCTTAGAATTGATAATGGTGGTAAGTATTGCAGAAAAGGATTTGAAGATTATTGCTCCACTAATGGTATTCATAGATAGAAAACTATTCTAAAGAATCCACAAGAAAATGAAGTGGCTAAACACATGAATAAGATAACAATGGAGAGTGCAAGGAGCATGAGGTTACATACTAGGTTGCCCTTAAGCATATGGGAAGAGATTGTCAATACTACTATATATTTGATTAATAGAGGTCCCTTACTCCTTTGGGTTGTTTTATTCTAGAGGAAGCATGGACTAGTAAAAAGGGAGTTATTCTTGTCTCAAAACCTTCAATTGTGAAGCATTTGGACATGTTTATTCTGAAAATAGAACCAAATTGGAAGCTAAGTCAAAGAAATGTGTATTTGTTGGATATTGCATTGATGAATTTGGTTATAGGCTTTAAGATTTTGAAAATTGTAAAATTGTAAGAAGCACAGATGTTATATTCAATGAGAAAGTGTTGTACAAAGATCTGTTAATGTTAGATGATTGGTGAACCTAAATGGTATGATGAAGTTGTGTAGGTGGATACTAAGATTCAATGGGAGTCTATAATGAAAGATGAAATGGACTTTTTACTAAAAATCAAACATGGGATTTATGCAAGTTGCCTATAGGTAAAAGAGCTTTACAAAATAAATGAGTTTGCAGGTTGAAAGAAGAGGATGGAGGTAAAAAAATATTTAAAGCTAGGTTAGTTGTAAAAGGATTTGCATAGAAAAAGACGGATTGATTTTGATGAGATATTCTCTCTTGTTGTTAAAATGACTTCTATCCATACAGTTTTAATTATTGTGGCTACTCAAGATTTTCATTTAGAGAAGCTTGATGTTAAAACAAGCTTCCTTTATGGTTATTTGAATGAAGAGATATATATGGCATAGCCATAGGGAATTGAGGTTAAAGGTAAGGAGAGTTTAATGTACAGATTAAAGAAAAGTCTATATGGCTTGAAGCAAGCACCTCAACAATGATATTTGAAATTTGACAATTTTATGCATGAGCATGGATATAGTAGGTGTCAGTTAGATCATTGTGTTTATTTTAAGATGTTGGATGATGACAACTACATTATTTTATGTTTATATCTTGATGATATGCTTGTAGTTGGGTCTAACATGGATCACATTAAGGGGCTAAAATGCTAGTTAGCACATGCATTTTCTATGAAGGATTTTGGTGCAGAAAAAGAAATCCTTGGTATGAAGATTTGTAGAGATAGGAAGAATAGGAAATTTTCTTTATCTTAGGCTGATTATATTGAGAAAATGTTGCAATGTTTCTCTATGGAGAATGCTAAAGTTGTTAGCACACCTTTACTTGGTCATTTGAAGTTGACTAAGGAGATGTGTCCAAAGACATAAGAAGAAGAGGATAAGATGTCCAAGGTACCCTATGCTATAGCTGTAGGTAGCTTGATGTATGCTATGGTATGTACAAGGTTAGATATTGCACATGCGGTGCGAGCCATTAGCAGGTATATGAGTCACCTAGGAATTGAACATTGGAATATAGTCAAATGGATTCTTAGATATTTGAGAGGAACATCCAGTAAATGTTTACACTTTGGGGTCCCTACTACTAATTTATAGGGCTATGTTGACTTAGATTTGGTAGGGGATATTGATACTAAGTGGAGTACTACATGTTATGTATTTACTATTGGTAGGTAACACTGAGTTGGGTTTCTAGGTTATAGAAGGTTAACGCTTTTTCCACTATAGAGGGAGAGTATTTTGTTCCTAAAGAGATAGCCAAGGAGATGATATGGCTTCAGTTCTTCTTGGAAGAATTAGGACATCCATAGTGGCTAATTGTTTGTTTACAGATAGTCAGAGTGCCATTTATCTTATAGAGAATTTAGCTCTGTATTCAAAGATAAAACACATTCAGTTATGGTACCATTTTATTTGGTCAATTTTGGATGATGGATAGTTAAAGTTGGAGAAGATAAATAAATATGATAATCCAATAGATATTTTTACAAAGGTAGTGACAAGGGAGAAGCTGAATTCCTCTTCATCTTCCATTGGTCTTCTAGACTAAATAGAATAAAAGAGCAGCAAAGTCCAGGGTGGTTTGATCTAGTGGGAGCCCCATGTGGTAATGGTATTGCTATAGGATCAATCTCCAAGTGGGAGATTGTTGTCTAGTGTTGAGCCTAATTAGTCCCCAAGTGGGAGATTATTAGATTGTAGTGACTAATCAGGGAAATACTATACATGCTTCATAATTCTTTGGGGTTCAAGAAAAAATTTTGGGCCCTATTTTATCAAGATTTTGGGCTGACATGTAATAATTATTTATAACCCTAAAGTGACAAAAATACTTGTATAAAAAATGCTCACGGTTAGGGATTTTCATAATGTGTGATGCAAAAATTGCTTATTGCAGCAGTATTGAGTTGTAAGGGATTACAAGTTTGGTGGACATAGCCCACGGATTGGGTGAACCATCTTAAATCTTGGTGTCTTGTGTTCTCTTCTATACAATCTATTATTTTTTGCTATTGGATATATTTGCATGTATATGTTATTTATGTCTGTGGTTAACCCTAACAGAGTTGTTGTAGTCATTGAGTAATTTTCCATCACTCCCAATCTCACTTGTCCCTCCAATCAAATATTTTATCTCCAAATTCTCTATATCACATTCTTGTTCCTTCGATTTGGCTAGAATGTATGACTAATTTTATGCTTTGAAAAGAGAAAAGTGATCCAAACTTATGATTAAGATTTTCAATTTCTCTTTTCTCCTATAAATTTTCTATAAGACTTCTTTGTAAATCTAATAGCATGGTCTCTGTCTGATAGAAAATATAGGTAATATTGTTTTCATTACTTATAACACCTATTTGATAGTTTTTTATAGTGGAACCAATCATCAAACCCTTATCTCCCTATTCAAGGTGAATTAGATTCCAATCCAAGGGAGGTATTCAATGAAATTATGTATGCTATCAAAACATGTTAAGATTGGAGCAACATTTTCCTCATTGACCAGAAAATGATACTTTAGATTTCAAACCTTCCAATGCTTTAGGTCACTGATCATAATAAAAATCACACAAAAAAAATTGTGATCTATCCTCCTTTACAAAATTTTCACGTTACTATCATTACCTTTGCCAAATTCATGTATTTAAGCTAGTACAACTCTATTATCAAGAAATAAGTTCTCAAATATATTAATACAAGTCTTCATTAGTTATTGATATAGAAAACTCTAAATTAGAAGAGCCGTCAATCTCAACACTACCATAATGAAAAATGTACTCCTCTTCATTTATAGAAGCATGTGATCCTTCTCAGAAGTAACAAATCTTTCAAGTCCATATTCTTAATTTTGTATTTTCTTGCAAACTTCCTAATGATATGGCATGATGACACTAATATTTTCAAAGAGTTCATCTACTAAAATGTTTGGAAGGTATTTTGAAAGACTTCATGTTTCTCTTTGTCACCCTCTAGCAACTTCATTTCTTTACCCATGCATTGTTTCTTAAGCTCTCAAGTTCTTTGCATGAGAAGAAAAGTTTTTTTCTTCTAAGTTTATTTTTGATGCCTTTGTTTTCCACAATAATGGACAAATTATTTCCTTTGTCTCTTCTTACTTTCCAACTAATAAATGATGATCCATTATCTCTAGATTCTACAACTAAATTGATATTCCACTAACATTTTAATAACATTTGCAACATTTATATCATAAGCTCCAAATTAGCATTCATCTTTTTTCTGCTTACTATTCTGAACACCATAGGCTTGAAGGGTCTAAACCCTAATACCATCTAAAATCCCTACCAATACACTATTAAAATTTTGTAGTTTTCCTTACTATAATATTTATTCAAGGATATCTAGTCAAATAGTTGGCATCCATGCATATTTGAAGAGCTTCATTCTAAAATAGTTTATGAACATATGTTGATAGTTTTTAGAATCATTTTCCCATGAATAATCATGAGACTGAAACTAATATACACAAGTTTTAAAATGTACAGATATCCATAGTTTGTATCTTGAGATTTTTAAATTCAATGTAATAAGATGTTACTATTACAAGGTAAAGAAACTACAAAAATTAGTAATTACAATTTTTGAACCTTCATCATTAGCAAATATTAATCTTTAAATAGTTGCATAATGTATGGCAGAAATGGCCAACTTGGACAATACACAATCTTCAAGCTAGTTGGAGGTAAGATGTTGACTAGCAAGGAATGCCACATCACTCAAAAACTTGATCCAAACATGCATGTCTAGCCAAATTATCTTATCACCCAAACACACAAGCAACATAAACTAGTAATAACACCAAATTTTTGCCTCTGTTTTGACCAATATAGGGGCTCAATATGGCAATATTTGTTACCTAAAAAATTAAAAAATACTTACCTACAAAATTCAATTGATGCTAGAAGTCTACATAAAAGGTCACAAACTAAGATTTTATTTCCCAAAGATGAAGATGTTATAATCTATTTAGAATAATTGAGACGGGGGTGAATCAATTATCCTCAAGTCTAGATGTACCAATTCAACTTTCAATAAATTCAAATAGACTAATCAATCTAAGATGCCCACTTAGTCTATATAGCATCTCATCAATAATTTAACATTTCATGTAGTTTCTTAACTCTCTATTTCCTATATGTTTCATCTGCTAGTAAATAAACTACTATAAATATAGCATGCACTAGTACATGTGAGGTCATTTTTTGACCATTATTGGTCAAAATTTTGACCCAATTTTTGACCAAATCTTGACCAAGTTCGACCAACCCATTGGTCGATAATTTTCTGGTCAAAATTTTTACCAACCTACTGGTTGGTAAAAATTTTGACCAATACATTGGTCGAAACCTTTGAAACATGCTGGCACAAGTTCTGCTAAGAATTGGTCAAAACTACCAAGCATTGGTCAAAAACAACCAAGCATTGGTCAAAATTTTGACCAATGATTGGTCAAAAATAGCCAAGCATTGGTCAAAATTTTGACCAAAGCTTGGTAGAAAATTGCCAAGCATTGGTCGAAATTTCAACCAATGCTTGGTCAAATTTTTTTTTAGGCCTACACTTGTTGAGGTCCACTTCAACAATGGCCCTTCTTGTGAAATTGTTGTTGAAAACCTTTCTAATGAGATAATGTTTGATGAGCTCTTCATCTGTGGGATGCAACATGAATCCAGGAGGCAGTTGTGCATCACCCATATCATGACTGTAACTAAAGTTAAGAGCCTCTATTATTGAATTCTCTTCCGTATTACCCATATGTGTATGGGTAATATGGAAGAGAATTCAATAATAGAGGCTCTTCACATATGGGTAATACGGAAGAGAATTCAATAATAGAGGCTCTTAACTTTAGTTACAGTCATGATATGGGTGATGCACAACTGCCTCCTGGATTCACGTTCCATTCCACAGATGAAGAGCTCATCACACTTTATCTCATTAGAAAGGTTTTAGACAAAAATTTTACAAGAAGGGCCCTTGCTAAAGTGGACCTCAACAAGTGTGAGCCTCAGGGAGGGTTCAATTCCCTCCTTTATTATTCACTATGTTTATAATCCCACACCCCCATTTGATCTTGAATGATGATATGTACTGAATGCTGAGTGTCTATGTTGAATGCTCCAAAACCATCCATTTCATGCCTTCAACTGTACACAATGTCTTTCTAGTTTCTTTCCACTCGCACGCCCATTTCATTTCATATGATCATCTAAAAATTGTGTCACTCTAAGATCTCAACTGTTTCCTCTTGATTGATCATCTCATAATTGTTGAATGACAACTTTGGGATAAGCTATAGTCATCCATTAAAGCATACATGATTTTGTCAGATGGTGTAGATGAACTAGTAGCATTTGCCTTGGGAGACATGCTTGCAAAATGGAAGCATAGAGTGATGTGAACTGTTTGACAGGATGCCTAAACATAATGTGGTCATCAAAAGCCATGGTTGCTGGATATGCACAAAATAGATATATTGAGAGAATATATTTGTTTAAGTTGCAACTACCCTGGTATACATGCATGCAAAATGTGGAATCATAGGTAAGGCATTTGAACTATTTTATTGATTGCCTCCATGAAATGTCATCTAATGGCAAGCCAATATTGCAGGATATGCAAATTGATTTGTTGAATATATCTACATGATGTAGTGACATTCTTGTAACTACAACCAATGCCACATATGTATAAAATTGGGATTCCAACTCTTGTTGAGGTTGTAAATTATGTTGAACATGGTCTCAAGCCATAATAGTTTTCTATCTACCAAAATTAGAAAGAGAATCATACAAACTTGTGCGAACTCTTTGTATTTTCTTTGATATGATATTCAAGAAAAGGATGAGAAATAAAACTCTAAATAAGCAGGCAAGCTCTCCATGTGCTCTACACCCCATGGGTAAATCTACTTTAATAAACGAGGCAATCAAAAGCTAGTTCACTTTGCATTTGTAACCTTGGGTAGGCTCTTAGCAACATTCTTGCATTGAACCTTTGATGTAAAGGAGAAATAGACAAGCTCAAAACCCTCAGGAAGGTTTTCTTAGATAAGAAGTTTCTGAGTAGACACAAATCCTCAATAATAATGCTGCTGCGATTTTTTTTGTTTAAATCCAAAAAAAATTGTATTATCTTGGGCAGAGGAGACTACTGTTGTTTGTGGTTAAGGATCCCTTAGGTCAATAGAATCACATGCAAACTAGATGTGACATTGCAGTAAGAAAACTATAATAAGAGCTAGGAGCTTGCCTAGTGATTAGGGCTTGAGACTAGAAACTGCATGAAGCATTTGTAGGCATTTGATTCTAAAGTGTCACCAGCACAAAATCAAACTGAAAAGGAAACTTGACAAATAAAACTAAATAAAAATAGTCCTCTTGAGTAAATATCAACATTGTATGAACAATACCATTACAGTGCACTATACTTGGTACAAATATATTGTTGGCTAAGTCCCATGACATAATGACAGTTCCTAGGTATGTCAATATGCCTACTTATCTAGGTATATCATTTTCTTATGGATAAAGGACAATCTACTGAAAAAAGAAAATACCACTTTTTACAAATTCACACAGGTATAAACCCATTCATCTCTGAAGGTAACACTTTTGTACCGTTTCACCCCCAGTAAATTTGTTGTAAGTTCCCAAGTGACGATAGTTGTAGCATTAGTAGGGAAAGCTCTCACTAATGTAGGCCCCAAACTAGCATATAATCCTCTAAAATTGAGTTCTCTATAAATCTGCCAAACATAGAATTGGGAAATGGTTTCATGTTCATTAATATGAGCACTTATTTCTTTTAAATTCATCTATTGGTTATCTAAGACTACTTAGTAGAATAGATCCTAGACAAAAAGACAGAAGCTAAGTCCTGTGGTATTTGAATATTTAAATTTTAATCTTTTAATTAGAACATTCTATATACCCACTATAAAATAAGCATGCAAATAATTGGTGTTAGTATCATGAATGATAATTTTTTTATCCAAAACACAAGAAAACATGTAAATAAATGAATTAACCCAATTCAATAATCCAACCATCAATCCTAACAGATATCCTAATTGTTGTCATAAGAATCCAATAGCTTTGTAAAAGCCTAGTCAAAATATTTATTAAAAATTAATTTAAAAACATTTTTTCTAGAGTAGAGTCCATGTAAAAATGAAATTTTATGTCCTACCATCTTGATTGTGTGTATAGGATTTCTGCTGGCATTAATATTTGGAGCTGTTTGAATATGGGTTTTTGCAACATCAAGAAAAAAAAGAAAAAAAGGTAAGGTGGTTTTACAGTCCACGACACTATGCCATAGTTTTTGGGTTTACATATGGTGACAGTGATATGGGACTACCTTGTACTATTTTTTGAGAGATGCTTGGAACTAAAAATGAGGCGTACATACCCTACCCCCAAGTGGGATTTGAACTTGTGACCTCTCTTTCAAGAGTACAAGTTCTCCACTAGTAGGCCAACTCAAGTTGTACCAAAACTGCAAAGCAAATTACAAGTTTTGTTGCACACATTTGATCTACAAAAATTGAGTTTAAATACTTAAATTGAAATTGTAACATTAAGGTTACTATTGTGGTCTCCACAACACACGGCCCATTCCTTACTAGGAATCGGAATGCCCTACTTTTTTTGACTCCTGAACTCATAGTTCGGGAGTCAAGATATGACTTTTTGTTTGAAACTTGAGTCCAAAAATCACAAAAAAATCAAAAATTTAAAAAGAAAAGAAAAGAAAAAATTAAAATCAAACTCACTGCTGAGGGCGTGCGTGCACCACCAAGGGCCATGCACCCCAAGCGCGGTTGCCAAGGGTAGCACGCGGGCCCCAAACTCCAAGCGCTCACCCCTAAATGTTGTGCACATGCTACCAAGAGAAGTGCACGCACACCCCTAAAGGTTGCACACGAGCCCCCAAGGGCAGCGCATGCACTACCATAAAGGGTCATGTGTTCCAAGTGTGCACGTGCTGCCACAAAAAGTCGCACGCCTAAAGCACGTGCACGATCAAGGCGCCTTGTGCACGTTGGTGCCGCTGCACTTCCAAGGCACCAAGCATTCTTGTCAAACTGCCTTTTCACCTCTAGTTTTGTTTGAGTAGCCATAAGAGGGGTTTAAAATATATAGTTTAAGTTTAAGTCGACATATGTAAGGGGTTTAAAATATATCATTTAATTCCTTATACTTAAGATATATTTTAATATATGCGACAAATCTTTTGAGATAGGTTTTAGACCTCCTCGAGATAAGATAAAGATTTCAAAAAATTTTAGGGCTTAAAAAATCTAGACTTAGCCAAATTTCAGAGCTTCAGGATTTCAGACTCAGCCAGATTTCAGGATTCACCTCCAATTTTTTTTGAGTAGCTAGTGTGTCTTTACTATGCATTGTTAACTCTACGGACTAATGTTTGCTTCTTTTGTAGGTAAAAATGGCATCCTCAACTTGTTGAGGTCATAACTTTTGACTCGGGCCCTGGAATTCAGAACCACTTACACCGTTGGAAATAAGAACTAAAGCTCTAATTTTAGTCTCTAAAATAGTGAGCCTTTGGCTGCCCAATTTTAGGGACCAACGAAGGTTCCCACTTGAAATTTTTAGCAAAAGACCTCCAAAATGGTCATTTAAAAATGCCTAGAAAAAATTGCTAAAAAATATGAAAAAGTTGCAAACATTTGATCATCGTGGATAATTTGGATCACTTGTTTCTCATTAGAAAGGATTGGACAGGTGGAGATAAGACAAAGGTCAAAGATACAAAGGTTGGACACATAAAGCAAATCAGGTTCCCTATCTTATACAGCTATTGGGGACAAGATTCAATGCAGGTGCCTTAAGATTTTCGATTGAAGAAGCGAAGGGAGTGCAAGTTTATGAAAGTAATTGGGTATAAAGAGGGTGTAAATCATCAAAAAGGGGCATGGAGCGTATACAAAAAGTGATCTAAAACCTCATTTGAGAAAAACCCAAAAGCTATTTTCAAAATTGAGAACTTTGATTTTTTGGCGATTTGAGCTACACAGGTCCGTAGCTATGCAAGTCCACAGGTCCATAGGTCCACAACTCCACATTTTCATGTAGCTCCACAATTCAGAGGTGCGCTGATAGTTGACTACCAGTTCCAAAAATAGCATTTTTCGTGCATTGGGAGCACATTTTGATAGTAGTTTAACTCCAACACATGCCTAGTGAAGGGGCAACTTCTATTTTTGGTGTCTCCATGCACTTCCACTTTAATTGATGGCTTCCTCCTACTTTCTTTCTCTTACTTTCATTGTTTCTAAAATGTAAAGGGCTCATGCATCCAATTAATGAATAAAATATGGATGGAGTCCCTCTAAGCACCATTTAGATTGTCAGTTTGTATATATTTAGTTTGTTTTTATTGTTAAAAGCATTTTGTTGCATATAAGATATCTCACTCTCAACACAAATTGATGAGATCATTTCTTATAAATACCCCATTGTAAAATGTAAAAAGTCCTACCGTTATTATGTAATAAAGTTATGCTTTTGGTGCTAGCATTCAGAGTGTAGTTATTCTTGCCTGGATGTGTCATTGTTTTGTGGATTTTATTCATGAGATTGTGATTGAGCCAAAGGTTTATTGTGTTGTTTCTGGTTGTGCGATATTTTAGTTCTAGTGTTTGCTACAAATATATGAATTCCATTGACATAGTGAGCTTGAGAAGAGATCACTCGATTGTGTCTACATAGCTTTTTGTCTTGCATGAGTGCACTTTCCGTGGCCTTGCAATTTGATGAAGAGTGAAACATCATTCGATTTGTTAAAGATTCTCACCGACAATTGCATCAGTGGATTTTAGAAAGTGCTACTCCTATTTTCATTGGTTTCCTACTGATTTCTTTGAAGGTTTAACTTGCAACGTGTTGTGTTCTGTAGTTTATGTCCATTTAGAAATTTCAATTTCAAGTCATTTGATTTCATGTTATTTTGCTTTCAGTTTTGTTATTTGCTTTGCTAACCCCCCTATTAGAATAAGACCTCATAGTAGCTGCATTGTTAGAGTTGCATTCATTGAAAAATAGAAAAATACAATAATATTGTTCTTTTGGTGTGATATTTTGAGACAGCCAATAGATTTTACTTCAATTCCAAGATAAAAGGGTTTTAGAACTAGCAAATACCTCCTTGTGAACATTCACATTTATCTTCTATTGAGCGAATTTTGGTACATCGCGAGACAAACACTGAACCTTGGAGTGGCTCCTTAAAAAAGATTTGCTTTTCAAGAGAAGAATTACACTATGGATTCCTGTTGTCGACCTCATGTAAAACAAATGCCCAACAGTTACATACGTCAATTCCTACAAGCCCACCAGAGACAACTCCAACTCCTGCTTCTATAAAAACTTTAGAAGAATGTATATGTGAAAATGTGGCCTATCCTAACACACACACTTCAACACAGTCATTGTATATGGATTCATCCCAGAATGAACATTGGATTGTTCATCCGAAAATCAACTAGCAAGGCAACCTGTTGCCTTCTATCTAAAGGGAATTGCTTGTTAGATATCCTCAGATTTGAGGTGTTAAGCAACTAGACCCTCTAAGAATGAAGGATTTGAAAGAAAATGCGAGTAATCCATATGAGAATGTAGATTAATCTAGAATGGAATATGCACGTTTAATCTAAGAACATGTAAAAGAAAGCTATGCTAAAATGTATGCATATTAAATCTATATGAGAATTAAACTAGAACATGAATATGAAAGTAGGGAGCTCAAATGAATGCACAATCCAGCAGCAATTCGATGCAAATTCTCATTCAACCTCTTCTCAAAATGAAGAGATGAGGGTCTCTTAAATAGACTTTCTTAGAATTCATCAACGGTTGAGATCGATTTCAATCAACGGTCATGATTAAAGGTGAAGTTTAGTCATAAAGGAAGATTCCCAAATTAAAAGGGGTTAACAAATTTAATTCGAGTAAAATAAGGAGTTAACTGATTCAATTTGAGTAGAATAAGGAGTTAATTGATTTAACTTATTTTTGATCAATAGCGAATTGACAATTTCCTTTTTTGAACTAAAGAGAGATTTTTGGTGAGATATTTAATTTAATAAAATGAAATATGCTCTCATAATTACCTTTTCTATTTAATTAAATAATCTTTCAATTAATTAGAGGCACTTTTCTTATTTAATTAAATAAATTCATTTAATTAATTAGGAATGGCTTCCCATTAATTAAATAACTTTGTTTACTTAATTAGAAGTAAGTTCTCAATTTAATTAAATAATTTCATTTAATTAATTAAAATAGGCACATTTATTAAATTAAATAAATTTAATTCCATAGTACATTAGCCTTAAGATATAATTTAATTTAATTAAAGTATAAATACTTAGTAATTAAATTAAATATTAATTAATAGGTTTAATGTGACTAATATGAGTAAATACTATAGGAATTAAATAATAAGCATGATGAACTCAGATTAGGGTTTTCTGCATCTGACAATTAAGTCAAGTAGCGAATAGCCAAATAAGAATTTTCCTAATGGAATAGGACTTAGAATTGATCAGAAAATAGACCAGAATTTGTATCATGGCAATGAGCCAATTTTGGGATATTACATTTTGCCCCTCTTTGAATGAATGTGCGAGCAACACATTTAATTCAAAGATAATCAGAAAGCATGATGCGAACATGAGATTCGTTTCGAAGTTGATTACATAGAGACCAATTGATAAGATTTTAAGGATTATCTCTAGAACAGAGCTTAATCCCAAGGAATCCAAGTAGAGCGCCTAGATACCTAAGATCGATAGCATTTTAAACACTACCTCCAGAACAAAGCGTAATCTTTAAGGATCCAGACAAAATGTCTAGATACCTGAAATTGATAGCATTTAGAAGATTATCTCTAGAACAAAGTTTAACCTTCAAGGATCTAGATAGAACACCTAGATACCTAAAATTGATAGCATTTAAAAGACTATGTCCAAAATGGAGTGTAATCTTTAAGGATCCAGACAAAACACCTAGATACCTAAGATTGATAAAAAAGAAAGATAACAAGGTCCAATCATGAGTCGTAGAATCATCCCTAGAACGAGGCTTGATCCTCAGGAGTTGGGGTTTAGACTGTCCTAATACCTGTCCATCGAACTCTGAGAAGAGTTGTTATAAGTTTGATCAATTGATGAAAAGATAAGATAGATGGCAAAGATGCCAGATAGAAGGGAACAAGATGCCCTAAGTGATGAGATGCCCCAAGTGATGAGGACATGAGATGGAAACCAGATGCCCTGAGCAGTAAGTATTCAATGATGTAATCATCCTACCCCCTTGGGAGTGAAATCGAAGGATGACACACTAGAAATATTATTTGAAGCAGTATATCATAAGATATAGAAGAAATATGAGATTTAGCAGAATCTAAAAGAGATCAGAACGATCTAAAGAAGATTTAGGGTTGATTTGAAATGATTGCAAAGTCACAAAGACCAAGTTTGACCAAAAGTTGACAAAATTTAGCCATAGTTGACTTGAGTTGACTATTTTTAAAATGAATTTTGAAAATATGGAGAATGAAAAGTTGAAAGGATTCCAAGAATCACAAAGTATCAGAAAGATTTGGGCTGCACAAGCGTTCGATTGTGTTAGTCCCTAAAATTTTTAAATGCATTTTTGAGGCTCTTAGGTCTGTCAGATTTTGAATTTGATCCCAAAAATGGATCCAAAACGGTCAAATTAGCCAGAGGTGTGATTTTTGCTCAAATCCGAGCACTTTGAAAAATTTGGTCAACAGCTATATAAGGGCTTGAGGGGTCATTTTCAATTCATTTGTGCGTTTGTCTTGTAGTGATTTTGAGCTCTAATAGAGACATGGCAATGAATGTGAGATATTATCATTTTGAGCACTCCAGATGACACATCTAGATAGCAAACTATGAACCATCGATGGGTTGTCAATTTTCCATCTTCGTACTTTTGTTTTCACGCATTTTGAGGTAATTTATTGCACATTTTAGCATGTTTTTAGGATTGTTTAATCTTTCTTCACACAAGATCGATCTCTTCTCATGCGAAGATCTTATTTCTTCACACAAAGATTCAAGGTTGTCTATTTCTTCGTGCATGGGAGTGAGGATCTTCGCGCGGGAGGCATTTGGTTTTGCGCAAAAAAAGAGATTCTTCACACGAGGCAATTCAGTTTTCATGCGAAATCCTCTTTTTCACGTAGACATTTCTTTCTTCACATGAGCAACTCTTTTTTCATGCGAATGCATGATTCTTCGCATGAAGAAAGAATGTATTTGCGTGAAACTGTATAATTTCGCTCAAGATTTCATGAATTTCACGCAAAATTTCATGATAGTTATGTATAAAAGTTTTATTTTCGCACTTAAAATTTGCATTTTAGTTCATTTTGATGCTTTGATTTGACTTGATACTGATCGTTTGTTTATCGTTTCTTGTTGTGCATGTAGGAGGTCTTCGAAGATGTTGCATTTAGATCTCATTTTCCACCATATGGGGAGTTATTGCAGAGTCTTGATGATGCAGATCGGGCACACATTGCCCAATTGGGTTTGTCTTCTCTTTGTCAAATTCTAGCCGTGATGGTGAATCACGACTTACTCATAGCTTTGGTAGAGCGTTTCCATTCGAAGATGAACACATTCCATCTGTCGATGGGCAAGATGACCATCACTCCGAAGGACATCTAGAGGATCTTGTGGATTCCCTTTCATGGTGTCCGAGTCATTTATGATATAGTACCCTGAGCAGGGACAAAGGCATTATCAATTATGTTCGGGAGAGAGCTACCAAGGGGTAAGGCCATCAGCTAGGATGAGGTCATGCACACATATGGACTGACACATAGGCTTGTATCTATGCTAGCTATATTCTTGTGCTATTTCTTATGTCCTGACAGAGGACAACATGGTTTGGAGTGTGGGTGGGGTGCCATGCTCCGCAGGATGGTTGAGGCACTTGAGATCTTTGGGTGAGGTCAGTGCATGCTGGCTCACCTTTTTCATGAGATGCACGAGGTCGTCTTCCATCAGAAGAAGACCATGGTAGTGGGAGTTTATGTTTTGCAGATCTGGGCCTAGGAGCATCTTCCCATATGTAGGTCAATTTTTTAGGATGCTCGGGAGCCCATGGAGCCCTACATATGCAAATATCGAGGGCATATTACCCAGGCCCACCTAGGTAAGACAAAGTAGTCGAGGATATGTCTTGATGACCTAGTGTCTATTGTATGGCGACCTTGGCGAGAGACAGAGGACTGAGATGATGCTCCTAAAGAGTTACCATGGATGTTCAGTTCTAGACCACTGATGGGTAGGACGACATCTGTTATGCAGAGGTTTGTGATCTCTCGAGTGTGGTGATAATATGGATGAGCACACTATATTTTACCTGAGTTATGCGCCTATGCCAGGTTGCAGAAGGACATTGAGCAGGGGTGGCTAGCACAAATGGATCCAGGGCGATCCATGATAGACATCCGCAACCTAGCTGTACTTTAGTGGGACTACCTGCTGGCGATAGCAGATGCTAGGATGATGCCTACATATCAAGCATTTTTGATTAACCATCCATTCCCACATTTTATAGATCTAGTGGGGATGGCAAGGCAGGCAGTGCAGATAGAGAGACAGGTACCCTAGTAGCTACAGGCACAGTTAGAGCCTCCAGTTTAGCCATAACAGTAGTTATGAGTCTGGAACCAGGTTCAGCAGATGTAAATTCCCCCATGTCAGATGGGATCAGACCCAGGTGCCAGGGGTAGTTGGAGTGGACAAAGCCGATGCTGCTGGTAGAGGACAGAGGAGGAGGCTCCTCAGCAGGAGGCTCCACAGCAACAGGTGCCACTACAGCCGCAAGCACCACCATAGTAGAAACCACCTGAGATGTTAAATGAGGATATGTCATATCAGCCAGCAGGTGGGGTGTAGGATGCGGTACAGAGGTACCGAGAGTGGGTTTGTGCAGCCTCCTGATAGTTGGGAGAGTTACAGATTGCTGTAGCAGTTTGAGATGAGTAGCTAGTAGAGAGATAGTGGGAGACAAATCATCAAAGGGAGTGCACAGAGATTGCAAAGAAGAATTTAGAGCTAGCATAGGATGAGATCCACTTTCAGTCAGTGCAAGCAGCTTATTATTATCCTACATATACCAACGCGGTACTAGACGAGACATCGCAGGTTCAGCGATTCTCTCAGTACGCACGAGAGTTTGGAGGCGCATGACCTCCTGTCAGGCTAGATATGCCACCACCACCTCTGCCACCTACTACCCCTACTCCTCCTAGAGGGGAGGGTTTAGGAAAGAGTTAGACAATCTATACATAATTTTTGATTTTGATCTCTTGCTATGTATCGATTGGTGTGTCAGCACCACATGTATCATTTTTGATCGATTGCGCTCGAGTAGCGCCCATTCTTGTACTGACCCATTCTTTGATATATATATATATATATATATATATATATATATATATATATATATATATATATATATATGATATTTCGAGCTGAGTATTCCTATGAACATGTCATTGTCTATTTTTTTTTACTTTGATGTACATGAGATGTATGTTGTACTTAGATAGAATGCATATGTATAAATTGACATCTCACATAGTGTTGCGTGTTTTTTTCTTGACAGTCACAGGTATTCCATTGAGGAGTGTGACTCAATGAACCAAACGCTTGTACATCCATGGAGGAATTTGATGTATGTGGAGTATGAATAGAATGACAATCAAATTGCATGCTTTATGCAAGTGAAGTATGCAATGCAAGACTATGTTAAATGCAACCCTAGGTCTGGTTATCGAGCCTCGATAATTTATCATCACTGGATAAAAAATAAAGCTCATATGTTATACAATTCCCACTGACATTGCAATCATGGAAATATGAATATAACATACCTTATTGGTTTGTCAAGGTTAAACATAAGCATTCGAGGCACAAGAAGCCAAAATGACCAGAACATTTGTCCCTTTTAATGTAGCAAGTTAACATAAGCATTAGAGCATAAACACTAGGATGACCTGAATGTTGCTTGTATGACAGGCACACCAAACACACGGGAGATCCCTCTTCTACTAATTATTTAGTATTCATTCTATTTGAAACAACCCTTGTGTTTGGAACCTGAGACAGAAGTGCGCTAGTTATACTCGCAGTGACCCGTACGTTCACTTAGTGGGATGAGTATCAGTATTTACTGTAGCATAAAGAGTTCACTCCAACAAACAAGGAGAAGCACCAACATTATTGATGCATTCTTATAAAAGGAGTCGAGGTACACCCGACCATCCAATACGAGATGAAGGCTGTTATAGTGGACACCCCTTTTATAGGAATAGATCAACTTATTGGAACTAAACTGCAAACAAAAAGAAAAGAAAAAGATCATGCCCCTAGTCATTACTTCTCTAGTCAAAGATGACATCATTGAGTTGCTCGAGGAGATATGATAAAGAAAAAAAAAGAAAACAAAAAAAATGCTCAGCATATCCAAACAATTATATCATTTTTGAGTTCAATGTTTTTGGGATTGATGTCAAGTGTCAACGTCCAGAACATGTTTGAAAGAAATCTCTTTAGTAGGGTGACGACAATAGGCAGACGTAGTCAAAACAACTGGTGACTGAGGTCAAAGAGGAAACTTCATGATGAATAACCTAAAGAAGGACTGAGCAACAGTAGGTAGACACAACTAGGATGAATGGTGATTGATGCAAGAGAGTTTTCCAAAAGGAATCTGGAGACATGACCTTAGCAATAGTAGGCAGACACAGTGAGAACCACTGGTGACTGTCACGAAGGAGATTCTATGAGGAGAATCTCAAAAATAGTGACACTCAAGGGGAATGCCCCCAAGCTATGAGAAGACTCAATCCATGGATACATGAGAAGAAAGCAGAAAAGAAAAAGCGTGAAAGTGACTATATAGAATAGCCAGAAGATGCATTGCAAGATGGAGCATTGGGAACAAGAGGCACCTATTTACCAGGTTTTCACCTTCTTGGCAGGATTTCCTTTTTTTTTTTTTTGAATTTTTGAGATTTTATCTGATTTTTAGATTTTTTTTAGGACTTTTAGATATGTACAGAGAGCTTGCTAAGATGAAATCAACTATAAAACTGCTTCAGGTGGAGAGTGTTGATAGGCTCTTTAAGCACTTCTCCTTCAGTTGTGGAAAGCTAATAAGTGCCAGATCCATATACTACAGTAATAATGTAAGGACCTAGCCAGTTTGGTTCAAACTTTCCCTTTTGCATTCATTGTTGTTGATTCTTAGGGTTCTCTCTCAGAATGACGTCACCTAGCTGGAAGTCACATGGCCTAATCTTCTGATTGTAGCTTCGTGTCATTCTTTGTTGATATGCTTGTAAATGATCACATGCCACTTTTCATCGTTCATCTAGTAACACAAGCTCTTGAAGCCGAGCTATCCGATAGTCATTATCAGTAATAAGGCCTTTCATAGAGATTCTCAAGGTAGGAATTTCGACCTCTATTGGAAGCACAGCATCTGCCCCATACACCAATGCAAAAGGAGTCATGCTCGTTGGAGTTTTGATGCTTATCCTATATACCCACAAGGCTAGGTTAATCTGGAGATGTCATTCTCTCCCTGACTTAGTGACTATGCATTGAAGAATTTTGAGGATTGCCTTATTGGATGCCTCAGCTTGGCCATCACCCTGGGGTAAATAAATGGAAGACCAATGTTGTGTAATCTTGAATTTCTTGTACAGTTCTTTGAGGTCTTTATTTTTGAACTGTCCTCCATTATCAGTAATGATTGAGGATGGTACACCATATCTACAAATGATTTAGTTTATAATGAAAAGTGCTACAGTTTTGCCATCAGAAACTGTGAGAGGGACTACCTCTACTCATTTCATGAAATAATTTGTAGCCGTGATAATGAACTTATGTCCATTGGAAGAGGTTGGGTGAATCTGGCCCACCAAGTCGAAGGCCCATTGTTGAAATGGCCATGTTGTAGTAGATGGGATCAACTCTCTAGCTAGAGCGTGAATGAGATTCCCATGTAGTTGACACTACTTGCAGGACCTAGCATACTTAACAACTTCTTACTCCATTTTGGGCCAGTAGTAACCAGCACGAAGGAGTTTGTGAGCTAGTGTCAGGCCATTGGAATGAGACCTGCAAATGCCTTCATGAACATCAATTAGTGCACATTTGCACTCGTCGTGTTCTAAACACCTAAGGAGTGTTCCATCAAGACCTCTCCTATATAGATCGTCAGCAATAATGACATAATGTGAAGCATTATGGATTAGGTAACGTTTCTCATTCTGAGTCAAACCTTTCGGAATGGTTTGATTATGAAGGTAAGAATAGATATGATGGTAGCGGGATGATTCTTGTCCTATAATAGAATAGATCATCTTGGAATCAGGTGTGTCATAGGCTAGGTAGTGTAATGCTTCCACTAAGAACTCGTGTCGGAGATCATTTTTTGGCATTTGTAGCAGGGAGGCCAGAGTGGCCATGGCATCAGCCACTTTATTATCTATGCATGGAACTTGTTGGAAGGTGATGTGTGGAAAATACTTCGTCAAGTCATCAACCATGCATTTTTAAGGAATTAGTTTCTCATCCTTTGTTTGATACACATCATTTACTTGGTTGATAACAAGTTGAGAGTCACCGAAGATGTCCAACTGATCTACTCTCCATTCAACTGCAATTTTCATACCATTGATCAAAGCTTCATATTTAGCAATGTTATTTGTACAAGGAAACAGAATCTTGTACGCTTTGGGTAATGAGTATCTCTGTGGTGTAATGAAGAGTAATCCAACACCTAATCCTTGTTGTGTGAAGGATGCATTGAAGAACATAACCCATGTATGGTGAGTGAGTGTTAGAATTGACTCATCTAGGAAATCAATGTTTATTGGTAGAAGACTCTGTATGGGTGCCTCGGCCAGCTGGTCTGCAATTGCCTACCCCTTTATAGCTTTGCATTCAACATATTGGATGTCAATCTCACTTAGTATCATGACCCATTTAGCTAATCTTCCTGTGAGAGCTGCCTTAATGAGCAAGTACTTTAATGGGTCTATTTTAGCCACAAGCCATGTAGTTTGGGCAAGCATGTAGTGTCTCAACTTCTGGGAAGCAAAGACAACTGCCAAGCAAGCTTTATCAATAATGTTATAGTTTTTCTCATAAGAGACCAATGTTCAGCTCAAGTAATAAATAGCTCTTTCTTTGTTGTCATTGTCCTCTTGAGCCAACAGGATTCCCAAAGATGTTTCAGTGGCTAAAATGTATAAAAGAAAAGGCTTCCCATGCATAGGAGGCATCAGGATTGGTGGATTGATAAGATATTGTCTGATCTGTGTTAAGCTTTGCTCACAATCCTGGCTCCAATTAAATTTCACACCCTTACATAAGGTCTTTGTGAAGGGTTGTGATTTATCCACCAATTGTGAAATAAACCTATGAATAGATTGAAGCCTTCCCTGTAGTCCTCTCATCTGACTGATGTTCTGAGGTGGTGGAATGTCCATTATTGCTTGTACTTTTTCTGGATCTACTTCAATTCCCTTTGCAGAAACAATATATCCTAACAATTTCCTTGATATGACACCAAATGCGCATTTCTTAGGATTGAGCCAAAGACTGAATCTATCCATACGATCTAGGATGGGACCCAAATCTTGTAGATGAGTATTGCATTTAGCACTTTTGACCAAGGTATCATCAATGTAGTCCTCCATGGTTCTATGCATCATGTCATGAAAAATTGTAGTAATAGCTCATTGATATGTAGCACCAGCATTCTTTAAACCAAATGGCATCACATTCCAACAAAAGGTTCCCCATGCACATGTGAAAGCCATTTTCTCTTTGTCTTTTGGCATAATTTTTATCTGATTATATCCAGAAAAACCATCCATAAGTGAATACATCTCATAGCCAGTCATCATGTCTATGATCATATCAATATTAGGGAGTGGAAAGTCACCTTTAGGAAATACCAAGTTAAGATCATGGAAGTTTGTACAAACCCTGATAGATTTATCGTGCTTGGAAATAGGAACAATATTGGATATCCATTTAGCATAATCAATTGCATGGATGAAACCAGCCTTTAGAAGTTTCTCTAATTCTGCTTTGACGAGAAATGCAACATGAGGGTGCATTTTCTGAAGCTTTTGTTTAACTGGTTTGATGCCTAGTACTATGGACAAGTGATGCATGATAAGATCAAGATCCAATCCTGGCATGTCAGAATATGTCTAGGAAAAATTTATTTTCTTTTCCTTGAAAAAGGTAATGAATTGTTCCTTCTCTTCAGGTGACAGTGACTACGCCAGATGTATCACATGAGGATGTTCTTCTATGCCTAGGTTAATTGGCTGCATCGGTTCTATTAACACTGATGATCTCTCCTGAAAGTGATTGGGAAGGACATCAAATATCTCATCCATGGGCACCTCAGAGAGGTTTTCACCCTTGGATATGTCTTTTTTTTTTACTTTTTTGCGATCCGACACTGCCACAATGTGGTTTTTACCATTGGACCCCTTGCATTTTTCATTTTAATTGTGTGACTGAGATATTTGATGTCAGCCTCAGTCATGTTGATGCTTTTCTCATTAGTGGAAGATGTTACAAGTTTGATAGTGTTTAGGTAACAGGTAAGAGCATAGTCATTCTAGAATGTGGGGACTTCATTAGATGCATTGGGGTTCTAGTCTATAAGCTCAAGATGTGCGAGTGAGAGAGTAGTGGTTGATTCAATTGCGTTCATAGTATAGTCATTAAGTGCATGGACCAACAATTCAAGACCTATGGAAACCTCATCCACAAGTGTATTCAAACACCTCGAAATACAAACATTAGTAATTGACGACTCTAGGACACTAGTTGGATCAGATCCCCATGACCTAACCCTAGACATTTCACCCACTTCGATTCAATTTTCATAGACATGCACTTGGTCAATGTCTTTATCAGTAGTAGCTTCTAAAATATTGTCAAACTCATATTCATGAGAATCGGTGCTACATGGTGAGACACTATAGAACTCCCCAACAGTGATAGGGACATACTCTCCTTCAGCCTCTAGATCCTTACACAAATACTCAATACGACATAACTGACTAGATTCTACCTTTTCTAAATGATATTTGAGTTGCTTAGTATTGTCCTCAGAAGAATCACTAGTATCATCCATAATGCTAACATGTGGCACAAAGTCATCTAGCTCAGCAAAGAATTTGGCAAGATCATAAGGAATAGGATGAGGGTAGGAATCCTCATCATCAGATTCTTCCTCTTGAGTACTTGACTCAAATTGTGACTCATTTTCAGATGAACTCTCAGGTATGAGTATGAATTTATTGGATCCCAAATGGAAAGGGACCTTCTTAAACCCTAGGCTAGTTGTGTCGCTATTGCTTCAAGTTGTTGCTTTGATAGGGTCTAGTAGACCATTGTTATTGCACCCAATAGGGCCGATTCCCTTGTAACCAAAATGCTTCATAAGATTAAGACCAGGTCCATATTTCCTATGAGTGATTTCTCGAGCTTGTTGTGTTAGGTCCACTAGAGCCTCTTCTTTGTAAAGCCATGCAGCAATAGCTCTGTTTTCACTTTCATCTTCTAAGGGAACTATAACCTTGACAAAAGAGCCATTAAACTTGGTCTAAGGTGTCAACACGAATGGCTTCTTTACTTCTGATGGTCTCCCAAAATGTCGAGGGGACTCTGGAAGAGATGTTAATGATAGCACTAGTTCCATGCGGTATTCTCCCATACCAGTTTCTTTCAATTTAAATGACTGCTTAATTTGTTTCAGCTTATTGTCATGACAATCAATAGACTCATAGTTAGCAGGGATGAAAGAATCAGCAGCTTTGAGCATTTTGCAGGTGTAGCTAGTAGTGGTAGGAATAGTAAATTTGGAGCAATGAAATGGGAATTTAATGCATTGATGATATGTGGATGGCACAACGCACATCACATGTATCCATGGCCATCACAATAGAATGTTGTAGGCTAAGGGAATGTCAAACACTTGACAGGTGACATCCCTTTCGACAAGACTGACGCAAATTGGTAAAGTCACAAGACCTAGTGACTTTCATTCTACTTCATTGTATTCTTTAATAGTGATCTTTCATCGAGGATCAACAGAGTCCTCAAAATAATCCAATTGTCTAAGCAGAGCAACAGAGACAATATTTAGGCTAGTGCCATTGTCAATGAGTACCCAGCGAACATGTGTCTGGTGGATCATAACCTCAATGTGTAGAGGTCGATTGTGTGGGTGATTTAGTGAGTTTTCATCCTCCTCGAAGAAGGTCATAAGATGAAGTGAGGTCAGGTGACCTACCATGGATTGAAATCACTCAAGATCAAGATCTTGAGGAATGTTTGCCTCAGTGAGGGCTTTGTCTTGAATTTTCCTATGAGCAAGCGAGATTTTAAGTAGCTCAAATATGGAAATGTGAGCATTAGTTCATTTCAACTAATCTAGAACACTATAACTGGTTATAGTCAAGTTCGTTGTGTGTTTTGTACCTTTACTGGATGGACTAGCACGGGCTTTGTCTTTGTGTTGTTCAAGATTTGAAGTAAGAGGTGCAGAGCCTTTGAGCACCAACTTCGCATGAGAGCGAGTAATAGCATTAGCACAGTGTTGCGAAGATGCATTATCCATGTTATTGGAAGTAGGGCCTCTCAAGACAAATGGTGTCTTGGGTTTGTCATTATCTTGCTTGCCCTTTATGGTAATAACGTCGCAGTATTCAAAATCTATAGGTTCAACCATGTAATGACATTTCATCATTGGAATATGTATAGTTGACCTTATTGTAGGGTTCTGGCTTCGAAGTCTCTCCTTTTTCATAAGCTAGGAAAGGCTCTTTGAACACCTTGTGGTTCAAGTTTTTGTTATGTCCATCTACCACAAGTTCACCAACATCAATCATGTCCTATACTTTATGATGCAAGTTTATACAGTTGTTGGTTTTATGTCCCTTGTTTTAGTGATACTCACAAAATGAGGTCTCATTCTACCATGTGGACGTAGCTGTGGATCATAGGGACGAGGGTTATCCATTGGTGAGATAAGCTTGTGTTGTAGCAATGTTTTGTAAACCACATCCAAAGGTTCTCCCAAAGGCGTATACTCTCACTTGGGTCATTTTTCCCATGAGTTTCTTGGTTTGTTTCCAGATGTCTTATTGTCAGGAGGAGGCTTCTCAGTATTTTTGGCCACTTTGAGGCAATCTGTGAGATTAAATGCTACTTTAGCAAGTTTGGGTATGACTTTATCAACAACCCCATCATGTACAATTTCTTGGTTCTTGTTGACATGTTTGTTTTTATCCCTGTTGGAAGTGGAACCTTGTTTTGTGTCTCTCTGAAGAGTGAGCTCACCTTTCTTGACCATAAATTCTTCGATACAGATAGCCTGTGTAATCATGTCTTCAAAGGTACGTGGACCTTGTAGTTGGACTCTATACCTGAAATCAGGTAAGAGGTTATTAGTGAAAATGTCGAGCTTCTCCGTTTCTAGGATTTTACGAGAATACTTAGTGTATAGTTGTCTCCACCATTGGAGGAAAGTGAGAAAAGGCTCACCAAACTTCTATTTAAGGTTGCATAGATCTCGAATATTTAAAGGATGTTGAATGTTATGAGAATATTGCTGAACAAATGAATTAGCAATTTCATCAAACATCTTGATGCTAGGAGGTAAACGTGAGGACCACTCCAAAGCCTAGGCTTCTAGGGAATAAATGCATGAGGTACGTTTGATTGTGTATAAACTCCATAGACAAAGAACCAAATTCTCGCAAGTGATCTTGGGGATCAATAGTACCAAAGTACTTGTCATATCTGGGTAGTTCTATGCCTCATGGGAAAGGCTTCATGTTTATACTTTTGTCAAATGGGAATGAACAAAGAGCATCCAATGTGTATGTCTTTGTGGGTTTCTCTTTCTCTTGCATTTTTTGAGCCATTTGGTCTTGCATAATTTTCAATTGTTTTTGGAGTTTGGAAGTCTCAGTTTCTTCTTCAGTTTTGACAATAGTTTCTACATTGAAATGAGAAGGTAACTTCACTCCCTCTTGGGCAAGTTTGAGAAAGTATTTTTCTTTCTCTTCATTGATTAGGATTCCCATGACCTTCTGAAAGTTTTTGTCTCTTCGACATTTTTCTATGTGTTCAGGGAGGATTTCCACTTCTTCCTGTTCCTCATTAGTGTCATATTCTTTTTCTTTCTCTTTGTCATCCCTATGTGGTTCTTGATATCAACTATGACTACCCTGTTTAGGTTCACGATTAGTCATTATAAGAACGTGTTTAGTTTCTGTATGTTGTGTTTCAAAAGGGTCTATGGAGAAAGGATCATACATTGTATTTGGGAATGCAGGACCTCTATCTGTCTCAGTATCCTGTTGGTAAAAAGGATTCCTAATTTGTTGCAAATTGGAAAATGTTCATTGAACTTGAGATGATCTGGCAGGTAAGGAAGACCGTGAAGATGCCTCACTAGCCAAACTAGATACAGATTGCGTAATGAAAGGTAAGCGACCTCTATTGCAATTACGACCATGCCTAAGGTTATCGGGATAAAACACGTTGCTGCTTTTGGTTGTGATAGTCATAGACAAGGACAAGAAGCTAGAAACTAGACAAGGACTACACTAAGACTGAGTCTCAAAAAGGACAAGATAATACAAGAATGTTGCTCACTAAAGCACAAATGGTCTGATTTAAAGGCTAGAACAGCCAGTGATTATGACCACTGCAACACAAAGTATGAAAAGCATTAAGACAAAGACCAAATTTTTTTTAAAAAAATTACTTATGAGACGAGACTAGTCAAGGTATAAGACACAAGTCTTCAGCTAAGCAACGAGTTGCTATTTCAGGACTGTTTGCAAATAGCAAGCGATAAACGAACACAGAAAATGATAGCGTGCAGGCCGCAGATAGCCAAAACAGACTCAAATTGGTAATGTTGATACAAAGTCTCGCATGAAAAACCTTTACGGGTCACGTGAAGAAGTTTTATAGGCTGCGCGAATAAGTTTCTATCTCACACAAAGGTCAGTGACAGCAGTTTAATTTCACGAGAGGAAGTTCGCAGGATCGTGCGAAGATGCACAATAGCATTTTAATTTTGCGCAATAGTAAAATGTTTTTGCACGAGAACCAGATGATTTCGTATGAAAGAAAAATGATTTTGTGCGAGAAGGTAGACCAATTTTACAACAGCAACTGATTTTGACAAAAAAAATCGTTCCAATAACTAGGCAGATAAACAGGCACGTAGAACAACAAGTAGGTGATTTCAAGCATGTCTAAAAATAATGAGCAAGGGAAAAAGCAACATTGTGCATGAAAAATCAAGTGACTTAGTTTGTGCTAATCCGTAAGAGAGCTATTTGTATATGTTTTCAAAGAGTTTTGCAATCATTGCACACATTCCTAAAAAATGAAAAAGTTTGGCCTCTCTAAGGTTTTTAGTAATGGTTTGACTCTGCAACTTTTATGACTCAGAGGGGTGACCTCCAATCCCAGTGCACTAAAGTTTTGACACAGTCCGAGAGCTTAATCTTCAAGAACTGTTGGGGAGATCTGATAACCCACAATGAACCACACCCGTGGAGATTTCTTCTACAAGGATGTTTACATAGTGGTTGTCACTACCATGGCAAAAATGGCTATTACCGCTCAAGGTTCTGTCAACACAATTTTCCCTGTAGAGGGATTGTCTACTATGGTTAACCCTCTCTAAAGGTGACCGACTCACAATAGTGTACCACAAGAGGACTTAGCTTCCAGATCCAAGGTTTTGACACCTTTTCACTTTTAGCCCAATCAAAGCAGATAGATTAATCTGACATGCTAAACTAAGATTATCTCTTAAAGATCTATGATATCATCTCCCAGTGATCTATCAACCTCTCTAGAGAAAGGATGCCTTAATCAACAAGTTGAATATTCATCTATCTGTGAGATGCTCAAAGTATCCTCCCCACCTACAAGGAATCCGTCTTAGAGAGGAGTTTCACTAGGAATCCACTCCCTCAAGATCCACGAATAGTGTTCATGGGGGCTTAATTACTATGTGTATACAGATGTTAATTCCCAAAAGCAATCAAAAAGCACAAGGTGGTACACTTAATGCTTTAACTAATGTGAGATGAGTCCAAAGATGTGGAACATTTAACCCCTCACACAAGCCAAAATGAGTCCACAACTCAGAAACTAGTGAGTTCTAGAAAGCACAAAAGGGTTTCCTTGTGGAGCCTTTAACACTTCAGTCCTGTAAACCCCTCCCCTTTAATGTGGTGTTGATCTTGCAACCACAGGGTGGAATGAGGGGCCGACAGATTAGCAAGTCCAATAACCCAAGATAACTAATTAGATCTATCACTAAAAACTAAGCCTGCTAGATGAAACTAATAGAGATCACAACCTAGTATCAAATTATGCATGTGTTGTAAAATAAGAACATGAAAGGAAATACACACAAGCTTGACACAAGAGATGTTCGTTTTAGCTCCAAATGAAGCGTTATCAGTCAAAGAGAATTATGTGGTAATCCTCGCAATGCACTTACTAGATGTTTTACCTATTTTTGGCAACTTTATCATGCTTTTCCAATTGTCCTGCAAACCGCTGTTATGCTGTTCCAAAAAATCAAAAAACACAAAGAAACTAGAAACAGTGAGCAATTAGCAGAAAAACTAGAAAACATGAAAATCAATGCAAAAATAGGCTCTGTCAGAAGAATATTGTATGAAATTCCTGACAGTTCGCATGAAGAAGTTTTACGACCCGTACAAAATTATATTCGACTTGCACGAAGAAACAGGTTACGTGCAAAGTTTTGCACACCCAAGAACTTTCTCGCATGATGCGAAAAGAATCTTCACATGAAGATTTTGGATCCTCGTGTGAAAATGAACAGTCTCACGCAAAGATTCTTGAATCTGTATGGAATAGTACAGACAGAGAACAAAAAAAATGATTTAAAAAATACAGAAAGAGGCCAGAAAAATTGATTTTCGTGCCCCATGGTGGGTGCCAGAAATGTATGCATGAAAATGTGGCTTATGCTAAAACACACACTTCAACATGGTCTTTGTATACAGATTCATCCCAAATGAACATTGGATTGTTCATCCAAAAATCAGCTGACAAGGCGACCTGTTGCCTTCTATCTAAAGGAAATGGGTGATCCCACAATAATGGGTTCCACTTTTTGACCAATTTTGACACTGAAATCAATATTTTTGCAAAAAACGTCACGTTCAAGTGACTATATCTCCAAAACTATAAATAATTTCAAGATGACATAAACTAGTGATTTTGAGTACTTTGTTCCTACTTTGTAACCATATTTTTTAATCTAAAAGAAAATTTATTTATGTCAATTTTTTTTATCTCCTCCAAAAAGTGGTACATAATAAAATTCAATATTTTAAAAAGTGACAGTCTGTTTGACACACATAACTTTTTTTCTAGAAATGATAATGAAGTAATTCTTTTGGTGTTAGATTTGTAACATCAATATCCAGTGTCTGCATTTGGTTTGATTTATTTTTGTTGAATATTTGTATAGTTTATGAAGTTTTGAAGTGACATGAACTGTAATTTAGACATACATTCCGTTTGACACAGATAATTTGAAGTCAATTTATCATAAACTTTTTTTTTTTTTAATAGAAAGGTATCTCAATAAGCTAGTGCCTCCATATTTTTCAAAAAAAAATTGACCTAATTTACTAATTTTCCCGAGGTGTCAAAGTCGGTTGATGTTCAATCGGTAATGAACCTATAATGAGTTAAACTCATATTTGAAAGTCTTAATGATTAAATTATGTAATAAAATTATAGTCATTGGAAAGCTTGCTCCGAGCAGCACATTTTGACATTTTTTATTTTATAGTAGGAGATCATTCTCCTGCAATTATGGTAGTCAAAAGAGCAAAAAAAAAAGAAAAAGAAAAAAAGGTTAAAATTTTTGTGATTTTGCATGTTCGTGCGAACATGGCATTCGCGCGAACACATTTACCATGTTTGCGGGAACGTATGTTCGCGTAAACATGCAAATCATGTTTGCACGAATATATATATCACATATGTTCGCGCGAAAATATGAAATATGTTTGTGCGAACATGATTAAAAAAAAAGTTCATGCGAACATATGGTAAACTCAATTTCTCATTTTGCAATTTTTTTCATTTTTGTTTGTCCCACTAAAGTGGAACCCATTATTGTGGGTTCACCCAAATTGCTTGTTAGATATCCTTAGATTTGAGGTGTTAAGCAACCAAACCCTCTAAGAATGAAGGATTTGAAAGAAAATGTGACTAATCTATATGAGAATACAGATTAATCTAGAATGGAATATGCACGTTTAATCTAAGAACATGTAAAAGAAAGCTATGCTAAAACGTATGCATATTAAATCTATATGAGAATTAAACTAGAAAATGAATATGAAAGTAGGGAGCTCAAATGAATGCACAATCCAGCAGCGATTCCATGCAAATTCTCATTCAACCTCTTCTCAAAATGAAGAGATGAGGGTCTCTTAAATAGCCTTTCCTGGAATCCATCAACGGTTGAGATCGATTTCAATCAACGGTCATGATTAAAGGTGAAGTTTAGTCATAAAGGAAGATTCTCAAATTAAAGGGAGTTAACAGATTTAATTTGAGTAAAATAAGGAGTTAACTGATTCAATTTGAGTAGAATAAGGAGTTAACTGATTTAACTTATTTTTGATCAATAGTGAACTGGAAATTTCCTTTTTTGAACTGAAGAGAGATTTTGGTGAGATATTTAATTTAATAAAATAAAATATGCTCTCATAATTACCTTTTCTATTTAATTAAATAATCTTTTAATTAATTAGACACACTTTTCTTATTTAATTAAATAACTTCATTTAATTAACTAGGAATGGCTTCCCATTAATTAAATAACTTTGTATAATTAATTAGAAGTAAGTTCTCCATTTAATTAAATAATTTCATTTAATTAATTAAAATAGGCACATTTATTAAATTAAATAAATTTAATTCCATAGTACATTAGCCTTAAGATATAATTTAATTTAATTAAAGTATAAATACTTAGTAATTAAATTAAATATTAATTAATAGGTTTAATGTGACTAATATGAGTAAATACTATAAGAATTAAATAATAAGCATGATGAATGAAGATTAGGGTTTTTTGCATATGACAATTAAGTCAAGTAGTGAATAGCTGAATAAGAATTTGCCTAATGGAATAAGAATTAGAATTGATCAAAAAATAGACTAGAATTTGTATCATGGCAATGAGCCAATTTTGGGGTATTACAAAGAATAGTTGACAAATTGAGAAGACTGGGAATTCATTTGGGGATTCACCTTATCATGCGTACTAATAAGTGAAAGCATATGATAACGATTCAATTCATAAGTACTAAAGAAAATTGCATTTCTAATAAACTCCCTAAGAAATATAGTTAGGCCACCACGAAACAAACCTTGTACCTAGAAAATTATGCACCAATGAAACAATCAAATAGTATCTTGTATAATGAAGGATACCACGTGAAGCATTTATATTGCATGTCTACAACTACATACCAAATAGTAACAACAATTTAACACCTTACCCTTTCATTTCTAAGAGTTTGTAGTGTACAGTCTAGATGCCCAACATATATTTGCTAATGCTTTTTCAGTTGCCTGTTGTCATTCTCCTAAAATTGCAATCTACACTGCAAAACAACAAATAGTCAATGGTATGGAGTCTAGAGTTCAATTTATATACATACAATAGATACAAAGTCTAGTTCTTGTTACCTTTATCAACTCTGCTAGGCACAATACAAAACTTATTAATGCTCCACCAAAAGCCATAGAAGGAACAACAATCTGAAGTTTGGGCTTGCCACTGCCAGGATCTCCTCCCTTTCCAAAGAACCACCATACCAAATATGATCACATCAGGACCGCGGACATAAACTACACACTACAAAGAGGAAAAAGTACATCAAATAGTCGCCAATATGCCTATGAATATGCCTATGAAGATAAATCAATATTCCTACTTATCCAGGTATATAATTTTCTTACGGATAAAGGACAATCTATTGAAAAAAGAAAAGACCACTTTTTACAAATTCACACAGGTATAAACCCATTCATTGTGGGAAAGTAGAAAGAAAATCTAAAGTACTAGTGATGCAAACAAAAGTATCTAGTATCCAATCAGGCAATTCACCTTGAACATCCGTCCAAGTTTCTCAATGCACTCCATAACAAGTTGTTGGTGTGCTAAAACTTTTCTACTCTTCATAATTCTTATAATTGATGCATCAATTCCATAACGTATATCTTTATCCACATCCTCAATCACCTTTTTTTCCTCATCCACTAGTTAAGCATTGGCCTTACATCAGAGATTTTGGTGCTTGATCACAAGATTGAGAAGCATGAAGACAAGAACAATGAGATTGCAAGGTTCTCAAGGTTAAGCACTTGCCACTTGCTGAATAAAGGAAGCACCTTGCGGTCTAGCAACCCCAGTGAAGTACCCAATTAAGAGGAGCCTACTAGAGTGTTGGTCAACACATTCTTTTTCATTGTTGAGATATTTTAGAAACCCAAAAACCCAAATAGTAAAAGAAAACAAAAAAATTCAAGACTGTTTAAGCTTCACCCAATTATAATATCCTAGGAGTCCAAGAACAACATTTGACTACAAGGGTGGTGACGAGAATTGTGGGGCAGCATCCTTTCATACCATATAAATTCTTCTACAGTTCATGTTTTGAATGCCATAAAAACCTAGAATTAACATTAGAATTCATGGTTTGAATAATATCAATTCTTAGAATCAATACAAAATCCATGGTTTGATTGCTATGAAAACTTAGGACCAGTACTAAATTTCATGCTTTGAATGCAATAAAGACTGAGAGTAGTCATATAATGTTTTGTAACTCAACAGATTAAATGTGTTGCAGTAATTACCAGTTGTGATGTAGCAAGATGTGCATGAACCTACAATGTTCATCATATGAATGGAAATCATCTCTTTATTGCCATCAATATTTTAGTTCTTGAACAGTGCAAAAGTTCTGCCAACTGCTATTCCTTCCTACATGGGACTCATTTAAATCAGCCAAAGGTAATAAATTACCAGGCAATGAACATAATTCAAGGGATTAGCTCTTATAGTGAGTGTGATGATGCCAATTATCAATCCTGCCTTCACAAGGGTCTTTAACTATTTTGCCTCGAGAACAAAGAATTCACCGGTCAATGGGTTCAAACCACTTTTTAAGTGACCAACCTATTTCAAGCCACCCACAAAAACATTAGCAAAAGAAACATGCATTTTAGGACTAGAAAATCATGTTTAGAACAACAATTAGACATAATATTAAACAAATTGTTCCATACCCATCGTGTTTCAAAATCGCTAAATAACTAGTATCTTTTGGGTAGTGATACTGAACATGTACAGATCATAATAATAAGTGATTCATTCTACCATACTTAGATGTGAGTGAATTGAACACATTGTGCAGAAACGAATACAAGATAGTATAGAATATGCTCCTTCTAGCCAATCTAATTGTTTTCAAGTATTGTCAATTAGAACATGTTCCTTTGCAGATGTTAGTAATTATGGAATTTAAAGGTTTCTTTCAAGTATTCATTTCTAGATATACTTGGATGTTCCAGACTTTATAAATCCCCACATGTAATCATTATAGGGTACTGACAATTTTAAGAAATTGCCATACCACCAAGAGCAATCAAAAGAGCTATATTCAATGATCAACCACCTTGTAATCATGAATCTTCACAAAATATGAAGAGACGAAAAGTATATTTTCAAGCTTTCTTGCCAATGGTTAAAGTGATATGTTATTGATATTTGCATTAAAAGAATGGGAACGTACCATAATCATATTCAAATAATAATAATAGTGGAGTACATAAATTTTCTTGTAGTTGGGCCTATTTTTTGTTGATGTATCTATTGAGCCGTGCAATAGATTGATATGTTCAAGTTATCTTGAAATACATATAGAGAAAGGAAATGCAATATTCTTTAATCCAACTAGAAATTGCTATCGAGTTGTCTTTGCAAATAAATTTTAAATAGATTATGGTATAGACACGGTAGAGTGTGAGAGAAGAAAATTTAAATTTTACCCATGAATTTCAGTAAGCAGATCCCTGGAATTTTATGAGTAGACCTTTCAGTGGGGACCCTTCTGCTTGGCATCTGCTACTTCCCCTATTGTAGCTTGAAAACACAGACTTTTTTTTGGCTTGCTTATTAGTCTGAAGTTGCTAGCTGGAGCATAATGGAAGTGATGAACACTTTAATCAAGGACTTGATCATTGCATTGGTAGTAATTATATTCGTGAGCATTAGTAAGACCATCCTTGCAAGTATGAAAACATTAATTGTCAATCATTGGAAATCCAAGATAATTAATATCATTTTCATCCAACTTCATAAGTTTCAATGCTTTAATCACAAGATTGTCGCCTTGGAAATGAGCATCATAATTAAATCACAATTTTGCCTATGAATTTGTTGTACAGTAGCTTGAATATAATTAGAAACATTGTATAAATTAAGCACATTTGTTGTCCAAAGCATTAAGAGTATATATCTTGAAGATAACATTGATGTTATTTGTTTGTGACAGAACTAAGCAATTAACACAATATATTTCAAAAGATCGTTAACCATATATGTAATATATGTAGTCATAAAGATGAATAATTTAGTATAGAACAATTGTTTGTAGCATATTGAGCATATTAGTCAATGAAATGTAATTATTGAGTGCTATTTGAAACCCAAAAAAATTTAGAGGAAATTTGTAGAAAATAGATTGCTAGCGTGTATCCTTGTAGTCATTGGAAATCCAAGAAAATTGGTTAGTGACATATGTAATCACGAAGTGTTATTTGAGACCCAAAAAATTTAGGGACAATTTGTAAAAAACAAATGATTGTCATGTATCCTTGTTTTGGTAGCTTTGACTGTGATGGCCTGCACAACAACATGGTTCAGGCAAGAGCATGTAGTACTTATGCACGTCATAATTTATATATGTCATATGTATTTGATAGAAGGTATTTCATATTGGGAAAAGTCACATTAGTTACCTTATAGAATCTTTAAGATGAACGAATGAACATAGCATTACAAGTATCTGACTATGAGAATACAACAATTAATTGTAAGAAAGAAAATTTGATGGTTCATGCTAGTGTGCTACAAGTGGGCATTCAAACAAATTGGAAAACCAAAGAGTGATCTTACCATATACAATTCTTACCAAACTTTACTTGTAGTCTCTCCTTGGAAAGATGGTTGAGCTAGAGGGATTGATTGGAGTGTTCCATCTACTTGTTCTTTGTTGGGCTCTTCTCTCTCCTCAATATGAAACTAGGTATTTTAAGTAAAATTTGATGTTCTAAGTAAATCCATGAAATTTTTACTGTACAGATCCTTTTAAAGATGCATGTTTGGTGAGATACTTTTGAGATCTACCTCCAACATTAAAAAAAATCTAATCTAAGATTTCAAAATCTTTTGATATATATTCTCCTTTATAGACTATGCTCCTTTCACTTCTTAATTCCATGTCTAATCTAGGCAAGGGTAGAGCATTTTCAAGATTAATCACACCATATAAATCATAATAAACAAGTATTATAATCTTTTGCAAAACTCGTTTCATGGTCTCATAATTTATCCCACTCTAAAAAATACACAAAACAACTCACTTCAATCATGCTATTAGTTGTACAAAGATTGCATTACTATAGAGCACTTGACGTGGGCCTAATGAAGCTACATATACTCATTGGATGTCTCCATCAATCTTTTTTTTTTTTGAATCAAGACTGAAGATGTATTGTATTTTAAAACAATTCAATTTGTAGGCCTTTCATGGTTTGGGTGTAGTTTGAAAATGCTTAATTTCTTCAATAACATAGCCATCTAAAAGAGTTGGGAATCATATGTAGATTTGTGTATATAGAGCATGGAAACACATAGGTTATGGTAACAAGGAGGGTAATGAGCCAATATGTAGGGGAATATTTGGAATTTCTACTGAAGCAAAGTTGGAAATGTTTCTTTCCAATTAACAGTTGTAAGCATAACTTGTAGTTGGGCTCCAAAAAATGCTTGATCTCCTATATTTTAGTTGGGTGTGAATTGGCAGACATGTTGACCTAAGTATCTGAAAAATGCAAGCTTGAAAGAAATTTGTGCAAAAATAGTGTGCATACCTTTTGAAACACCAATAATTATTTACCATTTTAATGAAAATTGTTTACTCATTTTAGTCTTCTATTTAATAGAAGTTTGAATGAAACCCCAAATAAAATCTAAGGGAAAATATCATTAATCATGCCCTAAGAACATTGCAACCCTTGTTGCATTAGAGTGGCACATTTTGCAGCACCAAAATGTATAAAGGATCTATAGAAGTGGAGAAAATTACTTAGGAGGCGAGAATCCTGTTATGGGTCTGAAGAATAATCAAAAAAACCTATTACAGGTATAGGTACATTTGGAAGAGGGAATTTTGATTTGGGTTTGTAGCAAAAAAATTGGAGCTGTGGAAGACTGATTTTAGGCAATGTTAGTTGCTCTTCATCACAAATATACTCATGTGGGCTATTTAATACAACTTTGAATAAACCCCCCCAAAAAAAGAGAGTGAAAACACCATCAATCATGCCCTAAGAACAATAAACTATAGAAGTGGAGAAAATTACTTATTAGGCTAGAGCCCTGCTATGGCTCTGAAGAATAAACCAAAAACATGTTATGGGTTTCAACTACAATTAGAAGAGGGAATTTTGATTTTTGTTTCATGCAAAAAAATTGAAGGTGTAGAAGACTAATTTTAGGGCACATTAGTTTTGAGTCCTCCAAAGAATTCAACGATTAGCAAAATTTTTGGTGGCTCCATTTTCAGGTGTGTCCATCACCCTATACCCTGTTGTTCTTAAAACTAAGCAGCAGGTTACAAAAACCCAGAGCTCTTCTGTTACTCTCATATCCAACATACTAAAGTGTGATAATTTGGAAACCATTCATAACCTTATAAGAAAAAAAACACAGAGCACGGACCCCTTGAATTCCATTAAAATCATATTCCATTGATTAAACATGGTCATTAGAAACCAAAAATAGAAAAGGAAAAATTGTAGGTAAGGAAACATTGTCAAAGAAAGGAAAATAAAATGAAATGGGCTTCATTCCCACAAATTATAGTAGCTCGTAAAATACAAAATGTGTATCACAAACATAGAGAAAAATTGTTCTCAAGAGAAAACGAACCCAAAAAGAACATTTCTTTAGACACAAATTTCAATTTTATGCTTCTAAAATCTTCACCCATATCACAAACCTAGGAAAATGGGGGTCACAAAGAAAAATACCTACCAATCATAGAGATGTGAAACAACTGCTAAGTGAAAATTTCTAAGACACAGTCTTACCTCAATTCAAGTCTTAAGATTTTTGTTTTGGAAACACCAAGTTTTTAGCCTCCAAGATAACCATCTCAGCAAATATGCACTCAATTTTTGTCTTCACTCTCTACATCCACTACTGGCCCTAGGCATATTTTTCATACCTATTCAACTTATTGGCTGCAGATGTATTAAAGAAATAATATTTGTATGCAACATAACAATAGATCAATTGATGAATAACATATTCCACATATAGAACAATAGTAAAGCCACAAAGAGCAGCACCATTAGCTTTAGTCAATGGAAAAAAGTACACTAAACACTCAAACACATAAAATTTAGACCTCTTGTTGGATGAAAATGATTTGTGGGGTAAAATCCTTTCTTTTTTTGGAAATTTGATGACCCTGTCCAATTTAAGTACATCACCAATTTGTCTGGACTACTTCTATCCAACATCGACAGGATGGGAAATTTATCCATCTTAGATCTTCATGAGAACCAGCTAAGCTATGAAATTCCATTCAAAATTTTAAATCTTAAATCTCTATCATATTCTTGCAAACTACCCCATCCAATAATTCATCTACATCCCCTCTTGTTCTACCATGTAGTTAATTTAGGCAATTTGTTCGGGCCTTGAATCTTTGGATCAAATAGAATAGGACTAAAAAAGGTTATAGTGTCCATATTTTTCAGCCATTTTCTTGAAATCTTGAAAGTTTTTTGTTGGTGCAGTGACTTCATCCATTGAATAGACTTTTGCTACTGCACCAATTTTGTCTCTGGCCATTGCAAGGCCTTGTGCGAAAGCTGTAACAGAGGAGGAAAAGGAGCCCTTGAAGAGGCCTTAATTTTTAGAGAAGAATATATTAGCAGTATTAGCCTCAGGCATTGAGAGGCTAGATTGATGTAACAACCCCCTTAGCGAGCACTAGATTGTTGTTAAATCAAATTACTCCACAGGAGAAGAGAGTGAAGAGGGAAAGAGAGAATTCACATAGTAAACCCCGAGTGTCAAAGGTGTTAGGAGAAGAATATAAAGATTAATGGGAGATTCCTTCAAAGATATTGATAAATTAAGCTTCCAAATTATGAGGAAACCCTTAAAGTACCTTACTTGACCCCACCATCATTCCAAAATTCATGACAAGATACGGCAGAAAGTAGTAGTGTGCATTTCCAGGGCCACACATTGGCTTCCCTATTTTTTCCTATTTTCTAAGCATCATTTCCCCAAAAAGTCCATGAATGGGCAACTGAGCATAAGTTGAGTCGAGAAGATGCCAATTCCTAATTTACTTCACATATAATACTAGCGATCGCACTGTGAGGTGCAATGAGTATGCTGAAATGTACTAGTGTTTTACAAATTAAAAAATGGAAGTCATTTGCAATTTTATTTTACTATGGAAATGCATTGTCATCTCTTAGGTGGCACCATTATAGGCACTCACATTTATCAGACCTGCAACATATTTCTACATTGACAATTTCAGATTGTACTCATTTATGTTAATATTTTATATCAGTGGACATGATTCTTTGCCTAAATGGAACTTACAACATATTGGGAGTTCATTTTGTTAGAAATGTCACTGTACAAGTAAACTGCTGCTATGCATTCCTTTAACCTCTTGAATCAGGTTCTTCTCAAAGAAGTCTATTTGAGCTGTGTCATTTACTATTGAAGATAATCTATATGGAGATTTTAAGAAATTATAATAGGCACCATTTGAGGAGGAGAATTAATGTGTATGAACATTTACAAAGAAAATCAACAAATAGGTTGCTTGGGAAGAAATCATGTGCTTGAGTGCTGCAACATGTGCCAATAACAATTGGAGGAACTAATTTAACATGAACTATCAAACAACTCATTTTGTTAAAGCTAATACATTTTGTACTTTGTGTGCTAGATATCATTGAAGTAATATAAATATGGTAGTAATAATGTTTGATATCTAATTATGATGCATACAATATGTTTTATATGTAAATTGTAACGTCTGATATGCAATCAAAGTATAGAATGAAAGATGAGTTTTATCACTTGCACTGATAGATCAATTATGCTATCTCTCATTTATAATGGAAATAAAAAATTGATATTTATTGTTTATAGAACTCTGCAATATCTAATATATCTATAACATTATGTAGTGGAAAGTAATTGATTAGAACTTAGAAGCAATTATTGTTGTCTGGTATCGACGAATGTTTGCAATTCAAGGGATGCTTTCTCTATATACAACCTGACTGTGTCATCCCTTAGATGTCATCTTTAATATATGTGATTCACAATTGCACGAGTAAGTCGATCAGGTTGTTGGCTCTAAAAAGAGCATATCTAAGAGGATAAGAAAAAGAAGTAATATGTACTTGGTTATGATGAAATGAAAGATGAGATTGGCATCCTATATCTTATGTTGAAGATGATAGGACACATTGGAAGTGACACACCTCCCTTCACAGTTAATCATACCACCTCTTCCAAAAGTTAATCCTAGTTGCCGGTTTAGATTCTGGTTTTAGTTCGGGTTTGAGATTCGGGTTCCAAATTTGTTCAATAATTTGGGGATTTGATTCGAATTCATTTTGCGTTCGTACGTACAAGAATATATATATATATATATATAGCAACAAATAAGTTCATAAAACACTATGCTAATATTAAAGCAACATAGCAAAATACACCACCATATCAATGTTTCAGTTCAAAAACAATAATGTCAACATTAATAATCAGCCATCATCAATTAAGATTAAATATCATCAACCAAATCATCATCATTCATCTGTTACAAATTAGAAGCACAAAATGTAATATTACAGGCCCCTTTAAAGACACTGTTGTGATTGTTTCCATATTGTAAGCTTCACACATTAATTATCATATTGGATGATTCAAAGAATGCAGCTTTGGATTGGGCTGGATGAAGCCGAGAAAGTAGGCTTTGTATTACAGCTTATCAAATTGGTTATCAATTTATGTTCCAAGTTTATGACATTACAACATTGGCATTAAAGACTGTTATGAGAACATTTCCTATTATTTGAATATAGCGTCAATAACACAATCTTTAAGAGGTGCAATCTTTTTCTATAATTAAAGAATTTATTGGAAAATAGCAATCATTATAAAAAATCCTCATCTGAGATTTAGAATACTACTTTGATGATAAGCTTGAGGCTTTTGTGACCTAGACCAACACACAAGCTGATGGAATAAGATGGTCACTTAATAAGGAGAAGAAAGAGGATCAAAAGTTCAGAGTTACTAACTCGAAAAACTTTAAAATGATCCCCTTGAGGTCTTGTATGAGGTACTCTCATGCACATTAAAAACTACACATGCACCCATACAAGTAAAACTTCAAAAGATGAAAATAAAAAGCCTGCATGCAGTTTGGCAGGCACTCCATGTGGGAACTGTTAGTTAAATGGCACAATTCCCATGAAAACATGAAAAATTACCTACTAATTATTAAGAAGCAACACTTTGAAAACAAAGCTCAAGGGGCATATGGAAAAGTGATGAGAGGATTTCCATTACTAAAGGAAGACGACTCTTTTTTCTCATCCATATTGGATCTAGTGGATGAGATCCAACTTTAGGATATGTCCTAAGGATTTCTACTTCTCATCCACTGAAGAAAAGTATGTCTAATAGTAATAATGTATGTCATTTGGTAAGCCAATAGAATTGCAAGAAGTCTTCACAATCTATTCCTTCCATGCTACAAGGCTTTTGAATGATCTCTTTCAATGCCTTATCAATGGCTTCTCTTTCCTATTTTCCCTTGGATAGTTAAAAGCTTGATGGTGAGTGGAATATAAAAAACTCTACTATTTCTACTCTAATAACAAGGTTAAGAAATGACGTCCACAACCATTTTTTGTCTGTTTCATAATCCTAAATATAATTAAAATTGGTTCATACAAACTTCCATTGTATTTAGCTATTTTCAATGGTCCAATTTTGAAAAAGCTGCTCTTGGTTTGATTGAGAAGTTCAAGAGGGTATAAAGTGTTTTAAGCACTTTCTAACTCTCCAGCACACATCACAACCTCTCAGGCACTATTTGACACCCTACTATACTGATGCCCATGAAGATCTTGCTTGCAGTACTTTATGTTGCATCATGTCTATATATATTCCATCTGCACATATTGAAATATAAAAACAAAAAAAATGGCAATGAAAATAATTGGATGACACATAGCAAAAAAAGGCCTAATTTGGGGAAGACTCTTTGACAATAGACAATTGAATACAGTAGGGCTTTATTAGCTCCTGCCTGGCCAAGGAAGAATGCCTTATACATAGTCTATACAAAAGCATGAGCAGAGATTTAAAGAAGATTTTCTAGGCAAACAAAACAACATCCTTTCATTTTAAGATGATATATAAAGGCATTCTTCTAGAGAGGGGCCAACTTGGTTCATTTTGAGTTTTCTAGGTTTAACCCATAGGCATGACTACACCGAACTGGATCTCAAATAACCTTTATATCAGACCTAGATCCAGGGACGATGAGTGCCAAACTGATAACTTAGCTTTTTGTACAATCAAATCAACATATTAAAGACATAAAGCCATTTGTACAAGGGTGATATTTCCTCAAGTTTTCTTTGTTGCCAGATTCCTTTAGATAAAGATAACTACTATAAAGAAGTGGATAGATTCACCCAAGAATCTCTCCTATAAATGGAATTCCTTCTCAATTTTGGAAGGATAATTTCACAAATATTGTAGTGTAAACTTCTAAAATTAGTTCATCCAGACACAAAACCAACAAATGTCTACCAAATCTTATGAGAGAGAACAAAAAAAAAAAAATCAGGAAATTGAAGTGGATTATAGGATCAGACATTTCCATGTAATTATTGGTCTAAAAGGTTGAGCCCTATCTTCCTTATGAGAGTAGTTTTGGTTTGGATAATATTTTATAAAGCAAAAAAGCTATGTTGTGGACTGAATCCTTTGGTAGATACCTCAGTTGCCAATATGAATTTGGGTACACACTGGTATGGCAATATTTTTGGCTTGGGTATTGGGGGTGTGCTTAGATCAGAGACAATAATGATGGAGGTGTTATTGATACTTGGTTTCTCACTTTAGCCATCATAATGAAAATGGTATTTTAGATCGATGTAGCAATCATAAGTTGGAAAAGGAAAATATGTGTGTAAAAGCTGAGGCCATTTCTAAACAACGTTATATTGTACATGGATCACGTGGCATGAGAATAAATAGAAACAAGGTTTCATATGGTGCATATCTTAAAGATTACTATTCTGGTATTATAAAATGTAATGAAGACTATGTTGGTGCCACATATTGAAAGTCGTATCTATTTTTAGCTTGTAAAGAGAGCAACAAAAGCTAGGTGAATGTATCTGAGACTATTAATTTGATTAGTTCAAGAAGAAATAGAAGCAATATGTGCAAAAGTGGATGGGAAATGCTACATAGAAAACAATCAAAAGAATATGCTTCAGATCTTATATTGATCTTGTTTGAAATAAAGGAAAGATCTTTTACCATCAACTTTGTGAAATATACATATAACTTATCACAGGAATATCGATAAAGATGGTAGTTATCAACTGATAGATATTAATAATACAAAGTTACATGTTGAGTTGTACTGCATCAATTTTCATCTTGGTCGATAAGACTGCAAATAAGAAAATTAATGGGTGTTTCTCATAATTCACAGTCAAAGTGGAAATTGTATGGACCTACTCAAACTCTTGAGAGGAATATATTATAGGTGGTCTTCCATCCCTGCACAAGAAACATTTGATACTCAGAACCTCAAAACCCTGAATGTGATCAAGAGTCAACATAATGTGTACTTACCAATAACAAACAAATAGGAGATGGCACATTCAATGATATGAAATATTTAGTCTGATTAAGGACAGCCTTAATTGTACTCATTTAAGATCATAAGTAGTTAATAAAATTATAATTTTCCAAAAAAATTCAATTGCACATGGTGTAAATATGTACAATGAACTGGAAATTTAAAAAATAATTAGCATTCCTATATAGGAAGACGAAAAACTGAATGAACGGTTTGGTGCATGTTTTTTAGCTGATCCAAAATTATGATATCACTTGAAAACTAAAATGGTTGATATCATCAAGTGAAAAGTATACCTGAACCAAATTTATAAAATAAAATCTAATCTGCTAATAGAAGTGGCTACAGTATTCTAACAAAATAAATGAGCAGACATTAAGTTTACACAGTCCATGTTAAATTTATTTTTGTTGTTTCTGGACTAAACGTTGTAGTTATAAAACTAAGTTATCCATCTTTTACAATTGTAAGCTCAAATTCTAGAGAAAATAAACTTAAATAGATATAACAAAGCTCAAGTCAATTATACTAACTATCTTGGAAACGGATTTAACATATCTTATTTACTACAATCATGCTTTAACTTGTAGTCAAGGATTCAAGATGGCCAAAAACATGGAAAGGGACTTCAACTCCTCCCATTGGTATCAAAAGAACCTAAGATCCTCATTAGATAATGTTATTCAAGTTGCATCTATTACAAGTGTGGTTGTCATGTACCAAAAGGTTGACCTGTCAATGTCGATAGAACCACTAGACTTCTAAATCTATAGGAGGTGGCTAGTCCTTTGTCACAAACCTTTAGGGGAACGCTAACCATTATGGCAACAATCTCCCCCACAACATTACCCAAGGGGATCCGAACCCATGAAGAAACTTTAATACCACTTTTTACAAGTGGAAAGTGGGGTTTTTGTTGCGTCAAAAGATCAACCTATGTGAAGTATTTGGGAAGGGTAACAAATTGGAAAAATGGAATTATCTTCTCCTGCCAAAATGTTCCCTTATACTACTCTTTCTTCAAATTCACAAATGGGATATGCCAATATATGGAAATCTTGTCTTCACTCCCAACCCCAAATGATAACACATCACTTGAAACCAAAACAAAAGCTTTAAATTCAGATAAGGAAAAGTTGAAACACGATTTTGAACACAAAATCATAAGAGAGCAAGTGATTTGACTATAGAGATAAGTTTTAGTATAAATCATTAACACACTATATCACCAACATGTCATTGTAGTGACCAATACACTGATTATCATCCATACGACCAAAATACATTGCAGGGCCAACCAACTCATGGTCAAAGGCCAAATTCATCCCACATATATGGGGGATAATGAGCCATTTGGAATAGTTAGAACTACATCCACATATCTACAGGGCACAACAAATGCTTAAGCCCTTCACAATGATTAGTCACACTTTCTAATAAAAATTTGAAAGATACAAATCGATTCAAGATAATTATAATTAAGATGCAAGTATAGATCATTAAAAAGAAATGCATATCTAAGCTTCGAAACTGAAATACACATGAATGTGGAATAGCTAAGATATTATGGTTGATTATTGATGTTTCTACTCATTTTCTCTTCACTATTATGTTCAATCTAATGCTCTAGTCAATTACGATGCATAATATAAATCATTAACCCAAAATGTAGGTCTATTATTGGAAACTAAAATAATTATGAATGTGGACTAGCTAAGACACTAGGCTGATTATTGATGTTTTTGCTCATTGCCTTCCTCAATATTATGTTTAATCTCCCTGATTTGTTCAATCTAACACCACATTCAAGTCAAAACCATTGTGAATACCACTTGAATACTGTGATGTTAAGGAGTTGAAACCGTAGAGTATGATTAAACTAAGAGAATTAATAAATGATCATAAAATAGATCTCTCATTACCCAAGCCATGTGCATTGGGAAAAAAGGTATATTTCAACTCTTAAAAGAGAATGAAATTAATCCATCTACAATAAGGGTTATGTTTAATGGAACATCCCCCAAAGGAGTAAATCAATACTCCTACTAAAAATAATCAAATCTGGTATTGGACTCCATGGGCTTCAAAAGTTCAGTGGAAGTGTTCTAGTTGGGAATATTGAGACAAAGGCAATGAGAAACACCTATACTGATAATTTTTGTGAGGTAGAAATGATAGATGAAGCTAAAGTATTAGTAGGTAAAATGCTGGAAGATGGCCATTTTCTTGAAATCTACACATCACTGGCATAATAGATGACTTTTGCAACTTTGGAAAAGTGAAAAAACCCTACAACTTGCTTGTAAAAATGATAAGTTTGGTCTTTTTCTGTCACTTAAAGTTGTGTGACTGATGCTCATTTTGAAATTGATGGAATAGTCAAGGACATGAAACATGTTTATATATATATATATATATATATATATATATATATATATGCAATGGTTTGTGAAAGACGGGGGATCATTCTGGAGTAGATTCACTCATGAATAAGATGTTAGATGGAGGCTTGGCTCCTAATGCCATCACTTAAAGCTGTCATATTTGTGCTCATTGCAAAATTGTTGGAAGAGTCAAGAACACAAAGTGTGTTTAGTTTGTTGTTTAGAAATATCATATATACATAGCAATGCATTACAATCTGGTTGAATAAAGATGATTGATTCAAAAGTGGCTTGAACATCAATTGTGAATCAAAGCTTAGATTCAAGGTAGACTATTCCATTACCCATTGGCCTAATGAACAACACCTATGATTATGTTTCATGTGGAACTCACTCAGGTTGGAAACCTTGTGTGATCCATCTATCAATTACTTGTGTAATGTCAAAAGATTTGAATACAATAGAATCAAACTAAAAAAAAAAAAGTTCTTGTGCAAGCTAAAACAAAACCTCCAAATAGAGCTCAAAAAAAGGGTGTGAAAACAACATTACCATCAAAAACTTGACTCAAATGTTACCAAAGCCTCTATTGTTTAATGATATTCTCCTTGACTAATTGATATGTAGATGCTCATTTTCTTAAGGATGACTTGATTTGATAGCATATACTTTTCTCAAACTTGATGGTTTCTTGGAATGGATGAGGGAGTGGCTCAATTTATAGAATTTTGGAATGGATAATGGATAGTAAAGATCTAATAATGAGATCATTGTGAAGGATGGTTGACAAGATCCCTGTAGGATGAAGGAGAAGATGAAAGGTGGAGATTGACGGTTTTAAATTGTGAATAGCTCAAATGAGCTTACTAATCATAGTAAGTGGTTGAAACCATGAGGGAAATAAGGGATGTGTACATTTAGATTGCCTATATTCTTGGGGTTGGTGGAGAGAATAATGGAGCTATAATAACAAGTGCCTTTAGATATTTTGATTCTTGGAACATTTTAAGGGGCTTTAGGCATGTTTAAATACTAATATTATTAACTATTTTAGCCATGTGTGAGATGAAAAAAGAAATTTTTATTTATTTATTGTGACAGAGTGGAAAGAGGGATTACTTAAATAATAGGATTATATACTTTAATTTATATTACCAGTATTATCTCAATAGTTGAAGGATCCCCGTAGGATGAAGGAGAAGATGAAAGGTGGAGATTGAAGGTTTTAAATTGTGAGTAGCTCGGATGAGCTTAATAATCATAGTAAGTGGTTGAAACTGTAGACACCTAAAAACCTTTAGAAAATAAAGTATTTTTATTTTCTGAAAAAGTTCTGATGACATCATCATTTATTAATTAATTTATTTATTTTTATGCCATTAAATCCCTTTATCTTAATTAACAATATTTAATTAAGGAATCCCTCCCAAAAATGTTTAAATCTTATTTAAACATTATTTCCTTATTTATTACTTATTTAATTAATAAATTGACCAAAAATCCCTAAATAAATAAATAAATAAAATTTTGCCCAAAACTTGGCCAATTTCCTTAAGACCACTAACCTCTTCCAAAATCTTCTAATCCTTCTTTAATTTTGATTAAAGGCTAATCCCATCATTTCCTGCCCCTAATCCCAACTCAAAATATTTAATTAAGATTAAATATTAATCCTCATGTTTATTAAAAAAGTTTTAATAAATATCTCCTCAACCCAAACCCTTGAAATAAATAAAACTTTATTTATTTCCTAAAAATCTAATTTATCCTCATCCTAAGAAGTTCTAGACTCTTCTAGAAAGTCTTCATCCTCATCCTAGGAAATTCTAGACTCTTCTAGAAAGTCTTCATCCTCATCCAAAGCCTAGACTCTTCTACAAGATGTCTTTAACCCTAATCCTAATCCCCTCCTAACCTTTTCACATTCCCTAAACATGGGTTAAAACTTACTAACCCAAGCCAAAGTTAACAAATATCTCCTCCTTCACCCACCCTCATTAAATGCCATCCACTTGCCTATTCCTAAGCTAATCCTAAACCATCCTAATCCATCCTCTAATCATTTGCACAATCCTAAGCAAGCTTAAAACCTTCCTAATCAAGCCCAAGTCAAAATTGCTCTCATCTCCCTCAAAATATCTCAACCATAAAACTTTATGAAGTCCACTGGGCCATAAATGACTCTTCCAAGCCCTTTTATTGCTCTTACAAGTCATTATGAGGGTCTTTATGAAGATTTTATCCCTTGAGCCTCCTTTGTTGACTCATCCTTCCCCTTTCCTCCATCCTCTCACCATGTGACATGTGTCACTCCTTGATTGGCTATAAGGAAGCACAATCCATGTGCTCTCCTCTCATGCAATCTGAGCCCTCCATGAGCTTTTTCCCATCCTTGCATCTTAGCCCTCAATCCCTCAAGCCTCTTGCCTATAAATTGGATCCTTCCCCTTTGCAAAAGAACACAATCCATGAAGTAAAGTCATAATTCCATTTTAAGAAGCCATTTTACATCAAAACCATACACTCACACCCAAATTCCAACTCCATTTGAAGCCATTTTTGAAGCATAAGCTTGAGCATACATCCTATCTATTTAGACAAAGCTACTCAACAAGAGAGCTTCTCATTGAGAGAGCCCATTAATGGCTCATATTCTCAATTGAGAGCTCATCTTAGTCTATCTTGAAGTTTATGAATTTTGTTTAGTTTGTAGAAGCTTTATTTAAATTTGGTTTCTATTAGCATACTAACAAATCTCATATACATTTTGGCACGCCCGGTGGGACCCCGCATGGGTCATCTTCATTAGCTTTTTTAGCCAAGTTTTGTATGTCATTTTCTAATTTTGGCTAATTTTGTTTGTTTTTGTGACTGGTAGGATTGTATAAATTGGTTTTGTAGGTCCACATGAGCATGAAGAAGATAAAAGAACTCATAGTCTATCTGATAGTATTTGCAGATTTTTCAAGCTTATAGGTGGACAAAGCACTTGGAATTATTCTTCCTCTTCTTGTCTATATTCTTCTTATTCCATCTACTACTTCTTCTTCTTCTTGTGGGAGATCTTGGCCATTTTTTTTTAAGGAAGCAAAATCATACACACTTCTTTTTAGTGCTTAAAATGAACCCCTAAATCATACTTAAATCCATTAAAAACTAAAAATTTGCAAAAAAAAAATCCTTTTAACAAGTGAAACTAAACCAATTCAATCATTTGCATCCTTGCAACATCAAGGTTTTAGATGTATTCATGCAAAGTTAGGAACACTTCATTTTTGAGAATTTAAAAAGAACTTCAAGTTTCCATTTCAAAAGGTTCAAAATCAACACTAAGTGCACACTAAAATCTAAATCAAACTCAAAGCATCAATCAAGGATAAAATGAACCTCATTTGCAAATATTTTAAAGTTCTTTTAAAAATCTCATGAAAACTAAGAGTCCTAAATGGTTGCCAAAATTTTCCTAAAAAGCTTTGTTATTTGTTCCAAACAAATGTCTTGTTGCAAAATCTTGAATGTTGCTTAGGTTTTTCATGCATCAAAACAACCTAGGAATATCATTTTTGGGCTTAAAACATGCAAACTAGAACACAAAATCTTGAATGAAAACCAAAGTCCAAAGAGTCATTCTCACTTTTGAGTTCAAAAAAATCTTGAATGATCTAAGGTTAAAACAAAGCACTTAAAATTTCTTAAAACAACACACAAACTCTCAATCTTGAATGCTCAAAGGAAAAAACTTGAATGTTTAGTCACTTGTCTTTGAATGCATGTTGCTAAATCACTCTTGAGTGCCATGGATTAAAATCAAGTTTGTTTTTTTTATGAATGCATGATTAAAACAACAAATCCAATCTTGAATGCCATAGATCAGATAATCATCTTTTGGAGCATAAAAAGAATCCACATTTTTGAAATCTTCTAAGTTATAAAAACTAATAAAGACACTTTGAGTAAGTTTGTAGTTGGACTCACCCTCTTTAATCACCCATCAATTTAACCATTGGTTGCAATCTTAGCGCCATCTATGGGGATGGATCTACCTAAGAGGGTGTTAAGTGCTCCACAAAGATCAAACTCCACTCACTTGGGTCTTTAGTGGTTTTTCTAAGTTAGAAAATTCCTTGAATGCGCATTAATCTCACTCACACTTCATTTGGGCATAAAAATTGGACAAATCTTGACATGGAGGACCTCCGAGCACGTGCTTGACAAATCAAGTTTCACATATCTTTGTTTTGGGCTTAAAAAAAAACTCACACTTAGTCTTGAATGCCTAACAATCAATGAACATCGCATGGTTTTGATGCATTTTCAATGATGCTCACATTTCTTATGTTGACGATCTCTCGACTTCCATTATGCTGATGATGCTGTCAAATTGGAATGAACATTGTATGCCATAATCACAAGTTTCTTCAATCATAGCTTACAAAATCTAAATCATCAATTGGAATGAACGTGTGTCTTTTAAAGCCCAAGATCATGTATGTGGTCTTGTTTTACACTTTTTAGGAGGCCTGCTTGGGGATTTCATCACCCCTTGGGACGACCTCAACTCCAACGTTCCAGCGGAGTATAAAAATCGAGAGGTGAATCCAAAGACACCTCTCTTGGAATCAATATTTTGTCACTCGGGCTAAGCCTCAAGGAACTTTATACCCTTGAGAAGTGAAAGAGGAGAAGTGGGTTACCGCTCCTCTTGGCTGTGTGACATCTTTTTGGTTTCATCTACGGATTTGGGCCTCACGTACCTTGCGTATATCGAGGACTCCCTAGCTATAACAAATTTCATCTTTGTAGAAAGCTTCCTAGGATGTTGGTGTGTTTGACATGCTTGCTCCAAAAAAAATTTTGCTTGTTTGTTCATAGCTTTTGAATGAATGTTTGCCAACTTTGGTCAAAATTCCAAAAAAGTAGAAATCTCCCAGCTCAAGGCATACTTAGCATAGTTACTGACTTATCAGAAAATCATCCAAGCTCCCTTGCTGCAATTGAATCTATCTAGTTCTTTGCCTTAGAACAATCCCAAATCCAAAGTCCATCCAAATCATCCCCCCAGCCAGCTAGCAACCCAATCCAAAATCACCCAAGCCTTTAGAGAGTTGTTGTTACTCTGCCAGAGTTTGCTATCCAATCAATCCTACCAATCAACCAATCTCACCAAGGTTATCCCTCTGACAGAGCATTGTCTAGGGTAATCTAGCTTTTTCACTTGCATCCCTCATCACCTTGAGCTAAAGGTTGGGATCCACAAGTGGTCAATCTCATGTCATGCCCATAGGATCATTAGTCTATCCTCAAGTTGACACAGCCACCACCAAATCCAGCACATAGGAAAGAAAGACTCTCACTTTTTGACAGCATACCCTTGAAGTCTTCCACCCACAAGATAGCCAAAAATCTCTAGCCAATCCTCCTTAGGTCTGTCATGCAACTTTGACTCTCCCTAGGAAATCTTTCATCAGCCAATCCAAAATTTGTGCTTAACCCAAATCCAACCATGAGCTTTCGTGTTCATCCATACCCAAGACCCCATCCCCATCAAACTCATCATCAAAGCATGAAGTACCAATCCTATCATGATGTGTTTGGTTGCATTGTCCTTGCTCCCACCACCTCCTATTCCAATGATGATGAAAATCTTGTTGACTATGACAGGTATATTGAAAGCCTTAGAAACATTCCCCCAAGCATCCCCCAAAATCCAAGAGTTATTCCAAACTATCTAGTCATGCCATCTGATATCCCAGCTTCTCCTCCATCACCCAATCAACCAATCTTCCAATCTTCCACCCTCATCACACTAGCTATTCCTATCAATCCACCACCTCCACCTCTGACACACGAGTCTCCAAGGAATCTCTTAGAGGAAATACAAGAAAAGTTGCCTCCAACAGTCGATAAGCCATGTCATCTAATCCAACCATGTGAAGTAGTCAGTGATGAAGCTTCCTCATCTATAATATCACCTCCATCTCCCATAGCTATCATCCCCATACCATCCATCAAATTTCTTAAAATCCTTCCACTTCCCGCAAGCATCAAAATCCCACCACCTGTCAAATCCCTCCAAATCCTATCCACATCGCCTCCAAGCATTTCCCAAATCTCTCGTAATGACCCTTATGCATCCATCTTCTACTCACCCATCTCCACTACTGAATCTCCCATCTATCCATCCGCTGCCTTTGAAGAATCCATCCCTTCACCTCCTATCGCACCATCCACTCCAAACCAATCCTATCAAGATCCTGCCCAAAAGCATGTTGACATCCCCCAAAGCATAAATGAAGATATCATCGTACCATGTCTTCCATCCATAGTGCAGTCACCATCTCCTCCATCTCCAAAACCTCGAGCCATATCTCCTCCACTACAAGATATCTTGTCATCCCACCAGCTACATCAAGATCCTATCCTTCCATCTCCCCCACTCCATGCTTCCATCTTACCAACTATCCAAGCTATTCCACCATCTATAATCTACCCTCTTGGTTCACTTAAATTCATCCACGGTGGCCCTCTCTCAATAGAAGAATTAAGAATAGTATCTCCCCATTGCAATACACCTAATAAATCACTTCTACCATTTTCTGCAAGCAAAAAGTTTCCTCAGCTTGTTCAAATTCTCAATCGATGGCATTATCAAGGTCAAGGTTTAGGACCACAAGAGAAAGGAATCAGAGAGCCTATTATTGCACAAAAAAATCTAGGATTTCATGGTCTTGGATATGTATCCAAAGACTCACCATCTAAAGGTGTTGGTACACCACACCCCCAAACCAAGCCTATCTCCAAGCCCACCATGCCAGCCTCCCATCACTCCTTCAAGAAATCTTATGTCATCCCCCCTCCACCATCTTTGCAACCCAAAACAACCTACCATATCCCCCCTTCATCCACTA
>CM053787.1:266668412-266890912 GCA_028749045.1 Cupressus sempervirens | reverse complement strand
CTATTGTCGAAGGTATGGCACAACCATAGAAGATTGAAGGGGTCTTGGTTGCAATTTTGATGACGGTTGGTCAATTTTGCCATCAAAGGTTTGGCACCACTGTAGAAGATTAAGGGGTCTTCGTTGCAATTTCGATGATGGTTGGTCAATTCTACCATTGAGGTTTTGGCACCACCATAGAAGATTTAAGGGGTCTTGGTCTCAATTTTGAGGACAGTTGGTTGATTCTTCTATTGTGGGTTTGGCACCACTATAGAAGATTAAAGGGATCTTCGTCACAATTTCAATGATAATCGATCATTTTTTTTGTCAAAATTTTGACCAACAATGGATGCAAATGAGGAGATAAGAGTTCAGGCTAGACTAAGAAAATTGACAAAGCTCTCATTAGTAAGTCGACCTTTTTAAAGTAAAAAATTTGATGAATAATGATTGTGATGAAAAATCCACTAAAAAATATTGACAATAGTTTTAGTCATCTATTCGACCAACTATGGTCAAAATTTTGACGTTTTCTCATCAAAATTTAGGGCTAAATTTACTAGTGTCCTATAAATAGGAAATTAATATCTTTTTCGCTCATTCTCCATCATCCAATTTAGGATTTGAATGGATTAGGTAGGATACAATGTATCTACCCCATATTCCATATCTATTCCAGAAACTTCTCCTAGAATCCACTTTGAATTTTCCTCAAAAAGGTTCACCTAGAATTCTATGCCACCAGCTCATCATCCTTATCTTCCACTTGGTTCACATAATCGAAGAAAATAAACTTGTCGACTTAGATTCATCGAGTCCACGATCTTTTAAATAATGTAGCAGCTTGACATTATCAACTTTTTGATTCTCAACACACACTGTGTTACTCAACATCCTCTATAAAATCAATTGACATCTACTAAAATTTTCTTTTACTCAGCTTCAACTAATTTTCTACTCGACTTGTACTAACTTTTCTTGGCACCTACTATCCACTCAATCAAACTTAGCAGAAAAACTTTATATAACTTGTTCTTGTAACCTTTCTTAGTGTAGCCAACATTTGTAACCTTAAGTAGATTATCAATGCATCACGTCATCATTGTCTTAACTAATTCTTGTACTTCATTATATAATCATAACTCAACCTTTCCTCTAGGTGCTATTGTTACATCTTTAGATCAAATCCTCTTCATCAATCAACTAAGTGATAGAACTTAAATCTTATAAAAAAAATTTCTTACCAGCAAATAGTAAGTTTGATATCAGTGACAAAATAATGACTAAAACACATAGTTTTGTTTCAACAATCTCTCTCAACAATGATCTCAACAATCTCCTTCTTTTATTAGCTTCTTCAATCCAATCTCAACAATCTCCCTCTTTGGAATTGATGGAAAACCAAACTAATCAACCAAATCAATCAAATGATGAACATCTTGTTCAACCAAACTGATTAGGTTAAAATAGTAAGACAATATCAAAAAGAAAACTTGTATCACAATTTCTCCCTCTATTAGGAACTTCCATCTTTTGATTAGGTTACAAAACTCTTTCTTATAACTCCCTCTGAGTTCCTTCTTGTATCTTCCTCTTACTAGGTAGATTAGGATTTCTCCCTCTTTCTTGTATTCTTCTCTATCTCCGTCATCATACTTATGTTCTCCTCTGATCAGCAATATTAGCTTGCTTGATTATACTCTTTCTTCCTTAGTAATCTCTTATATACTAACTTGATCAGCAAAATATCATCAATCACTTTGACAACAATCTCTAGACATCTCCCTCTTAATGATCAATTTAGTGCACTTTCTCCCTCTTTGACAACAATGCCAAAGACATATCTTCTTTGCATGTAGATATAAATATTTTTAGTTTCTCCCTCTATAACCTTGCTTGCGAGTAATTTATAGTTCCAACACTTTGATTACTTTAAGCAGCTCCTAAAGTAAGATCCACTATGTCAATTTGTAACATATGAACATCAGCTTGCTTGGTGCAGGGCACTCCTCTTGTTACTTAGATAGCCTTCGATAGGGGTATCACCCCTACTTTACCTCTTAGATGATTTAGTGAAGATATCAACAATTTGCTCCTTTGTGTTAACATATTCCATCTTCACCTCTTTATCTTGAGCTAATTCCCTCAAGTAATGATACTTGATTGCAATGTGCTTAGTCTTTGTGTGCATTACTGGATTATTTGATATGTTGAGAGCACTTGTATTATCACAATAAAGTGTCACTGGTTTTGTGATCTCTTCCTTCATTCCTTTGAGTAATTGTTTGATCCACACAATATTTGTACAATTTATAGAAGCAACAACATATTTAGCTTCAATAGTAGATTGTGAAGTGTAGTTTTGTTTCTTGCTAGTCCATGTAACTAGTATCTTGCCTAAGAAAAATGCTCCTCCACTAGAGCTCTTTTTGTTGTCAATGTTTCTAGCCCAATCAACATCAGTGTTGGCTCTAAATTCAAATTTCTCATTCTTCTTATAGTATAGACCAAACTCTTATGTTCCTTTAAAATATCTCATTATTCTCTTCACATCCATTAAATGATTCTCCTTGGGATTAGCAGAAAACCTTGAAACTATCCCTACAACTAATGCAATATCAGGTCTATATGTACTACATATTGCAATTTTCCAACCATAGACCTGTATGATGTTTGATTCACCTTATCTGAATCATCATTCTTATAAGCAATTATCTTACCAACAAATAGTAGGTTTGATATCAATGACAAAACAATGATTGAAACACATAGTTTTGTTTCAACAATCTCTCTCAACAATGATCTCAACAATCTCCTTCTTTTATTAGCTTCTTCAATCCATTCTCAACATACGTGTGACCTTGTTAGAGGATTTAATCACCATATTAGGAGTGGCCTTGTTAGAGGTCTTTAGACACTTCAATCTATAAATGCCACCTTGTTAGAGTATTTACAAATAGCTCTTAAGCCAACTCTATTGAGAGATTTAGTTCACTACTACAATGGTTAGAGAATAACAATGATATGACCTAATGTCTGATGCAATTGTATTTCTGATTTTAGAACTCAATTCTGGCTCAAATGCTTGATCCTTTTGATCAAATGTATCTTTGCAACTCCTCAAGGATATTCTATTTATCCTTCTAATTTGCTTCCTCTAAGAATCTATTTTTCTTCCATCCACTTACACACATTTAGTCCTCAACTTGACTTTATAGTTATATCATACACAATGTCAAGTCATCTTGAATACATCTTAGAATAATTAATATTCATCTCCTTAGTTAGCTAGAACCAACAAACAAATCAATTAAACTCAAAACAAGAAAATCCTTCGTTAGCCAATCTTGTTTGGTAGACACTTACTCAAAAATGATTTTCCTATGTTAACCAAGTGAACTTGGTTAACACTATATCTTTGCCAACTTTCTTTGGTAACCGAGTGAGCTTGGTTAGCACTGGTTCCATCCAACTTTCCTTTTTTACCCAAGTAAGATTAGTTAACACTCAACTTGTGCTAACTTCTGGTCAACGCTCGAGTGAACTTAGTATACACTATCTTCTGAACTTGGAAAATACTAGAATGCTCGAAAAACATAGGAAACTATCTTCATCGCTCGAGTGAGCTCGACATATACTGACTGGTAAAGATATGACATTTTGTGTAACATCAAAGACAATATACAATTGATCATTTTTTTTCAACATAAAGTTGATATCTTGATCATTCAAGAAACTAAGATGAGCAAAAAGTGTTTTGAGAATATTGTAGGAAATATTTAGTCAGGGGATAAATGGGTTGTCTTAGAATCTATAGTGCATTGGTTGGAATTGCAACTGTCTAGAATTTTGGTAAATTTTTGGGATCCCTTATTCATTCCTCTAGAAATAGTTTGATTATTATTTTCCATAATATTATTTAGGGGTTGCCATAGCAGATGATTAATGTGTATTCTCCTAATGAGAGTAGTCTAAGAAGGTGTTTATGAGGCTCTCTATCTACACTCATGGAGGTTTCTAATCATGATAAATGGATATTGGGAAGAATATTTAACTCTCATTTATACCCTTCAAAGAAATCTAGAGGACTTGAAGATTTTAGTGGAAGTATGTTGGATCTAGGAGGCTTCCTTATGAGTATGAAGTTGTTGGATATTGATATTTACGGGGATGATTTCATGTGGACTAATAGAGAAAAATGATGTAACCTAATCCAAATCAAATTGGATTGATTCTCCCTATCTCCCAACTAGACCAATCTTGCATATTTTTTCCTCATTGCTCTTCCTAGAACTGGTTGAAATCATAATGTTGTCTTGTTGGATTGGAAAGATGTATAAAGAAAGGATTCTGCCTGTAGGTTTAAAATAATGTATATCTCCCACATGGATTTTAGGATAATAGTGGAACAATGGTGCAAGAATCATTTTTTAGTCTTTCTTATGATACAAAAATGGCAAAAACTCCAATTAATTAAAGAGAAGTTGAAAGGATGGAATAAATATTCATTTGGTAATATCTTTTTTTTTTTTTAAGTATAAATAAGCTTGATGAGATCCAAGGGAGAATGGAAAAAGAAGAATAAGACCAAGAAATATTTTGGTAGGAAATAAGTCTAAGAGACAAGTTGACCAAACTTAATAAAATAGGAGGAAGTTGTCTAGAAGTAGTTATGCAAGAGCATCTTGGATCAATGAGCAATCTTGCATCAACAAAAATATTACTTTGATTTGTTAACCAATTTTTTGTTCAAGGAGTAGTCATTGTTGTTCTTGGTTTCAAGTTGTGCATGGTTGGAATCGTAATGTGGACCCATTATTGATCCTTACCCCAAGTGCATGGAATCTAATGTTTTTTATGCTTGGAATCTAATGTAGCATGTAGTTTCTTTTAGTGTGGTTTCCTATATGGAATGACATCTTGTGTGGTTGGGGAATGTCTCTTGGATCATGCGTGGACTTATCCTTAAGAGTATGGATTTGCTTTTGGTCATTTGTTGATTCTTTATTTCTCCTCCAAGGCCAGACCTATTTTGTCATTAAGTGCCTATCATGCCAACTTGTGGTCTTGCTAGCTTTATAAGGGTTTGGATTGGATTTAGGAAAATATTTTTTAGGAGCTTAGGAGTAGTAGGTATAATAAGAAATATCAAGATAGAAAGCTTTAAGCTTTGGAATTGCATTTCTTTATATTGGTCGCAACCATGAGGAAGGCCTCACAGTCTATAATATATATTTTATCATGTGATTTTTCCAATCAATCAATAAAAATTCATGAATGAAGTTGGTCTTGTTAGAAAGTAAAGTCCACCAAGATAACTAAGGAAGTGGCTGGGGGGGGGGGGGGGGGGGGTGCAGGGGGGGTGAATTAGTTTTCCATTTAAAACAACTTTTATCAATATTATTAAATTTGAAATATGTAATCAATAAGAATAACAACCATAGCATTATCACCATACACAATAACACCATATTTGTTAACAAGGGAAACTCTTGATCTAAGAGAAAACCTTGATGGGAATGGTACCCGCAATATGATGTACTATTATATAAGATCCTTGTAAGAGGATGGACCCTGTTAGGAGCCAATAAATTGCATTCAATACATATTAGTCATTGTTAGGAGACTTCGAATCCCTATGAGGAGATTTCAACCTTGTTAGGAGTTGTGGAAGGTAGAAGGACCCACTACCCAAACAACTTTAGGGGAAAGGCCACCGAACTCACTAACCAAATACCGTCAATATTTTCCCTCATAGAATAATAGCAATTAACACTATCCACATCAATCCTTTTCCAAATGCAATCTCTATGTTAGGTTGGTGTGCCTTATCTACACCAAACACTTCTCTAATATCAAGATATTCAATATTAGGTTCACTAGATTTTACATCCAAGTTCACATACTCGCATTACATAAATCTCACTTACAAACACCATTTGACCACAAGGAAAACCATTTTCCTTTATACTAAGTCCTCAAATTAATTATTGAGTTGACCTTAAGCCTTTCCCAATATAACATTGGACCTCATTAAGATAATACATTGCACATTACATTACAACTTTACAACTGTTAGCAATTACAACCAAATTGTCAACTCATAGTCTTCATAACCCTTCACATGTGCAACATATGTCTTAACGCAATTAACCACTCCACCTTCAACATGTCTTCAACTACTGTCTAACCTCACTTAACCAATACATTATCTGAATGTTGTCTTCAAAAAATCTTGAATGACTGTCAACTATCTTCATATTTTTGCATGCACACTTAATCACTTCATCAGGACACTCTGTAGAACATGTCCTCCACTGTGCATAGCATCATCTTCAATCCTTGAACTACATGACCTCAATTTATGTATGTTTCTCTATCAATATTCTATAAAATAACATGTATATTGACATCAATGAAAAATAGTGCCATGAAGGCAACATATGATCTCTATATCATCTATCTAGCAATGCTAGGATAATCCCCTATAGGAATACCATCAACATTCATGCTAACAATATCCCCCTTTGGCATTGATGGAAACATAGATGAAAAGGATATAAGTTCAATGAATATCAAATACATCACTATGGTAACTGCTCAACTTTAATGTAATCATATTTTCAAATCCTCTTCATTAATCAAATTTCAATCTCGGGAACATCTCTCCATCAACGTGCTACTCCCCTATTAACTATCTTCTCCTAATGTATTATGAGATTTTTTTCATGTACATCTTCTCCCCTATTGACATCAATGACGAAGGCATCATTATGTCAACTCTGCTACATAAGATCTTTAGTAAGCTCAAGTGTCGAAAGACATTGTAAAATAATAGCTACCAAGAGTCCTTTTATGACTCAACTCATACACAAATACTCCCCCATAGAGGAAGCATCAAGCATCTAGTCAAGATAAATAATAGTTCTCTTCTACCATTGGACTAATGCAATCTCTGCATCAACTAATCAGTAGTAGGCTAGGGCATAACCCCAAGCATACCTCGCAGGTACTCAAATATATCCTTTGGAAAAGGTTTTGTAAATATGTCTTCTATTTGATCTTTGTACTGATATACTCCAATCTAATCTCTTTATTTGCAATTTTCTCTCTCAAAGCATGATACTCTTTATATGTGTATTTTTTGTCTTTGAATGTAAAACATGATTCTTAGACATACTCATTTTACTTATATTATCACAATGTATTATAATAGGTTATGTGAATTCAACTCCAATTTCCTTCAACATCTACTTCATACACATGATTTCATGACAATTATTTGCTACTACTACATACTTTTCTTCTATTGTGCTCTGTGAAATACAACCATGCTTTTTGCTTAGCCAATAAACCAATTTTCTTCCTAAGAAAAATACTGTAGTACATACACATAAGGTAAAGTCATTTGATATGTCATATCATAACCCAAAATTAGGTGTACCCTTCAAATATCTAAAAACCATCTCTATTGTTGCATAATGTAATTCTTTAGGATTTGTTTGAAATATCACAACAATATCGATTGCAATATCTATATCTAGTCTTGTGTGAGTTAAATATTACAAACCTCCAATCATAGATATGTACTTCTTTTGTTCAATAGTAGGTGTATCATCTTTGCCAGATAACTTGTGACCAGTTACCATAGGTGCACCAACAGCTTTATAACTTTCCAAACCAAATCTTTCCAACAAATCTTTCAAATACTTAATCTATGATAAGTAAACACCATCATTATTCTACACAATATGTAATCCTAGGAAATACTTAATCTCACCAATCATGCTCATTTAAAAATTTTTCTTCGTTTCACTAGAAATTTCCTCAATTGCTTCATCGTCACCATCAAAGATTATCTACTCCACAAATACTTCAAAAATTAGTAAGCAAATTTTCAATTTCGTTCAAATACAGATTATTATCTGCAGTTCCTTCAGCAAATCCTATTTTTTTCAAATACTTGTCCAATCTTGCATACGATGTTCTAGGTGCTTGTTTCAATCCATACAATGCTTTCTTGAACTTACAAACCATATCTCCTTTTTCTGTCAAAGAAAAACCTTCAGGTTGCTCAATGTAAACTTCTTCCTTAAGTTCTCCATTCATATATGTTGATTTTACATCCAACTGATACACTTTGAAGCATATGCCAGAAACATTCTCATTGCTTCTATTCTAGCAACATGTGCAAATATTTCCTCATAATCAATACCTTCTTGTTGTGAATAACCTTTACATACTAGTATTTCTTTGTTTCTCATAACCTCACCTTGTTTATTCATCTTATTTTTGAAAACCCTCTTTTTTCTCATAACATTCTTGCCCCTAGATCTAGGAACTCATTCCCATGTATTATTATTCTCAATTTGGTCTAATTATTCTCTCATAGCTTTAATCCGAAAGTCATATTTACTAGCTTCATCAACACTTTTAGGTTCTACTTGAGAAATCAAACACAATTCTTCTCTATGCACCATGTTCCTTGTCATCACACCTTTATCCTTTCTACCAATAATTTGACCAATAGAATGATTCTTTATTAGATTCTTATTAGGTGTCACTATCTCAAATCTAATTTCAACTCTAGGTTCACTCATTGTTTCTTCTCTTTATTCCACAATTTGTATGTCATTTTGCAAATATCTGTCAATCTCATGAAACAACTCAATATTTTCTTGATTAGCCTTTGGATTGGTCCCTTCATCAGAATTATAATCAAGTATTCTTTCTTGAATTCCAAACTTCTCATCAACTTTAACTTTTGCGCTATCAACAGTAGTATTATTTCTTTAATTAAAATAATTGTATGCTTTGTTTTTCAGTGAATAACCAAGAAACATACATTCATAACTTCTTGCATCAAGCTTACCAATATCATCTTCTCTCTTAATGTAACACTTACTTCCAAAGATTTTAAAATACTTATCTTAGGGTGCATGTCCAAATCAAAGCTCATAGGGGGTCTTACTAGTACCTTGTCTGATCTCTACTCTGTTCATGGTGTATATTATTTTATTATCTACTTCTCTCCAGAATATCTTCAAAATATTATTCTCAAACATCATAGCTCTTGTTGCTTCTATTACTAATCTATTTATCCTATCTACTATATCATTCTACTCAGGTGTCTTAGTGGCTAAATTTTTTCTTTTAATGCCATTCACTTCACAAAAACTATTAAACTCATTCAAAGTAAACTATCCACCTCTATCAGATCTTAAACACTTAATCCTCAATCCAAATTCATTTTCAACTCTATTCTTAAACACCTAAAACTTCTCAAATACTTTTGATTTCTCTCTAAGAAATACTACCCACATCATCCTAGTAAAATCATCAACAAGAATCATAAAATACATTTCACCAAAGAAATATATTTTCTTTGTAGGACTACTCAAATATGTGTGTATTGTCTCCAACTTTGTTGATGTAGTAAACTCTTGATCAAAAAATAAATTTTCGTCTGCTTTGACATAACACCTTATTTGCATACTATGTTAGTAGGCTTTATAATTTTAGGCAAATCTTTGATAGCAAGCGTAGTGCTCACTTCCACAATGTTATCAAAGTTTATGTGACAAAATCTTCTATCCCATAACTAATTATCATCAACTTTAGAAAATAAGAATGTCATCTCAGTAGGATTCAACTGAAATACATTACCTCTCGATTGTGTACTAGTACCAATCAACTTACCATCTTTATCCTTGATAATGCATGTCTTCTTTGTGAATTGTAATTGATATCCCTTGTCAACTTATTATCCAAAACTTAATTGATTATGTTTCAAACCATCAACAAAATAAATATCACTAGTGTTAGTATTTCCATAAAGAGTAATACATTTTATTCCTTTTATGTGATAGCTTGCATTGTTTCCAAATCTAATAATTCCTCAATCACAATTGTTGAATTCAATAAAAAAATTCATATCTCTAGTCATATGATGTGAACAACCATTTTCTATGATCCAATCAGATTTATTCCTTTCAACTTGTGACATTAATGATTTTTCCTCTCTAATTTCTTCTTTTTCAGGTTTTTACTCCTTAATTGCAACAAATCATATTCATCACTTTCATTATCATTTTCGTTCAAAAATCTTTCCATGCTAGCTTCCAATTCTTTATCATTTGCATAAAGACATTCTCTAGTCTTCCTAGGCTTGAAATTCCTTCTATACTTTTATACTATTTTAGGACACTTAGTAGCATAATGACCATATTCATTACAAGTTCAACATTTAAATATTTTCTTACCTTCAAGTTCTCTTCTCACAACTAGGACAATTCCTTCTTCAATCTTCATGTCTTATTCTAATTTTCCTTTGGTGATACTAGCATAGTATCCACTAGTACTCACACTTATTGTTAATGTAGGTCAAACACTCAATGCATTAAAGCAGTCTCAACTCTAGGAAGATCTCCACTTTGTCTCAAACTTATCTCAGTTGATTCCAATCTTCCAAGAAGAGTCTCTTTTGTGAACTTTTATGTGCAACGAATAACTTGTTCAATTATGTAGTGTCTCTATCATTTGATCTCTATAAGTCATCCTAATGGATGCAACCTTGATGATCTTACTTTGTGATTGATCATGATTGGGACCCATGAGTGGTCTACACCCTTGGGGTGATTTGAATTATATTTTTGCATTAGTAGGGTGATTATGCTTATGCTTAATTTTTTAGATATGATGTGTTAGATGGTTTCACTAAGGTTTGTGCTAGTGGTTTCCTAAATTGATATGGTATCATGATGGTGTTCCTTGATTACCTTAAGATGTGTGTAGAGATTGCACTGTGTATTATTATCCTACTACACTTGACTAGGTTCCTGTAGCAATGTTTGCTCACGTATTTGACCATGTTGACTATTATGTTTATAGTGTCACTTATGTTGTTGGGTGATTGTTATTACTTCCCTTATTTAATCCTTCAATAATTAAGAAAGTGAGATATCCATATTAGATTCATGGAATATGTTCTACAAATATTTACCTTGTCCATTTCAATTATTTATGCAAATGGACTATTTAAATGATTATTTAAATGAATTAATTAAATGCTTTAATTACATGATTTCCCATTAATATTACTTCAACTATTATTATTGTGCACCTACAGTTGATTGGGTTTGTTTATTGTGCAATACTTACATCCCCTATAGTGGCACATGGAGTTAGTGATCAGATCTTTCATGTTGAGCCAATATCGTCCCTATATGGGTGATGTATCTTTATTACTATTTTGACCCTCTAGTAATTGGTAAATCCAAATTTATTATGCATATGTAGCTAGACCCATGAGCATGTTTGTGCATTTAGGAATCCACAATGGTCGTGGAAGTTAATTAATTAAATGATTTTTGATGGCTTAGAGGGATTTTATTATTTGATTGAATTATTTTAATTACTAACAACTTTTCCATAGTTGAATTTCATTTAATTAGAATTGCCTAATTTTTTCTGGGTTAAAAAAGAGATTTAATTAACTGAGCCAATTATTTTTCCTATTTTAATATTTCACTTTTAAGGTGAATATATATCCCCAAAAGTGAGTTATTTCTCACTTCTCACTTTTAAATTTGATTTTGAGAGCAAAATCCCAAAATCCTCTTAAGGAGGAATTACTGTTTTGCTTGTTGTGGGAGTTGCAAGCATAAGATCAATGTGAGGTTGATCTTGTTGGATCCGGCTCGAGGAGACCTTGATTTGTCGAAACGAGCTTTAGTGAAGCAATTATTTTATTGCACACATTTTCGTATTTTCCTTTTTGGCTATCAGGTAGGGCTCTCTCATTTTTAAATTTCAGCTTTGTTTTAGAGTCTATTTTGGATAGTAGTTTTCTATGAGGTAGAGAACTAGTGTTCCCCTCCATTCTTGTATGTTGAATCTACCCAATTAGGTGGGTACGAGCATTTGATTACCTCTTGACTTGGGGTTTTGGGTTTTCAAACCATTATGCAATTCGATTATTCATATAGACTTTGAACCTAGATTTATTTGATATTTGGGGGTTTTGTACTTGATTGTAAAAAGGGTTTTAATTTCATTGATCTTTTTCAACATTGAATTTTGGGCATTTTGGACTTGGCCTCATTTTGTGTGCCACCCAATTTTCTTGGATATTTCTTGGCACTAATGTTGACCATGGATTCAGATTATTCGTGATGATCATAATCTAGCCATAGATGTATTATACTTTCATCATTAGGATTCATGTAGAACCCATACTTCCAGGTTTAGGTCAATTGAGTGAATTCATGATGTTCAATGTTTTATTGCCTCATTGGGATTCATGTAGAACCCATACTTCTAGATTTAGGCCAGTGGAGTGAATTCATAATGTTTGGTGTTTTTTTCCTTATTGGGATTTGTGTAGAATCCATACTCCTGGGTATACTTTGGTTGAGTAAGATTGTTATACTAGTTCCTTTTGTTGCATTTCTCATATCCAACCCTTGCATTAGTTCTATTGATTATTTCATGTAGTTGGTTTTTCCCACACATGTGGGCATGCATTTGATGAGTTCCTAAGAGACTTGAACTCCCACATATAGGTTAGTTGAGGGATTGTTCATTTGGGGGTTGGGTTTGGAACTTGCATTGCCTTTGGGCACTCATTGTGTGATGAGCATGGGTATGTAGGGTAGACATGTGGACTGGATTCTCTCGTTGCCCTGGGTAATGTCTTTGACAAGGTAAATGTGAAGGAGTTTCTAATAAGTGATAACTAAATGAATTAATAGGCAATAAAACTAAGATGAGATAAGATAATACATGTATAGGTTGATTCAAGGGTGTGTGACTGTATGAGTTTTCCTAGGGTGGGTGTCTATACAGGTTTATCGAGGACACAGTGTGATGGACTCCCAAGGGAGAGTTTCTACATAATTTTTAGCTTGATCTTTCTAATGCCGAATGACTTGCACTCCACTAGAGTCCCTACATAGTAGACCCATAGAGCATCTTACCAATACCTATTGTATTGCATTGTCTCATGATCTTGGTTTCAATCCTTTGTACTGTTTGGCATGAGTGTTAGCCTTTGATGACTATATGAAATGCAGTTGTGATCAGATCATTATCTCCTTGAGCATGATAGGTGTGGGCCTACAGGTACCATGTGGTTGGGAGGCATAGCTACCTATACCATTGCTAGGGACTGGTGTACAGAGATGGTCTACTTCTAGTTTGATGCTGGTGCTAGATATTCACTTGGTACTTTTGGTCTATCCAAATTATGTTCTCTAGTGATTTATGCTTTACTTTGGATGCATTTTATATCATGTTTAGATGATGGTTAGTATGTTACTTGATGCATTCCTATATCATGATGTTGTATCATATTGCTAGATGATGTTTCTTACCACTACTTTGGATTAGTGATGCTATTGGTAGATTAGCATGTTGAATGTACTCATTCTTATGATGTTAATTGATAGTTATTGGTAAGAATGATCTCATGAGACAACTTCAACTATTTTTTTGGAAATTTGAGATTCATACTCGGGGGTATGGTTAGGGCCCTTGAGGTCTCATGATTCCATTATGGTAGGGAGGAAACAAGCACGGTTAATTTGAGTTGGATATATTAGATGTATATACTTTCCTTTTTATTGTGATGTTGTTTATGATAATTTTGTAGATTGATGTTGTTAATAAGATAGATGTATGTGATCATAATGTGTAATTTAGCTTCATTCAAGTTCTTAGAACTACTTGCATGCTCTTGAGTCATCATTCCTGAGATTATGTGGACTTGGTACTCCTCGGTGTGGAGCTTTCATATTTTTATGTTTTTTCTTCTTGTCTTGTTGATGCATTGTTAGCATTTCTCTTATGGGAGGGGTAGTTTCTTCCACAAGAATGTATTGTATCACATAACCATACATTCTCTTGCACACGCATGTACTTCCTCATGTGGAAAAACAAAGTCTTGTGCAACAAAACAAAGTCTCATGTGTATCTAATGGTGAAACTCATGTGACTCATTGGGAAAGCTCGCGTGAGAGTGAATCCTAACTCATGTGAGCATGTTGGTTGTTTCCTTGCATGACAAATAGTAAGTGTTTATACACACTTGGAGGAGATGTGAATATGGTTTTGATTACCCTTTTTGGGTCCAACATCTTTCCATTTTAAAACATATTAGTCATAAGATGAATAAAATATATCATTTAAGTATAAGTTGGTGTATATTTAATTCCTTATACTTAAGATATATTTTAACATATGTGACTAGTCATTTGAGATAGGTTCTAGACCTCTCTGAGTTAAGATAAAGATTCTAGGAAATGTCAGGGCTTTAGGAATTCAAACTTAGTCAAATTTCAAGATTCAATATTTGTCTTTCAGTTTGGTATCTAGTAGATAAGTGGTTGTAACTTTGAGCCCTCTTCTTATGCATGATTATTGTTGGTCTCTGCTTGTAATTCTTGATTATTTTATGATAAGTGGAAATGGACTTGTATGTATAACCATGCTAGGAAATTTTACTTTGGGTTTTAAAAAGAACATCCCCTTGGTATATTCTCATGATTCCAATGATTTTTGGTTCGTAAGTTATGGTTTAGTGCTTGGGGATCTTTGGAAGTGTTTGTAAGACTTCTGCTGGTGTAGGTGAATATTTGAGTTTAGCCATGTTCCCTATTCTTATCACCTTGTTTAGATGTTTCATTCTTGCACTTGGTTACTTTATGTTGTTGTTAAGTAACTTATCTTAAGAAAAAAATATCTAATGCAAGTTTTATCCTTGTGTTCCAAGGATCTCAGGGGCATTAAAAATTATCTACGTTGTCTGCTTATATGCAGATGTCAAATTTTTCAAGATCTTCCATAAAATTTCATCTTCATCCTTATTTCCATTACAAGCCTTAATTCCTGTAACAATATCTAATGTTCTACCCAAAATAACTTCTTACATATTCATCTTCTATCATTTTATCTTCTTGAAATAAACATATCCAATTCTACAATATAACCTTCCTTCTATGTTTATCACCTTCAAAAGTAGATTTGAAAGCTTTCCAAAATTTATATGTTGAATTCAAAGATTTTACCTAACTGTACTCACGTTTAGGAAGATCTATCAAAAGTGTCCCTCTAGCATGCATATTACACATAAGTAGATCTCTCTGACCTTTTGTACAAGATTCAAGCTTATCTTCATCAATCACTTCCTTTTCATTCTTAGTGATAAGCTAATATCTTGGACACATGCATAGAAAATGTGTCTTCATATTTTCTTTCCAAATGTCATAATTAACTCCACAAAATGTTGGAATTTTTTTTTTGAAATGACTAGCCATAGATATCCTTAAGTTATTGGGCTTTTTCTTCAAGGACTTGATGCTCTAGTACCAATTGTTAGAAAGTAAAGTCCACCAAGATAACTAAGAGGGGGAGGGGGGCAATGAATCAATTATCTAATTAAAATAACTTTTACTAACATTATCAAATCTGAAACATGTAATAAATAAGTGCCACAACCATAAAAAGATCTCCATACATAATAACACCATATTTGCTAACTACAAAAATCGTTGATTAGAGGGAAAACCCAGGTGAGAATGATGCCCACAAGATGATGTACTAATTTAAATGTTCCTTGTGAAAGAATGGATCTTGTTAGAAGTTAGTGAAATTCAATTAGTACATATGAGTCCCTGTTAGGAGACTTTGAATTCCCATTAGGAGTTTCAAACACTATTAGGAGTTGTGGAAGGTAGAAGGACCCACTATCCAAACAACTTCAAGGGCAAGACCACCAAACTCACTAACCAACTGGCCTTAGTATTATCCCTAATAGAATAATACCAATTAACACTATCCATAACAATCTCTTTTCAAAATATAATCTCTCTATCATGTCTTCATGCCTTATCCACACCAAACACTTCTCTAATCTCAAGATATTCAATATCAAGTTTAATGGATCTCACATCCAAGATCACATACCTAAATAGATTGAGGACATAGATTCAAGATGAGATTAGCTTTATCAAGTTGGATAGTGTGGAAGAAGCATATCAATATTATCTAAAAGATGAGGAAATGTTGACAAAAAAACATAATCAAAGACAAAGAGGAAGAAGTGGAAGATTTCAAAGGAGCAAAGGCAGAACCTGTGGAGAAAGTACTAGATTTGAAAATAACCTACATAAAAAAGGTAAAATAGAATGGACAAAGGAATACATTGTTAATAAGGGTTAGTACACTAGAGGTAGGTATACTGGTTACTCTAGGAATGACAATAATGGTAAGAGATAAGAAAGATCTTGTTTTAAGGGAACTTGTTTCAAGTGTGAAGAAGAAGGACATAGAGCCTTTGAATGTACTAATTTTGAAAAGAATATTAGAGGTAGCAACATAAATGCTTAGGTTTGTGAGGAGGTTGATGAATCACCCAATAGGCTTGAGAGTGGTGAGAACCTAATGATAAGAAGAATCTTGTGGAATGAGGAAACTAATGAAGAACTTGTTATGAGGAAAACTTTATTCAAGACTAGATGTAAGATTATAGGAAAATATCGTAAAGTAATCATTAATAGTAGTAGTTTGGATAATTTGGCATCAGAGGAGTTGGTTAACAAATTGTAGTTGTAGAGATTGGGGCACCCTATGCCCTATCATGTTGCTTGAATCCAAGATGAGCACGAGTTACTGGTAAATGAACAATGCATTGTGAAATTCAAGATTGGGAATTATTATGATGATTTTTTGTGTGATATTATGCTTATGGATTGTTGTCTTATTCTATTGGGTAGACCTTGGTACTATGATAGACAAGATTTGCATGATGGTAGATTTAATCAGACTATTTGGGTTGATGGGAAGAAACAAGTATTATTGTCTTTGATGGAGAAACTTGTTGAGAATCATTGTACCATGGTAAGAGTGTGTTTATTTGAAGGAAATAAATTTGTTAAGGGTGTGAAGGAACAAAATGTTTGTTTTACTTTGATTCCTAGAAAGACTGAGAAAAAAGATGAACTTGAGCATGCACATAAGATTTAATCTTTGTTGATTGCATTTCAAGATATTATTTCTGATAATGTATCTAATGGTTTGCCTCCTAGTCATTGTGTGGATTTGATACCTGGAGCTAGTTTGCCTAATAAAGCACCACATCAACTAACACCTACTGAAAGTAATGAATTGAATAGACAAGTGCAAGGATTTCTTGATAAGTGTCTGATTAGAGAAATCTTGAGTCCTTATATTGTACCTTCTTTTTTGGCACCTAAAAAGAATGGAGAATGGAGAATGTGCACTGATTCTAGAGCCATAAAAATGATAATAGGGGAAGTATAGGTTTCTTATTGCCTTAGATTGATGATATAATGGATTGTGTGAGTGGAGGAAGATAATTCACAAATATTGATTTCAAAAATGGGTATCATCATATCAGAATCATAGAAGGAGATAAATGGAAAACTACTTTCAAGATAAATGAGGGTTTGTATGAATGGTTGGTTATGTCTTTTGGTTTAACTATTGCACCTAATACTTTCTAGAGATTGGTGAATGAGGTTTTAAAGAATTATTACATAATTTTGTGATTGTATATCTTGATGACATTCCAATTGTCAGTAAGACTAAGGAAGAACACCTTGAGAATACTAGACAAGTATTATAGAGGTTGAAAGAAGAGAAATTGTTGACGAATTTGAATAAATGTTTGTCCATGAAGGAAGAAATTGTGTGCCTTGGTTATGTGATTTCTTATGATAGTTTGAAGATGGATCCTAAAATGGTAAGAGTTATCCTTGGCTGGCCTACACTTGAGAATGTTGGGGAAGTTAGATCACTTCATGGATTGGCAAGTTTCTATAGGAAGCTCATCAAAAATTTCAGTTCAATATGTAAAGCCATTGCATATACTATGAGAGGGGATAAAAAGGATTTCAAATGGACATATAGAGTACATATGAGTTTTGAAAAGTTAGAAAAAAAGGTGGCATAATTTCCTACACTTGTTTCACCTAATTTCACTAAGGTTTTTTTTAGGTTGATTGTGATGCTAATTTAAGTGTCAGTGGAGTTGTATTTAAGTCAAGAAGGAAGACTTGTAGCTTTCTATAGTGAAAATATGAATGATGCTAAGAAAAAGTATTAAGTCTATGGTGAGGAATTCTATGCTATTGTTCAAGCTTTGAAGAAATGGAGACATTATTTGATGCCTAAGGATTTTGTGTTGTACATTGATCATAAAGCTTTATAGTATTTGAGAAGCCAAAATAAGTTCAATCAGAAACACATAAAATTGATAAAGTATATGTAGAATGTTTCTTTTGTGTTAAAACATAAAAGTAGACAGTTAAATAGAGTAGTTGATGCTTTGAGTAGATTAATAAATTTATTGATTGAAATGAGAGTTGAAGTACTTGGCTTTGATGATTTGGAACATTTGTATGAAACTAATCCTAATTTTGCAAAACTTGGAAAGCTTTTAAGAATCACATGATAAGTGAACAAGATAAGTGAATTGATTATTTCATTCATGAAGATATGTTGTTTAAAGGAATTCAAATGTGCATACCTAGAGAATTTGTGAGGTATAACATCATGAAGGAGAAACATAGTGGAGGAATTGTTGGAAATTTTGGAATTGGCAAAACAGTGAAGATGATCTTTAATAGATATTACTATTGTCATATATATATATATATATATATATATATATATATATAAGTATGTTCAAAAGATGGTTAAGAGTTGAAAAACTTGTCAAACAATAAAAGAAACTAGTCAGAATTTGGTTTTGTATTCACCATTGTTGGTTCTAAATAAGCCCTGGGAAGGTATCAATATGGACTTTGTGCTTGTCTTACCTAGAACCCGAAGAGGTGATGATTCTATTCTGGTAGTGGTTGATAGATTTTCTAAAATGACTCATTTCTTACCTTGTAAGAAGAGATCTAATGTAGTATATGTGGTTGAATTATTCTTTAAGGAAGTAGTGAGATTGTATGGGTTACAAAAGACTATTTTTTCAGATAGGGACACAAAGCTCATTGGTTATTTTTGGAAAAAACTTTGGAAGAAGTTAAATACTGAGCTTAAGTTTAGTTCTACATTTTATCCATAGACTGATGGACAAATAGAAGTTTTTAATAGGAGTTTGGGTAACTTGCCGAGATATTTTATTGGAGACATCTTTGAGTATTTTGAATTAGATGAGGAATCAAAAGATAACCTAGATTATCCCAAGAGGAAGACTAATAACATTGAAAAGGTTTTGGATACCAAAATAAGTGAGAGAACTAGAGTAAAAGACTACATTGAGTACCTTGTTTAGTGGAAGGATAAACTAGCTAAAGATAGTTCGTGGACAACAGAAGCTGAGTTGAATCTTTATGATTTAGGTTAGAGCATTAGGGCTTCTTGCTATGGACATGCGTTCCTTATTTACCCCAGGTGTCTGATGCATGAGCATCTTGGGTTAATGGGTGATCTTGCATCAACCAAAAATATTGGTTTTTTTTCTCTACCCATTTTTTATTCAAGGAATATCAATTTTTCTCATGGTTTCAAGTTGTGTATGATTGGCATCTTAATGTGGACCCATTTCTAATTCTTACCCTAAGTGCATGGAATCTAATGTTATGTTTTCTTGGACTTTCATGCCTCTTTCTCTACTCTCTTTTCACTGATTGTTTTATCGAGTATAGCATGGAGTTTCTTTCAAAATAGTTTCCTATGATGATGTGGTATATTATGTGGTTGGGGAATGTCTCTTGGATTTTGTGTGGACCTATCCTTAAGAGCGTGGATTCTCTTTTGGTCATTATTGGTTCTTTGTTTTCTCCTCCAAGGTCAAACCTTTTTTGTAATTAAGTTTAGGATAGGCTAACTTGTGGTCTTGCAGCTTTATAAGGGCTTGGATTGGATTTAGGAAAATAATTTTTAGGAGCTTAGGAGTTTTAGGTAGAAGAAGTATCAAGATAGTGAGCTTTAAGCATTGGAATTGTAGTTCTTTATACTGGCCGCAACCATGAAGGACTTACAACTTGACATATATATTTTATCATATGAGTTGTCTAATCAATTATTACAAATTTAGGAATGAAGATGTTCTCTCTTTCTGAATCTTTATGTTTTCTTTCTTGTGTAATCTTAGCAAGGTATTAGGAGATTGGTAGAAATTTAGAATTCAGTGGCTCAAGAAAATGGGCAATAACACAAGGTTCTTTCACCAATCTACTCTTAATAAGAGGTGTAGGAATAACGTCAAAACTTTATTTCTCCTTGATGGAATTTTTGTTGGGGAGGGGGGAGGGGGGGGGAAGATATTTCTATTAAAGAGATAAATTTATTTGTTTGCTTTTAGGGACAAGGTAGCATTACCTTCTGAGATCTGAATAATTTTATTGATGTGATTCCTCATATTTTTCAATATGTTAATAGTGAAAACCTCTCTATTCATGTTACTCTCCAAGAGGTTAAGGAATTTATTTTCTCCTTTGAAGCTTTTAAATCCTTAGGCTTGGATAGTTTTCCCTCCCCATTCTTTTAGGAGTTATAGGATATTATTTGTGAGGATGTGTTTATTGCAATGCGATATTTTTTTAGAATATGCAAGATAGAGCATCCACAAAGCGAGGGTGCTTCCTTTACTAAACCCTAATAGGAGAACAAATAATGAATTCCAAATAACTAAATTTGACTCATATTATCCTTGTACCTAGGATAACAGACCCAAAACCTCTATTATTTTTTAATCCCATATATCTATACAACACGATTTATAAAATTTTCTTGAAGGTAATGGTTTATGGACTTAAGTTATCCTAGAAAATCTTATCACTAATAATCAAAATGGATTTCTAAAAAGTTGTTACATCTATGAAGACCAATAAAAATGCTATGATTATTCTAAAGTTATAAATCTCTAAGGTGTATGACAAGGTTGATTGGAAGTTCTTGGTTATTCTGCAAAAGTTTAGGTTCAAAGGATTTTTTTATTCGAATGGTCATAAATTATGTGACTATTATTGATTTCTCTATTTTAGCGAATGGTTTTCCTACAAGTTCCTTTTTTATGGGTAAAGGCCTCTAACATGGGCATCCCCAATCTCCTTATTCATCTTGGTGCTCAAGGTTTTGGGAAGGAATATCTAGAAAATATACTAAATCATATGCCCTAAAGGGAGTGAAAGCTACTTCCAATATCCACCTATCCTCTTGTGAGAATTATTTTGACAACATCGTCATGTTTGGAGAAACCTTTGTGTTAGAAGCCAAAATGTGGAGAGAAATCCTAGATGGTTATGCTTTGACCTAGGGAAAACAAATCAACTATGAACATAGTAAAATCTACTTCTTCAACATAGATATCTACCTCTAGGATCAAATATCTTGGATCATTAGTTGTAGAGCGGCATAGTTCCTTGATTCTTAATTAGGTATTCCCCTTACTTCTAAGTTCCTTATTGCTAATTTTTGTAATACATTGATTGAAATATTCTAGAAGAAACTAGGGGGATGAAAGGAAGATTTCTTAAGCATGGGAGGAAAGGTGCAACTACTAATCATATTTGAAAAACAATTTGGTATTCTTGTTATCTCTATTAAAAAACCCAGTTTCTATAGCTAACCATATTGAGAGTATTTAGAATAAATTCTTATGGTCTATAACAAAGGAAAGAGCTAGGGTTTCCGTAATAAAATGGGAGAATGTATGCACTTTTAAAATCTCAATGGGGAGGATTGGGTATTATACTAATCCAAGACTTGTAAAAGAGAGAGTAATTGATCCCAACAAGTTGTGTCATGCTAGTGTACTCTATATGATGTGTTTAAAAAATAAATACATATGAAAATAAAGGGATCCTATATTCCCCCCACCCTTATGATGGAGAAATAATCTCATATTCTAACATCTTAAAGAAGTGATGAAGGGGGGTAAATCAATTTCAATATCAAGATAGTATCCACATGCTCCATCTAGTCCAAACCAAAGTGCTCACAAATCCTATGAGGTCATAAAAAGGTAAAATGCAGGGAGACGCTATAGAATAAGTGAAAAAGGAAATCCTTGAAAAAGAGAATACATAATTATGAGGTTCCAAGGTAAGTGATCTATCTACCATGAGAACTTGATTGCTAATAATGTAAGATTAGATGTCACATGATAAACAAATACCACACAACAAAAGGAAATAGTGGATTCATGAGAGAATGATACAGAGAGATAAGATTTCCTTGCCCCCCAGGTGTAGGAACAAGAGAAGAGAAGACCTATTATGCTACTCAAAAATCAAACCATGTATGAAAGTGAACCCCCAAGAGGAATTCCAATAATTATACATGAAGTGGAGTAACATAATAGGGACTTAGATTTTATATAAAGAAATCAAGATTAAAATAGAGCTCATTGTAAGGAAATATAAAAATAACCCCATTATTAATGAGTTATTAAATCTTGTAAGGTGAATCTTGATAATAATTAGTAGAGTGATCATGATAATGATGATACATGCAAAATGGAAAATTCATAAGTTTTTTACTATGTTTTGGCCTAGTAATCACCTTAGTCTGAAGGGGTTTAGAAAATATTATTTATATATTAATTGGAGATGACGAAGTAGAGGATTTAGACAAAGGATGAGATTCAACACTTTGTAGCACACATCACTAGTGCATTTGGGGGTCATTTTCGACCAAAATTTTTGATGGCATGCCAATTTGGCTTGTCAAATTCATTTTTTTACAAATATGATCTCGATAACATCAAAATTTCAATGAAAATTAAGTTTAGCATCAAAATTTTGACATTTTTGGGGATATAAACAAAAAATAATATAAAATTCAAACTTTATTTATTCACGTGGCAAAGTGCGGGTGGGAGGGAGGCTTCATGAAGATTTTTACAATGCCATTGAAGGTAAGGGTTTTCAGAAGACAATTTGCAAGGCTTATTATTTCTTCACATCTTTGGTGTCTTTATAGACTGGTCATTAGAGATACCTTTGAATGAGATACCCTTTTCTTTATAGATTGGGCATTAGAGGAACTTGATTCATTCACATAGCAACAATCTCTATAGATTGGTCATTAGAGATACCCTTTAACAAGATTGAATCTCTTTGGCATGTAAATACTATTAGAATACATTAAAATCCCTATAGTGATTGATTAGAGTTTTGAGATGAATAATAAAACTGATGATGGTTCACTAGAATCTAAGGATTGGTTATAAACTTGCATGATATTTACATGAATGATAAAATCTAATAAGTTTACATTTGACAAAATCTCTTAGAGCATGAAATTTAAAGGAGACTATGAAATTTTTTAGACCCAAGATTAGAAAATACATAAATTTCCTTAAGCAAATTGACCTTGAGGCTTGAAATGTACACTTACCTTAAAACTTGAAAATTGATTCAACATATAGAACGAGACACTACTGTACCCTTAACATGGATTAAAATGTTCTTCCAAGGCTATTGAATAGAGCATCTCGAGCAATGAGCAGACATGGAAAACTCATCGAAAGGATTCATGAATTTCATTAAGGCAAAAATAAGTAATATTTTCCCACATAGGGCCATTTGGGCTAAAGAATAGTAGTCCAAACATATTTGATTAAAAATTCAAGAAATCATATAAATTGTCATTGATCGATTAGGAAGAGTAAAGCCTTTCTTGCATAAATTTTCAATAATCAATACCTTATTTCAAAAGAACAACTAGTAAAATATATTTATTTTAGGAATTAAAGAGTTAATCCAAGCTTTAGACCAAAATGAACTCTCAAAGTCTTTAAAATTCATAGATAAAATAGAGGAAACAAAGAACCTTCCATCAAAATTGTGATTGCAGAACATATTATCATCAAGACTCAGTCTAGTAAAATAGGAATTTGGATTTTAATTAATAAGAGGACGAGAAAGATTGACATCCTTAAGTATAATTCATTCATTATTTCTCTAGTAGATTCTAACTTCAATCCCTAGTAAATTCTAGCATTTTTATGCATGTTGGAAGAAGATAAGATCTTCAAGAATAGGATTATCCATAATCCAACTGTCATCCCTAAAATTGATCCTCCTTCCATTACCAAGATTCCATATTCTTCCTTGCCTAACATGTTCTTATCTTTATGGATACTATTCCAGATCTAGTAACCATTAATCCAAACATCTAGATAGAGGTAATCCTCAAGGTTAGGAGCTGCAAAGACATACTTTTTCTTAATTAGAGAGTTCCATTCTTTTTCCTCTTCAAATATTATATAGATTTGTTCAGAGAGAAGAAACTTGTTAATCATTATGATAGTTTTGATGCCAATACATCCCTTCTTAATTGGTTTGCATGCATTTTCCTAAGAAACTAACAAAAATGAACCTTCTCCTTCATGTCCATCTAAAGAAAATTCCCCTAGATTTTTCAGTTATATTAGCATACTTAGCAAGAATAGAAAAAGGATTAATGCATACACATGCATATTTTGGTGAATAGACTTCAAAAGTTGGATTTTCCTAGCTTGACTTAAAAGGGATCCTTTCTAACCAGTCAACTTGCTATTAATTTTGTCAATAATGGAATTCCAAAAAGAATTAAAAGCCTTGATCCCTAATGGGAGACCAAGATAGGAAAAAGGAAAAAAATCAATCTTACAGTCAAGGATTTTAGATATTCTTTTTTTACTCTCTTCAAGATTATTGATAAAGAAAATGGAACTTTTGGTCCAATTGATAAGTTGGCCCATACAATTAAGTATAGGAAGAAAGAGAAATCTTAATTTTTTTTGCCTCTTTGACAAAATCCATTAGCATCACAATAGTGTCATCAAAAAATTATTTGCAAGAATAAGGAGAAAAATTAGAAAAATGTTGGAGACCCTAAATCTTTCCATCCTAAACAAATCTTCCAATATGTTTGCCCAAAGATTCCACCATGACATAAAAAAAGATAGGAGAAATGGTGTCACCTTTTTTGATACTAAATGAAGCTTTGAAGAAATTGGAAGACATTTCATTCACCAACACAATAGTAGACAAAGTATAAAAAAAAATTAATGAATTTATGTCTGAAACCAAAAACCTTTAAAACTTTGCACAAAAATCCCCAATCAAATCTTTCATAAGATTTTGACAAATCCAATTTCATTAAAAAACCTTGTTTGTTTGAGATTTCCAATGAGTGGATGTTCTCATGGATAGTAATGATTGAATCCCAAATTTTTCTTCTAATAACAAAACCTATTTGTTGGACATAATTTTAGGGAGAAGAGTCAACAACCTCAAAGTTAGGACTTTAGAAATAAAATTCTATAACAAGTTGCAAAGGATAATTGTGTTAAATCCATCCACAAAATTAGCTCTTGGTTTATTCTAAATAAGGTAAATAAATGTACAATTCATTTCCTCCAGTAGAGATTGAGTTCCAAATAATTCTTTGACAAAATTGGAGACTTTCTTAGAAACAATATGCCAAAACTTGTGGAAAAAGAGCATAAGGAAACCACCCAACCCAGGGGACTTCTCTCCTTCAAATGAGAAGGTTGCTTCCTTAATTACTTTGGAGGATAGAATAGAACTAAGAGATTTATTCAAAATATCATCAATTATAGAAGGAATAGAAGTGATAAGATCATTTTGATCAAGAGAGTTTAAATCATTGTCAATCAATAGAAGATTAGAGCAATACCCCACCATTTCTTCCTTGATATCTTGATCCTTATCTAACTTTTCTATGTCATGTTGAATGTTATTTATTATATCTGTTACCTTATGCTTAAGAGATATCATATGGAAATATTCAGTATTTCTATCTATGGCCTTCAACCATAAATCTGTCGATATTTTCCTTTAGAATATTTACTCTTTAGATGTTATATTGTGGTACTTGACTAGAATGTCATTCTCATACTTTATTAGATGTTCAGTGTAGCCCTCTTCTTAGATTTGGTCCTACATAATTTTAAGATCATTTTGGGTTTCCACTTTCATTTAGAATTGTTAGAAATGCTTTAGAATAACTGAGGGGAGGAGTGAATCAGTTATTCAAGGTCCAAATTTCCTATTCAAACTTTTCACTAAGTATAGTGAACCCATTCAACCACTCATAGAAGCAGAGCCTCTATGCTCTTCCTTCTCCTAGATGTCTTCTCTTGACACCCTTTCAACCACTTTTCTAGGCTTGGCTCCTTTGCAGCAATAGTATTAGCAACTCTTTGCTTCTTGGTCTATGACTCCTTAAATAGAAATCTTGGAGTTCCTTTTCCTGCTCAATTCTTCAATTCTTTTATTTCAATTCCTATGGATTAGGTAGGATTCATTGCATCTAATCCATATTTTGTTTCCTCTAGAAAATTCTTGAATAATCCTTTAGAATTTTCCCAAAAATGGTTTACATAAGATTCTGTGCAACCAGCTCATCATCCTTATCTTCCAACTTATTCACAAAGTTCAATGTAACCACTATGTCAACTTAGATTAGATGAATCTTTGTCATTTGAAATAATGCAATAGCTTGGCACTATTGAAATACTAGTGCTTGGCACATACTGTGTTACTCAGCAACCTCTGTGTTTTCCCTGATGCTCAACACCTGAAGATCACTCAATATCAACCAAGATTTTCTTAGAGTTTTCTAATGCTCGACACCTGATCTTCACTAGGCACTTAAAGATCACTCGGCACACACTAGAATTTCCTATTACAAGGCTTCAACTGGGAATTTTCTTGGCTTCAACTAACTTGCTCGACATCCACTAAAGATCTTAGTTTAAGCTTTGCAATCAACCTTGTTACAACTTCTTCCCCTAGTGTTTTTAAGTGTGACCATCCTCTATATCCTTGAGTATGTTATCAATACATCATTTAACCATTGTCTTAACTGATCCTTGCACTTCATTACAACATCATAACTCAACCTTTCCCTTAGGTTCTCTTGTTACATCTTGTTGACCAAATCCTCTTCATCAATCAACTAAGTGATAGTACTTGGATCATATAAGAAAATGTCATTCCTACGAGTAGCAGGTTTGACATCAATGACAAAACAATGATTGAAAACATTCTCTACCTTTTTTCTTTGCAACAATCTCCCTCTTTGATCTTCATAATGAGCTTTTCAATTAGATTTCCAACAATTTCCCTCTTTGGCATTGATGGCAAACAAAACTAATCAACCATCAGACTAAACTATTCAACCATAAACTAACTAGGTTAGAACAATAAGTCAAATGCCAAAAAGTAATTGTAGCTTCATATCTCCTTCTACTATTATGATTGCTTTATTTCAACTTCTCCCTCTTTGCTGTTGTATCCTTGTTCTTTGTCTTTTCTCCCTCTATATTGCTCATCTTCTACTGTTCTGATCAATCCTCTGATTATTTCTATTTCTCCTTCTCATCTTTATTTGATCAGTATCTCACATCTTCTCCCCCATACTATTGATTAGTTTCTATTTCACTTCTCTTTTTTGATCCTTCTCATGTTGATTAGTTTCAAACATCTTCTCCCTCTTTGACAACAATGCCAAAGACATATTAGTATCTTTAATATGCAAGTGTAGCTTAGCATGTTTATTCAATTTCTCCCTCTGTCACCTTGCTTGTGACTAGTTTGGAGCTTCAACACTTTTATTACTTTAAGTATGAATCCCAAAGTAAAAATCCTCTGCATCAATGTGTAATGTCTTTATCAATCAGCTTATTTGATGCAGGGCATACTTGCTTTTGCTTCAAGTAGCTTTGGCAAGGGGTATCACCCCTAACTTACCTCTAAGATACTCCAAAAAATCTTTAGGTAGTGTCTTTGTGAAGATGTCAGCAATGTGTTCCTTTGAACTAACATATTCCATCTTTACTTGTTTGTCTTCCACCAATTCTCTTACATAATGATACTTCATTGCAATATGCTTAGTTTTGGCATGCATTATATGATTCTTTGATATATTGATAGCACTTGTATTATCACAATAAAGTATCATAGGCTCAGTTACTTCTTCCTTCATACCTTCCGGCAAGTGTTTGATCCATACAATATTGGTGCAGTTTATAGCAGTTGCCACATATTCAGCTTCAACAGTGGACTGTGAGGTGCAACTTTGCTTTTTTCTAGTCCATGTAATCAACCTTTTCCCTAAGAAAATGCTCCTCCACTGGTGCTTTTTCTATCATCAATGTTACCTCCCCAATCTGCATCAGTGTAGGCTCTTAGTTCAAAATTTTCACTTCTCTTGTAGTACAAACCAAAGTCATTAGTTCATTTTTAGTATCTCAATATTCTTTTCACTACCATTAAATGATTTTCTCTTGGATTTGTAGAAAATATTACTACTATTCCAACAGCTAATGCAATGTCTGGTCTACTATGTACAACATATTACCATTTTCCAATCATTGATTTATATAATGTCTGATTCACTTCAGCAGACTCATCATTCTTGGATAGCTTATGACCTATTGCCATTGGTGTGCTCACTAGTTTTGATTCTTCTAACCCAAGTGTTTTGAGTACTTCCTTGATGTATTTAGATTGGGTTACAAATATGTCATGCTTTAACTGATGTACTTGTAATCCAACAAAGAATTTGATTTCTCCAAACATTGACATCTCAAAATTTGATCAACAAAATCTTTGCATAAAACATCTTTTCCTCCAAATATTATGTCATCAACAAATATTTCTGATATCAAAATGTATTTACCTTCTTCAACTTTGATGTACAAGTTGCAATTGTCATATGTTCTCTCAAATCCAATCTTCACAAGATATTTGTGCAGTCTCTCATACCATGCTCTAAGTGCTTACTTCAATCCATAAAGTGTTGTGTGCAGTTTGCAGACCATATCCTTGTTCTTTTCATCAAAAAATCCCTTTGCTTGTTCTATGTAGACTTCTTCTTCCAATATACCATTCATAATAGTAGACTTAACATCCATTTGGTAAACTTTGAAACCTTTATATGCAGCATATGCAAGTAATGCTCTTACTCCTTCCATTCTTGCAACAAGGGCAAATGTTTCCCCATAATCCAATCCTTCTTCTTTTGCATAGCCTTTGCAAACTAGTCTGGCTTTTTTTTTTGTTATCTCATCTTTTTCATCAAGTTTGTTTTTAAACACCCATTTGGTACCAATCACATTCTTATCAACTAGTCTAGGAACTAGAGACCATGTTTTGTTTTTCTCAATCTGATCTATCTCTTCTTCCATGGCTTTATACCAGTCATCATCTTGTAGTGCATCTTTCACTATTTTAGGTTCAACCTTACTCAGTAGACATGATTCATTCCTCGGTCTATTTCTTATCATTGGCCTGGCATCCTTGTCACCAATAATTTGATCTACAAGGTGATGTCTTCTAACATACTTAGCCAATATTGGTTCTATCCTTCTTTCCATATTTGATCCTTCAACTTTAGAGTCATTTTGTTCTTCTTCATCAGCTACTTCATCATTCCTTTCCTTTGTATTGTTTTCAGAATCAAAATGTGTATTTTGTACATTCTGCAGCTCAGCATTCACAGGCTATGACTCAACAGATACTGAGGTTTGTTGCCGATTCCCAACTTGATTTTCAACGTTGTCTTCAATAGTCATTCCTTTGTAGAAGTATACAAAGGATCTATAATCCTCTAATTACTTTGACTCATCAACCTAAACTTCTGTATGTTCATCAAAGTTTACATTTGTACTCTCCACAATCTTGTTAGTGTTAGTGTTCAAACACTTGTATGCCTTACTTCTAGTGGAGTATCCAAGGAATATGCCTTCATCACTCTTTGCATCAAACTTTCCATTTCTAGTATCTTTCAGAATATAGCATTTACAACCAAATACTTTGAAATGTTTAACATTAGGTGAGTGACCATATCATAGTTCAAAAGGTGTTACATTTGTACCTTTCTTGACTTGAACTCTATTCAGTGTCTAGACTGCAATACTTACAACTTCTCTCCAGTATTTTAGTGCAAGATTTTTCTCCATTTTCTCCATCATCATTGGAAGTATATGTTTTGCTTTTGAAACTAGACTTAGTCATCTTCCCTAGTTGACATTGTTTGCACATTGTGTTTTCAAGTTTCTTCAACTTAGCAACCCTCTGACCTTCTTCTTCTTGCTGATGCTAATCAGATTATCAAAGTTGACATGACATAGCCTTTTATGCCACAACCACACATCATCTATTCTAACAACAAGACATGTTGCATTTCTTTTCATATCTAGGTAAACAAATTGCTCCTAGTTTGTTCACCTTTTCCTATCAGATTTGCATCAGCGTCATAGATCTTGGCAATTTTATTTCTAAATTCAACTTTGCAACCTATATTGCCCAACTATGCTACACGCAGCAAGTTGTAGTTCAATCCTTCAACATAGTATGCATTATCACATGAAATATTTTCTATGAGCTTAATAGAGCCTTTTCCTTTGATTTGACATGGGGCATCATTACCAAATCTAACATTATTTCCATCATACTGAGTAAAGGTAATGAACTTACTTTTATCTCCTGTCATGTGATGTGAACATCCATTGTCTATGATCCACTTGTCCTTCTTGTTCACACAGGTAACCAATGTTGTTGTTTCATCTTCATCTTTGTCTGATTCATCCTTCATGGCCACATAGACTACTTCATCATCATTCTCATCAGAATATTCTTCAACAGTGTAGCATCTCTTGCCCTTTTCCTTGTAATCTTTGTTGTCATCTTCTTTCTTGTTCCTATATTTGTTTCCTTCTTTGTAGTTCTTCTTTTGTGAACATCTTGCAACAATATGACCAACTTAATTGCAATTGAAACATATAATAGGGAGCTTACATTTGAATTTACCTTTGCTTCTATGAAATCTCCTAGCCAGTAGTGCTTCCAACTGTTCCACATCTTCCTCATCTGTGCTGCTATCACTGGATGCATATTTTCCTTTCCTTCTCTTCTTACTTGATGTGTCTTCCTCAATGTCTTTTATTGTCATCTTGGCCTTGAAAGTAGATTCAAGGTTCTCAGGTTTGTAGTTATCAAAATTGGATAGCTCAAATGTAGTAAGTCTTCCCACTATTCCTTCAAAGGTTAGTGTGTTGCCTTGTACACACCTTAGCTCTTGGATGGCTGAAACTCTAATAGCATAGATAAGGACAAGAGTTCTCAATTATTTACTGATTTCAGTTTCTTCTTCCATTTGACCACCTAGACTTTTTATTGCACTTACCACTTCTTTCATTCTTGTAGCATACTGGGCAACATTTTCACCTTCCTCCATTTTCATGTCATTAAATGCAGAGGAAATTTCCAACATTGCTTGATTGTGCTCCTTTTTGTTCAAATCGTCTGCAGTCAGAGGTCCTGCTAGAGTTACATGTTCTATTCTAATTAAGGTTTGTGCATAGTCACCTATTGATCCAAGGTGAAATTTCATCAGACTCTACCATGTAGCAAAGTTGTCTTTGTTGAGCTTAGGAACTTCTCTCTTAGACATCTTGATCTTTCTGCTTCTAGTACTTTGAAACTAAATCAGCAGATAGCTCTGATACCAATTGTTAGAAATTCTTTAGAATAACTAAGAGAGGGGGGAGGGGGGTGAATCAGTTATTCAAGGTCTAAATGTCCTATTCAAACTTTTCACTAAGTATAGTGAACCCATTCAACCATTCATCCATCCATGCTTTAACTTATCTAATCAGCAAGTTACTATAAGTCAACATGTAAGCATAAGACATAAGAAATCAACACATGACATAGTGATTTATGTGGAAACCCAATTTGGAAAAGACCACCACTAACATGCTACTCAATTTTCACTCTTCTGAAGTGATGCCCTGTGAAAGGCCTGCCCTATTAAAGGCTTACAACACACTATTAAATGTGACCTTGTTAGAGGATTTATCCACCCTATTAGAAGTGGGCCTGGTTAGAGAACTTTAGAACATTCACTTGGAATGTCACCCTGTTAAAGGATTTACAAATGGCTATTAAACCAACCTAAGTCCATAGGATTTTCAGATCTAATACAATTGCTAGAGAGTATTAGAAAATCTTGACCTGACTACAACATACAACTTATCTTGCAAATCTTAGATCACTTCTTAGCTCATACCCTTGCCTGCCCTTTAATCTCTGCAACTCTCAACAACTTGCCCTCCTTTCAAGCTTAGTCTCCTTGAGTCTCAATATTCAATGTTCCAGTGCAATCATCTCTTCATGACCACTCATAGAAGCAAAGCCTCTATGCTCTTCCTTCTCCTATATGTCTTCCCTTGACACCCTTTCAACCACTTTTGCAGGCTTGGCTCTGTTGCAACAACAATATTAGTAGCTCTTTTCTTCTTGGTCTATGACTCCTTAAATAGAAGTCTTGGAGTTCCTTTTCCCGCTCGATTCTTCCATTCTTTAATTTCAATTCGTATGGATTAGGTAGGATTCATTGCATCTAACCCATATTTTGTTTCCTCTAGAAACTTCTTGAATAATCCTTTAGAATTTGCCCAAAAATGGTTTAAATAAGATTCTGTGCCACCAGCTCATCATCCTTATCTTCCAACTTATTCACAAAGTTCAATGTAACCACTATGTTGGCTCAGATTAGACGAATCTTTGTCATTCGAAATAATGCAGCAGCTCGACACTATTGAAATAGTGGTGCTCGACACATATTGTGTTACTTGGCACCCTTTGTGTTTTTCCTGATGCTCGACACCTGAAGATCACTCATCATCAACTAAGAATTTCCTAGAGTTTTTTGATGCTTGACACTTGATCTTCACTTGGCATACACTAGAATTTCCTATTACTCGACTTCAACTAAGAATTTTCTCGGCTTCAACTAACTTGCTTAGTATCCACTAAAGATCTTAGTTTAAGCTTTGCAATCAACCTTGTTACAACTTCTTCCCCTAGTGTTTCTAAGTTTGACCATCCTCTGTATCCTTGAGTATGTTATCAATACATCATTTAACCATTTTCTTAACTAATCTTTGCACTTCATTACAACATCATAACTCAACCTTTCCCTTAGGTTCTCTTGTTACATCTTGTTGACCAAATCCTCTTCATCAATCAACTAAGTGATAGTACTTGGATCATATAAGCAAATGTCATTCTTACAAGTAGTAGGTTTGACATCAATGACAAAACAATGATTGAAAACATTCTCTACCTTCTTTGTTTGCAACAATCTCCCTCTTTGATCTTCACAATGAGCTTTTCAATCAAATTTCCAACAAGATTATGTCTACAAAGACTTCCTTATTCCAATTTTTGATCCTTTCTTTTACATGTGCATGCTTCTTTTCCACTTTGAACATAGTTGTGCCTTAAACTTTAATACTTCACCATTCATGTATGCATTTTTCAATATTTGGATAAGCCAACCACATTCTTTCAAACTTGAAGGGGTAGTTAACCTTTCCAGACAAAGGTTTTTCTGCAAAGGTTAGAGGAAAGTGATCTAAACCAATATAGGTACAAAACAAAATAATACATTTATAATATCTTTGAGCACATGATACACTAAGCCTTCAAGATAATTATTTTTTGCAAGTACATAGGACATTGTTAAAAAAATTCAATTGGATTACTCCAACAAAAGATCATACCAACATGCATCAGCCATTAAACCAATCTAGTACCTTGTTTGTAATCAATGCACATATGTAAGAGACCTTTAAAAATCTTAAAGAGCTTTAAATGGAAGAAACAAAATAGCATTGTCAACTCCTTGAAATGGAAAGTTACAAACTATAAAAACATTGTATTGAAATGTGGCCTATTTAGGCACAAAATCTAGAGAGACAGAGGCTATAGTTATTTACAATATGAAATGACATAGGAAATATGCAACTTGTCTCTTGGAAATTGGGTGTCTAATGGTGAAGAGAACATAGCATTCTACAAAACGGTTTCTTGAGATTACAAAACAACCTTATTTGTGACATTTATTCTAAACACAAACATTATTGTCTCATTTCTTAGCCAGCCAGTAAGTCAGTATTTTATTTCGTGAATTTGAAACCTTGTTTAGATGTATCATTGGAATCACTATCATTTCTGCTGCCCTTGTTATGACTCTGTCTTTTGGATTATCAGGCTCTTTATTAAAATTTTAATTGTCTTCGTAACATTATGTGGCAACATTATTCTATTTTCTTATATTATATATTATACGTTCATTCAAAATCTTGTCTTTATCTTTATACCACTGTCTTGGAGCATCGACGACATTATTGAATATAATTGTCCTAGTCTTGACTATAAATGTTTACTCTTCTGATCATTTTCAACACCAACATGGATATCCATGTATTGGATGATGATTGAGAGGTTATTCAAAATATGTATCTATGTCATACATATGTGTGTTGTTTTAATTGCCACTCCCAAATAGTCGCCCGTATATGTCATTTAGTGTTGTCATCACTTTAGCTTCATGTCCACTACCTGACATATTTATCATAATATTTATCTTATTTATGTCTAAATAATTATATAGCAACATTCATGTCCTTTAAAAAAACTAACAGCTTCTTTAGAATAGAGGGAATTTTTTATTTTAAATCTATATGTTGACTATTTTACTTCTTAAATATTGTTGCCTTGATTACCTATTTGGAAACAAACAATGTTGCATTAAATAAATCTTTACTTTATGATAATCATTCATAAATTGTGAACTACAACTCATCAAAATCAATGTAAAAATCAATCATCATGTGGTATCCCTAAATAAGAAAAAAAAACCTTGGATCAAGAGCAGGCATACACCATAGAGACTTCATGTTGATCACAAAATGGATCAAATTAAAATCATAGCCTAGCCCATAAAAAATGTTGAAAACATGTAACCAAGGTATGACATTTATTCTGATTTTTGTAAAAACAGTTTTGATCATGAGGTAGCATCCATTTCACATGAACTTAATAACATGGTTGAGTCTTCCTATGTTTCTAATCAAGTTGATAGTGGTGCACATGAGATATGTATTATGGACTCAAGGCATAAGGTCATGATTTTGTTCATCACACTATTGAAGATATTCATTCCTACTTGTTTGATCAAAATAAAGCCTTGCATATTCATTCATTCTTCTGACCTTACATATTCATTCCTACTTGTTTGACCAAAACCAAACTCTAACTGCTGACCTTCCAAATTTGCAAAATAAGTTGCTCAGCAAAAATATTTGTTGCATGACAACTTTTTGTCAATTTTTGCAGCTTTTCTACATTTCTAATCAAATGCCTTCCAATGCCTTCCAAGGTGATAAAATTGCACATGCAGATGTATGTATGTATGTATATATATGTATACATATATATATCTACACACACACACACACACACACACACACACACACACATATATATATATATATATATGTATACATACATACATATATATATATATGTATACATAAATATATATATATATACATGTGTATATGTATATATGTATATATATATGTATATATGTATATATATGTATATATACATATACATATATACATATATACATATATATATATATACATATATATACATATATATACATATATACACATATATACACATATATACATATATACACATATATACATATATATACATATATACATATACACATGTATATATATATATACATACATATATATATACATACATATATATATATATACATGTATATATATATATATATACATATATCTATACATATATGTATACATATACATTATATATATATGTATATATATACACACACACACACACATATATATATATATGTATAGATATATATACATATATATATGTATGTATATATGTATATATACATATACATATATAGATATATATATATATATATATATACATATATAGATACATATATATACATGTGTATATATGTATATACATATATACATATATATATGTGTGTGTGTGTATATATATGTATATAGAGGAGAGAGAGAGAGATCTTGTAGATTGTAGAGATCAATGGAGATCTAGGATTTCGTTGCTTGTGATTGCTAGGGTATTACAAGATTATAATTATAGAAAATCAATTGATTCGCTTGAGTGGGTGTATGATGGCAAAGAGTTGTATTAGGTGAGTAAAGCTCTCTAGTGGTTATAGGAATACAACTACATCAAAACAATTAGAAACCAAAACTACATATTTGTTATAGTGAGTAGTTCAAGGGTCTTGATCTCATGTATACGGGTATGTAGGCAACCTGGTAGGCAAACTATGCCTCTAGAATGCATACACCTTGGACATAGTTAGGTAGCACTTAACCATGTATGTATGTATGTATGTAACTATTCTCTACTTCATAGTGCCATCCACATGGGGGGGTGGGTTCCATTATTTGCGCTCTATGAATCAAAGGTATATAACTTTATCACTTGTAACTATAATTTTCAAATAGTACAAACCACAATAGTTTCTTATAATTCTATGGTTCTCCTTGTAAGTTTATAAAATTGAATTTTACAAATTAATTGCATTTATGTACATCTTTTTCAAGTTTGATATTTCTCTTTTTCCTGACTCTTAGTCCAAGAATAATTTTTCAAAACACAGATTGACCAGTTGGAGATTGAGCCAAAAATTTGTAAGAATGATTGTACCAAAAGAGCTAAAATAAATGATTGTGCATGATAATAATCTTTTTATGATAATAATCTTTTTATGTTCTTTTTGGCACAATTTTTCTTACATTTTATGATTTTTGGTGAGAACAAAATTCCAAACTAATCATGTAGGTGATCCAAAATTAAATCGTAGTTGGTTGAGGCATGTTTAAATACCTTATTTAACATGTTATTGAATGTTTCTTGAATGTTCAAGGTAGTAACTCCTTACACTCAACTCTTCATTGAAGTTATTATCACTGCCACAATGACATTACCTCTAAACCATGCATTAGGGTATTACAGGATTGTAATTATAGAAAATCGCTTGATTCTACTAAGTGGGTGTATGATGTCAAAGAGTTGTATTAGGTGAGTAAAGCTCACCAGTGGTTATAGGAATACAACTACATCAAAACAATTAGAAACCCGAACTACATATTCGTTAGAGTCAGTAGTTCAAGGGTCTTGATCCTTTGTATATGGGTATGTAGGCAACCTTGTAGGTGGAGTATGCCTCCTGTGTGCAGATGCCTTGGACATAGTTAGGTAGCACTTAACAATGTATGTATGTATGTATATATGTATGTAACTATTCTCTACTTTATAGTGTCATCCACATGGGTGGGAGCAGTTCAGCTTACACCTTCGACAATACTTCATTTCCATTATTTGCGCTCGCTAAATCAAAGGTATATAACTTTATCACTTGTAACTATAATTTTCAAATAGTATAAACCACAATAGTTTTTTATAATTCTATGGTTCTCTTTGTAAGTTTATAAAATTAAATTTTAAAAATTAATTGCATTTATGTACATCTTTTTCAATTTTGATAATTCTCTTTTTCCTAACTCATAGTCCAAGAATAATTTTTCAAAACACAGATTGACCAGTTGGAGATTGAGCCAAAAATTTGTAAGAATGATTGTACCAAAAGAGCTAAAAAAAATGATTGTGCATGATAATCATCTTTTTACGTTCTTTTTGGCACAATTGTTCTTAGATTTCATGATTTTTGGTGACAAAAAAATTTCAAACTAATCATGTAGGTGATCCAAAATTAAATCGTAATTGGTTGAGGCATGTTTAAATACCTTATTTGACATGTTATTGAATGTTTTTTGAATATTCAGGGTAGTAACTCCTTACACTCAACTCTTCATTGAAGTTATTATCACTGCCACAATGACATTACCTCTAAACCATGCACTAGGGTATTACAAGATTGTAATTATAGAAAACTACTTGATTCACCTGAGTGGGTGTATGATATCAAAGAGTTGTATTAGGTGAGTAAAGCTCACTAGTGGTTATAGGAATACAACTACACCAAAACAAACTAGAACTACATATTTGTTAGAGTCAGTAGTTCAAGGGTCTTGATCCTGTGTATATGGGTATGTAGGCAACTTGGTAGGTGGAGTATGCCTCCAGTGTGTAGATGCCTTGGACATAGTTAGGTAGCACTTAACCATGTATGTATATATGTAACTATTCTTTACTTAACAGTGTCATCCACATGGGTGGGGGTAGTTGCACTTGCACCTTCAGCAATACTTCATTTCCATTATTTGCACTCTCTGAATCAAAGGTATCTAACTTTATCACTTGTAACTATAATTTTCAAATAGTATAAACAACAATAGTTTCTTATAATTCCATGGTTCTCTATAAAATTGAAGTTTAAAAATTAATTGCATTTATGTACATTTTTTTCAAGTTTGATATTTCTCTTTTTCTTGACTCATAGTCCAAGAATAATTTTTCAAAACACATACTGACTAGTTGGAGATTGAGCCAAAAAATTGTAAGAATGATTATACCAAAAGAGCTAAAAAAAAAGGTTGTGCATGATAATCATCCTTTTACGTTCTTTTAGTACAGTTGCTCTTACATTTTATGATTTTTGATGAGAACAAAATTCCAAACTAATCAGGTAGGTTATCCAAAATTAAATCATAATTGATTGAGGCATGTTTAAATACCTTATTTCACATGTTATTGAATATTTCTTGAATGTTTATTCAATGTTTCTTGAATGCTCATGGTAGTAACTCCTTAGTTCAATTGGTGTAGTTGTTGATTAGCTAGGTTGATTACAAATTCCTATAGAACTATCATCAAATTAGGTACAATAAAATGAACAATCAACTATTTGCAACTAGCATTAACTTGACTGGTCTATTTAGACCCATTGATTAAATTGTCATAAGATTTTAAACATAACTAAATTAGGAGTGAGTTAGTACATATATAGATTAACCATTTATTAACTATAAACTACAACACAAAGGTTGTACTAGGGTATTACAGGATTGTAATTATAGAAAACCACTTGATTTTCCCGAGTGGGTGTATGATGGTGAAGAGCTATGTTAGGTGAGTAAAGTTCACCAGTGGTTATAGGAATACAAGTAAATCAAAACATTTAGAAACCAGAACTATGTATTCATTAGAGTGAGTAGTTCAAAGGTCTTGATCCCATGTATATGGGTATGTAGGTAGCTTGGTAGGTGGAGTATACCTCTAGTGTGTAGATGCCTTGGACATACTTAGGTAGCCTTGGACATAGTTACGTAGCACTTAACCATGTATGTATCAGGTAGGTGATCCAAATTTAAATCATAATTGGTTGATGCATGTTTAAATACCTTATTTCACATGTTATTGAATGTTATGTGTTTATGTGCTACTATTAATGAATGTTAAAGGATGAATGTTCTAGGCTATTATACCAGTTCATAAATCATGATTTCAAATCAAGACCAACAATGATGTCAAAATAATAAATTTAAATTATTAAAGACATCCATTTTTAGCCTCATGGCTCAAAATGCACTGTCTAAGTAACATGTATGAAATAAGTTTAATAAAACAAACACCAATAGTGTTGTATACATGACAGTCCCAAAAGCATCTCTTGCAATCACAACCGATGTCACATATTTTTAGACTTGGTAGCAGCTTCTCAATGTCTTCTAAAAGAAAGTATTACATGTACCAATAAAAGTAAAACTCGAACTTGAATGAAAGGTCCAATAGTTGCAGCTAGGGCTTCCTCAAAATCTATACCAAAACTTGCAACAACACCATCTATTGTTAGTTCAAATTTGTTACTTGACGTAGTGAAAGATTGTGTGAGAGAATGGGGATATAGGATTTTTTGAAAAATGCATATCAGTTTCAGACAACCTAGTCCATGTGAATGTCACTGGTCAAAACCAACAGGTGGCATAAAGGATAAGACCAATTGTGGGTTGCAGAGACGCAGGCAATGACCATGTTCCTCAACTAGGACTACAAAAATCTTTGGACTAGAAAGTAGAAAATATATGGAAAATGTTGAGGAATGAGCCATATTGAAAGTGTTCCTGTTTATTTTGCAACACTCTAACTATCCAAGGATCTTTAAGATCGGGGTTGCAAATATATACATTGGCGAGAAGAATTAATCCACTATCTTTGCATATACAATCCTAACATGTGATATTGCCTAGCCACATAGGGTCTCCAGGGTTGTAGAAACTTCTTTATTCTCATGGACTTTTTTGAGGATATTAGAAACTTGTGTACTCTACTATTTAAGAGGTTATTTGTGAAAGTACAATCTTCTCTACTCTTCTGACCAAGATATTTTTATGCAGACAAACATAGTTCAATATGTAATGGTAGGACTTCACCTTCATTATAATTGATAGATTTTGCAATCTTGTAAAGAGAATCCATAAAATCATTAGGTTAGCTTTTCTCAATCCCTGCATGTAAAAACCGAGGTTATTTTAGTGTGCTGATTCCAACCAAATCAATCATTTTGAGCTTTTTCTGATCATTCTTGTTAGCCTATTATTAGCCTGATATACAATGAGAATATATATATATATATATATAGTTCTAGTTGTCATCAAAATTTTGATGTGGTTTATCGTCAATGGTATGACAAACTCGTCGAACCATCTCACACTGTCATTGATAGTTCGATGAGTTTTTTGTCAATGCTATAACATATCCATAGAATCATCTCTGGTTGGCATCGATAGTTTGACATTTTGAATTAGTTGTTTGGCACCGATATGTGACATAGATGGGGATGATTTTCGATGGATCTTTTGGTCGATACATCGACGATCATGGAGTGCATTGAATTTTCGATGTAATTCTAGCGATGTTGACTTTCAACGCTTAAGTGTCAAAATTTTGACCACCAACACATCAAAAAATATGTCCAAATTTACTAGTGCATCCTAAATTATGATCAGTAATGGTATGGAAAGAGAAGTCATGCCTCCCATTTCCTAAGGGCATATGATTTTTGTCTTGTTTACCAAAGCCCTTCTTAGTGAATCTATGATATCCAGGATGAAACAAGAATCCTTAGCACTAGGTTCGATGGATTCAACATCAGGGAAAGTAGAAATAAAGTTATTAGAAATAGGATTTGTTTTAGATGTCATGAATGGAAGGTCATCAACTCAATACTCCAATAAAATTTGGATTAAAATCCAATATACCCCAATCATCCTCTGAAAGGACACTTATAGAAGGAGAATCATTATTAGATTCTTGATTATGTTTCTCCTCAATATTTAGACAACTATTTGGGTTAGTATCTGCATGAAGAGTGTACATCACATTATTATAGATAAACTTGACTTTTAGATGAAGAGTTGAAAGAACAACTTGCACAACATGTAACCAAGGTCTTCCCAAAATAAGGTTGTAATTAAGAGGTCCAGGCATAACACGAATGGGAGTATTCATAATAAGTGGACCTATTTTAATAGATAAAGTGATAGTTCCTAAAGTATTCTTAGAAACATTATCAAAATTACGTATGGGAACATTTTTAGGTTTGATGTTTGAAAGATCAACTTTAATTTCTTTGAGCATATCCATACAACAAATATGAAGCCTAGACCTATTATCAATTAAGGCTCTACAAATGAGGTTATCATTGATAAGGACAACTGCCATAAGAGCATCATAGCAATCTTGAATTTCTTTAGGAGGTAAATCATCATGAGTACACACAATTTGAGGTGAGATCAGGGTAGCATTTGTACATTGTAAAAAGGCATTAATGTTATCTTGATTAGGTGTAGTTAAAAGAATGGCTAATTTTTTTATTTTTTTTCAGGTCTTCATGATATGTAGGAGATGTTTGAAGAAGTTCCCAGAGATAAATTTGTTGGAAATGAAGAGAGTAACTAAGAGCAAAGGGGTGAATTAGTTACAACAAAAACAATCCCCCTATCCCTAGATGTAAAATCAAACCTTTCACTGATGATGCAATTGTTTAGCTCGGTTATAACTAATTCAATGTTGTAACTCAGTTAACAAAGCAATCTTATGAATATATAACTGTTTTAACCTTTAGTAACTTAGTTACAGAAACATAAAGCATCAAGAAAATAACATGAACATAGATGACACCAAGATTTAACATGGAAACCCAATTTGGGAAAACCCATGCAACTAGTCACAATATTTTTCACTCTTATGAAGTGAACCCTGTTAGGAGCCAATCTTGTTAAAGGTTACAATACATACTATCAAGTATGACCTTGTTAGAGGACTTAGATCACCCTATTAGGATTGGCCAGGTTATAGGTCTTCAATCTTGAAATGTCACCTTGTTAAAGGATTGACAAAATGACTGTTAAGTCAACTTTGTTAAGAGATTTCTTTACTGCTACAATGGTTAGAAGGTAACAACAATTTGACCTAAATTATGTATCAAATTCCTCTATAGATTTAGATCTCTATTTTGGCTTGATCTTTGGATCCTTACTAATCAAAATATTCTTTGCAGCTTATCTTTCACATTTTCTTGCTCTGCCTTCACTCACATATCCATCTTATTTCACATCTTACAACTGTACATTTATCCTCACTACTTGACCTTTCATATATATCAAACTTTGATAGGTCGGCTTGAATACCCTTTCAAATAATCAATAAACATCCAAATGGTCAGCCTCAACCTGTTAATTATTTGACAATTGTATTCTGATGCCACTTGATCAATACTAGGATTGAATGCTCGGTTAACACTAGAAGTCCTTTGATGCTTGACCACTTGGTTAACACTACAAATAGGATATCCTTCATTAACCGACTACTCAGTTAACACTGAAATGATCTTCATGACTCGAATGCTCGGTCAAGATTGGATATGCTTGGTTAATACTGCTAGTCCTCCATCACTCGGTTAATACTGACATTTGTGTAACATCAATGACTACATACAATTTGAAGAATTGTTTCCGAAAAACTCCCTCTTTTGCATTGATGACAACACAGCATGTCAACATAAACTGATAAAAGTATGAACAATTTAATAATATCCTTAGTTTCATTCTATTTCTCATCCATACCAACTCCTTTTCTGATTCTTCTTGAATTTCTCTCAACTGCTTCCAAATGAATTCTCCCTCTTACATCTGTCATCACTTTGCTATGGACTTTTGTCATTTTCTCTTTCTTTGCTATGGATTTCATCATCTGAATATTTTTCCTTTTGGGATACAATACTCTCCCTATTTCTTCTTTGACTTCAACTCTCCCTTGCAACTCTCCCTTGATGACATTAAACTCTCCCTCTTTGACATCAAATGCTAAAAGATACAAGCTTTGAAGTTGTTATGTACCTTTTGTACTAATTCATATGTAATATGCTATGCATTTCAAACATGAAGTGTGACACTTTGCATCAACTTGATAGATCTTCAATGAAACTTGGTTGATGCATCACTATTTTTTTCTTTAGTAAGCATCATATAGGGGAATAGCCCCTAGTTTACCTCTTAGATACATAAATTCATCCTTAGGTAATGCCTTAGTAAATATATTCGTTATCTTCTCCTTGGTGTGCACATATTCCAATCTCACCTCTTAGTCTTGAACTGATTCCCTTAGGAAATGATATTTGATTGCAATCTATTTTGTCTTTGTGTGCATCAGAGGGTTTTTGGGTATATTGATTACACTTGTGTTATCACAATACATAACCACTGGTTCCTTGATTTCTTCCTTCATACCTGACAATAGTTACTCAATCCATATTGTGTTAGAACAATTGACTACAGCAGAAACATATTCTGCCTCTACTATTGATTGAGAAATATAATTTTGTTTCTTTCTTGTCCAAGACACTAATCTCTTTCCAAGAAAGAATGATTCTCCACTAGTGCTTTTTCTGTCATCAATGCCTCTTGCCCAATCTATATCAGTGTATGTTTTTAACTCAAGATTTCCTCCTTTTTTATACCATAAACCATATTCTTCAGTCCCTTTTAGGTACCTCAGAATTCTTTTTACTACCATCAAGTGATTTTCTTTAGGATTTGTAGAAAACCTTGCAACTATGCCAACTGCTAATGGAATATTAAGTTTGGTGTGTACCACATGCTAAAGTTTACCAATCATTGACATGTAGGTATTTTGATCTACCTCTTTTGAATTGTCATTCTTTGAGAGTTTATGTCTAGTAGACATTGGTGTTCCAACTGGTTTGGGATCTTCCATTCCAAATGTTTTCAATGTTTTGTTGATGTATTTTGACTGAGTGATGAATGTGCCATCCTTCATTCACTGAATTTTTAGACCCACAAAATTTTTTATCTCTCCAAACATAGACATTTCAAATTCTTTCCTCATTTTTTTAGCAAATGTTTTGTTCTTCAATAAATGATTTTCATACAAGCTCATGTCCTCCAAATATGATATCATCCACAAATATTTCTGCTAGAAGTATCTTGTCTTGTGGTCCTTCCTTTATATACAAATTACTATTATCATTTATCTTTTCAAAACAAAGTCTTACTAGATATCCATGCAACCTTTCATACCATGCTCTAGGAGCTTGCTTCAATCAATATACAACTTTGTAGAGTTTACATACCATGTCTCTTTTGCTTGGATCAATGAAACCTTCAGGTTGTTCAATGTAGACCTCTTCTTCTAGGATTACATTTAGGAAAGCTGATTTTATATCCATCTGATATACTTGGAATCCCTTTTGTGCAACATATGCTAGTAGTCTCATGCATACTAGCCTTGCCTTGTTCCTTGTTACTTATCCTTTTTCATTCAACTTATTTCTAAATATCCATTTTGTACCAATCACATTCTTATCCTTAGGTCTAGGTACAAGTGACCAGTATTCTTTCTTTTTTATTTGCTCAATTTCTTCATTCATTGCCTCTATCCAACTTTCATTTTGTAAAGCATAGTTTAGAGTTCTAGGTTCAAATTCACTAAGAAAATATGTAGCTTTTAATCTGATCCTTGTCAGTACACCATCTATCTCTCCTCCAATTGTTTGTTCAGGTGCATGATGTCTTTTGACAAACTTTGCAAGTCTTGGATCTTTATTTCTTGATTCTGAACATGGTTCACTTGGTTGTCCATGATCTTCTACTTTTTTCTTAGGCTCCTCTTGATGATTTGCTTGCATCTCGGGTTGTACTATCTCTGACTCGAGTTGCTCTGTTTGCGACTCAGGTTGGACTACCCATGACTCGGGTTGCACTGCTTGTGATGTGCTAGGTTCACTTTGTTGCTGCTTGACTTCAAATATTTGTGGTAAATTCTTAGGTTCCTCCTCATAGTAAACAAAATTTCTGTAGTCTTTAGGCTCCTTACTGCTTTGTTCTTCACTTCTTTTTGCAAATTCATCAATCTTCACATGTGCACTCTCTATGACTTTGTGAGTAGTGAGATTCAAACATTTTTATTTCTTACTTTTATTGGAGTACCCTGGGAATATATCTTCATCACTTTTTGCATCAAGTTTTCCTTTCCTTACATCTTTCGAGATCTAGCATTTACTTTCCATGATGGGTCTATTCCTTCTTTTCACTATACCATTTTTCTCTTGAGTTCTAGGTGTTGATACCTGTCTTTTGTTTCCTCTTTCATTGTAGAACTCATTCAATTCACCTCCTCTATATGATCACAAGCATATTAGATTATTCTCTATTTCTTTCTCAACTCTAGCCAAATACCATTTGAACTTTTGAAAAGCATTAGATTTCTCTTTTAGGAGCATTATAGTCATCATCCTAGAATAATCATCAACGATGAGAATGAAGTATATGTCTCTATAGTAGCTTTCTATACCTATTGGTCCACAAATATCTGTATGAACTAGTTCCAAAACTTCTTCACAATTAAAAGACTTACTTCTAAAACTTTTTTTACTCATCTTTCCAATTTGACATTGTTTGGACATGCCCATCTTAAGTTTCTTCAAATTTGGTATGTCTCTTACTCTTTTTTTCTTACTTATGATAACTAGGTTATCAAAGTTAACATGACACATCCTCTTATGCCATAGGTATCTTTCTTCTATCTGAGCTAGCAAACATGTACTTTAAGTGAGATATAGGTAAAACAAGTTACCCTTTGTCTGATTACCAGTCCCAAACAAGTTTCCTTTTCCATTAAATAGTTTAGCTTTTCCATTCATGAATTCTACCTTGTATCCTATATTATTCAATTGTGCCACATTGAGTAGATTATGTGTTAATCCTTCAACCCAATAAGCATTTTCACATTTGATTCTTTCAGCTAATGCTATGATTCTTTTTCCTCTTACACAACATGCTTAATTATTTCCAAATCTAACACTTCCACCATTGTAGTGTTCTAAATGTTCAAACTTAATTTTGTTACTAGTCATGTGATGAGAACAACCACTGTTTATGATCCATGTATCATTTTTGCTAACATGAGTTAATTTTGAGATGGAGGAATGTCCCATTGGTTTAAAATAAGATCATAATCCTATTTCATGAGGTTGACCACTTACATTAAAAGACAACATAATGCTCCAAAATAGTTACAAAGGAGAAAGGTACTTCTGACTAGCAGGGTTTTAATGACATAGGAAAATTAGAATACTTTTCGAGACTCTCTTATCTGGTTGTCCAATGATTAGGGAAATTATATCAAGACCCCTAAACAACACTCCATGGACAAAGATAATCTTGTCTTTACTATCAACAAGGCTCTTAAGAAGTGTAAAAGATCAAGGCCCAAGAGAGAAGACAAGAATACTTTTTCAGCTAACCCATGGTTTGATGATGAGTGCAAAATGGGAAAAAGAAGTCAAAGAGGGAACATGAAAAAAGAAAGCAAGAAGGAGTATGAGCAACTGTTAAAACCAAAAAAAAAAAAGAGAGAATATGTGAGCTTGAGAAGGATCGAGCTAATCCATCTTGGGAAAAACAACCCCAAATATTTTTGGAAAGACTTCCAAAAAAAAAAAAGGATGCAAATAGAGAACAACATCATGAGTGTTCAATGGCTAAAGTACACCAAGACTGTCTACGAGCATAACTTGGGAGAACACAAAACCTTGGTAATTGGGACCACAACTGGCCTATTCAACAACGAGGATATTATTCAAGGCATAAAGAAGTTAGCTGTTGGTAAAGCCCAAGATATAGATGGACCCCATGTTGAGTATTTAAAATGGGTTGTTGAAACTTTGGCACCTTGTATCATTAGGATTTTCAACAGTGTCAATAAGGAAGGCTTCCCTAAAAATTTGACAACTAGTGTGGTGATTCCACTCCACAAAAGTGGAGACATAAACAACCTCTCAAATTATCAAACTATTATGTTCAATCCCTTCTTTGGCAAGTTATTTGGTAGCATGGTAGAACGAAAAATTAGTAAATGGGCTGAAACAAAAGGTAAAAGAGCAAAGAGGCAAGCAAGTTTTAGACTGAAGCACTCCACTCTACATCACAGGGTCACTCTCAGATATTTGGTTGAGAAAATTTGGGACACTTAGGGTGTTGAGGCCTTTTGCTATTTTTTGGACTTAAAAAAAGCATTTGACATAGTACTGCGTAACAAACTTTGGGATAGAATGGAAGAGTTGGAAATTTCGGAGGAACATAAGATTATTGTTCATAGATTATATGAACATGTAAAAGCTAAAATTATAACTACGGAAGGGCTATCCAAGTGTTTTGGCAACAATATTGGGGTTAAATAGGGGTGTTCGTTGTCTCCAACCTTGTTTGGGCTTCACATTGACAAGTTGGAAGATTGGTTAAACAAGATCGATGGTGAGGAGGTGCAGTTGGCTAGCTATGTGATAAAACTGCTCTTATATGCTGATGACCTCATCATACTTGCTAAGATGGCTAAGGGTTTGAAAGAACACTTGAAGGCACTGGAAAGTTTTTGTCATGAGGTGGGAATGCAAGTGAACACAAGTAAAACCAAAGTTGTGATCTTCTCGTTGAAAAGGAATAGGAGATCTCGAAACGAGTTTCTATTTGAGGGTAACCCTCTTGAGATTGTGAATGAGTACAAATACCTGGTAATAGATTTTCAAAACAAACTCAATTGGGATACATGTAGATAAAAAATGATTCAAGGGGGTTGAAAGGTGTTCTATTCTCTACAAAATAGGTGTAGGAATGCAACATTATGGGATTGGAAGACCATGAAAACTCTTTTTGTCTATTGGTCATCCTAGTGATTCTTTACAAGTGTGAAGTTTGGGGCAACAATATGTCTGATCATAAATGGAGATAGGTGGAAAGAATTCAAAAGCACTTCATTATCAGTAGTCTCAAAACCAAGACTACGATGCCCTTTGATATCTTATTGGCTGAGGTTGGCTCTTTTCCATTAGAAGTCATTGCATTGGTTTGGATGATAAGTTATTTAAAGAAAACTCAAGGTCTGGAAAGTCATCGATGGCTTAAGCTAGTCACTAAAGAAAAGATTGATAGGAGAAAAGGCACAAGGATGAAGCAAAATGACAAGTGGTTGCGAAAATGAGATGTTAATGTCCATACATGCCAGTCAGTAATGAAGAAATAAAGAAGTTTGTTAAGGATTTTTTTTTGTAATATCATGTGGACAAGACACATGGGGTTGAAAAAATCTTACCATATTAAAGAAATTAATCTCACCTCTAGTCATGATGAAAATGCTTATATAAAAGCACCTATTAAATAGAGAGGAAAAATTGTTATAGCTCAACTTAGAACTAGATCTCATCAGATGAGATGTGAAACAGGTAGATGATGGGTTCCAAAGTGAGATTGGATAGACAAAACATGCTTGTTTTGTGATATGGGGGTTCTGGAGATGGAGCAACACTTTGTCAAAGAATTCCTGATGTACATTGACACATCATATCTGGTTATGCTAGAGAAAAGAAACCTGAACTACTTATTTGAGGAAAAATAGTTGAGCAAAACAATGAATTGGATTATCAAAATTCATTAAAAGAGAGATGAGTTAGTCAAAAGTTTACAACTAGATTAGATTTTCACCTCTTTTAGAGGTGAGTGCTATGTGCATGTCCCATAGACACCCTCAGCCACATAGACGATTAAAATCTTGCTTTCTTTCATTCATTCATTCAAACATGAAAATATTTTCGGTCAAGTTAGAAGTTTCATCACACCTACGAAGTTTCCCATCACTTGAAATTCATCTTCTTCGAATTCCACACTTCCTTGAAACGTGCCCTTCCGATTGGGACGTTAGCACTTTCCTTCCCTCCACACTCCACATTAATCACGGATCGTCTCATGTAGAAAATATGCATATAAAAGGAATTTGAAACGGTCCATCGGCATAGGAGTTTGAAATGGTCCATCAGCGTGTGGAAATTAAACTTACGGTCAAAATACGGGCTGTCATCCACCTCATTTACGCGTCTAGTCACATCGTCTTTGTCCGTATCTCTCTGCTCGAGGCCTATACATTGCACTTTCCCTTCCCTTTCTCGAGAGAAAGGTTTTTGCATTTTTTTCTCTGCCTAGTTATTGCCCTCCCTTTCTCAACGAGAAACCCTCTTCCCTTGCTTCCGTCGTTTATCGTTTCTGTGTTCATTTGATTCATTTCCATGGCATCCACTTCTAGAACTACCACGCACTTTTCTGCATCTACTTCTGAAGAATCCTTTCCCCGATACCAGCCCCCCTCTACTAAGCTTCCCTTCCAAAGTGATAAGAAGTATCATGTGTTTCTGAGTTTCAGGGGACCAGATGTGAGGAAGACTCTGGTTGACCATCTATTCGAAGCCCTCTCCGTTGCAGGACTCAATGTCTTCCTGGACACTGAGGAATTGGAAAAGGGGGACATCATTGACGAGAGTTTAGAAAGAGCAATAGAGAGCAGTGCCATCCGAATTCCCATATTTTCCAGAGGCTATGCAGAATCGATTTGGTGTCTCAGAGAGGCTGCTGAAATGTTGAGGACGCCTGGTCTGATAATTCCTCTGTTTTATTATGTGGATCCAACTCATGTCAGATATCCAGAGAAGGAGAACAGTCCCTACTGCCAATCGTTTCAGAAACATAGCGGCCATTCAGATCGGTACGAAAAGGAAGAGATTGAGCGGTGGAAGAATGCCCTTTTCGAGATCTGTAAACGCTCAGGCTGGTCCATGGATATAACCGACGGGTAAGTTATGAACCTCACTTTTTGCTTATTCTTGTGATTTTTTTGGTTAAACTATTTCACACTTGCCGCTGGAGGCACGTTAGAAAAGGAAGTTGGAGCACAGTTAGTTAAATGAAAGAAACGAGTATATAATAGTTTAACATTTTGCTGTTCCATAATTTTCATCGTTTTGTCAATCTAATTATTTTGGTTTATTATTTCATGGCAGCTGAACAATATGGAAAACATATGTGTCTTTATTTAGTTAATTATGTATAAACCAGTTAGATAATTTGACTTTATTTTATTTCACGGTTGCTGAATAAGGAGGACAAAAGTTTTACAGTGATGTTAAAAAAACTCAGCCGGCAAAATTAGTATGTTAATATATATTTTATTTGCCAGTAAATCAGAAGTTTATTGACTAAATTTTAATTATATGAAAATCATTTATATATATTTTATTTTTCTATTTAAAATTTTTAAGAAAATTTTTACTAGATAATACAATTTTTATATTTATTTTATTAAATGAGAACGGATAACAGATTGTATAGTTCATTTGAATTTTAAAAAAATAATTCTATTATTTTTTTCTATTTTAGATATTTTTTGATTTCTTCAATCTTTTATCAAGAGATTAAGAGTTCATTGATAAGAAATCTATGTCAAGGTTGATTATTATGTGTTTTATTTAATTATTATTGTTTACTTTATTTAACTCTATTAGATTCGAACCAAGACCTCCCATATAAAAAACTCATAATTTACAATGTTGTAAGCTCTTACCTACTTCATTATATATTTAAAAACATATTTGAAAAAATATTTTTGATTTAATTGATTATTTAATTATTCTATGCACATCAAGGAATCCTTTGAATTTCAAAGTTTTCATCATGCAAACACTCAAAACAATTTGTATGCCATTACCAGTCATTAATGAAAATTTATACACTATTCATGTAGAGTAGAATGGGCAAATGTACTGAACTATATCTAACATTCACACATCTGCAAAGGAGCCATGCTTTTGGGTCACATTGCCCGCCTAATTCCTCAAAATCTTGTGTGAGATCTTTGATTATGGTCCACACTTAGAAATCTTCATATATTTTCTCCAGTGTTGGGCATGCTGAGTACCAACCAGAACCACCTTCCATGTCTATTGTACTGCAAATTTATTGATGCAAAAAAGGAATATAAGCATTCACTGAACCTGAGTTTCCAGTATGATAAATCTAGAAGACGCCCCATCCTACCAAAACAACTTTGCTTTCTGTGTGAAGAAAAGAAAATTGAAAAACATAGCAAAAATTAAAATAACATTGCTGGAAGTTTTTGACTCCATACAACTCTCTCACAATTAACTGTCTATTCCTCATCCAATTTTGTTGTTCATTTGTCTTTCAATTCAATGCATTTGTAACTGACTAACTTCTTATTAAACAGATTTCTTCAAGTAATTAAAAGAATCCGTTGCACTATTTTTTAAAAAGTTTAAGTTGATGTCACTTGAAAAATAAAAAGCCTCTCAGTTTACTTAGTAAGTTTATATATTTAATCAACACTTTCTTATCAATTTATATCATCAAATCCAAAGAAATATAAAATAAATTTTACTTAATAAATCTGTAATTTTAAAAATTTGTCTAAGCATTATATAATTTTTAAATCTTAAACTTTTTTGGTTTTGCATTATCATGTTATTAAATATTTTCATTTGATTCTCTTCAAATAATTTTTAGATGAAATTATTTGAAAGAATAAGGACTTTTTTTTGGGCCGCCTACAAAGCAGTATAATTAAGACATTTGCAATCTGCACTGACCTATTCTGACCATTGCAGCTTCGAAGCTCGGATGATAAAGAGGGTGGTGAATGACCTCGTTAAGACTTTAGACAGAGTGCCATTACAAGTTGCCAAGCATCCAGTGGGATTGGAGAACGTCAAGAATGTTCTTATTCATAAATTAAATCTCAAAGTAGTGGATGATGTAACTAAAATAGGAATATGGGGTATTGGGGGTATTGGTAAGACCACAGTGGCCAAGGCCGTGTATAATCAACTCTATGCAGATTTTGAAGCCTCTTCCTTTGTTTCTAATGTCCGCACCACTGCTGCAGAGACCTCTGGCCTTACAAAATTGCAGAAAAAGATTCTCAAAGATTTATCTAAATATGATGAAGAAGTGGACAGTGTTGACGAGGGCATTGCTTTGTTCAGAGACCGTTTGGGAGGAAAACGTGTGCTGCTTGTTCTTGATGATGTTGATGCTGTTAAACAATTGGATGCCCTGGTTGGGGACTGGTTGGCCTGTGGTAGCAGAATTATCATAACTTCTAGAGATAAACATATCTTCAATGTTGGTGGGATTCCAGCCCAATGCATCCACGAGATGAGTGGATTGGAGATGGAAGAAAGTCTCCAGTTATTTAGTTGGCATGCATTTCTCAGAGCATCTCCAAGTCTCGGCTACGAAGATCTGTCAAGAAGAATAGTGGAAGCTTGTCAAGGGCATCCTCTTTCATTGGAAGTGATTGGATCCTTACTGTATGACAAGAAGGATAACAAAGATTGCTGGAAGGAAGCTCTTCACGACATAACTCGCAATTCTGAAATTTATGAAAGACTTTATATCAGCTACAATGCCCTTACTGATGAAGAAAAGGAGATATTCGTAGACATTGCTTGCTTCTTTATTGGGGAAGATAAAACATTGCCCATTGTTTTTTGGCGATCCTTGTACAAGAAGGCACAAATTTTTGTTTCAAATCTTTCCATGAAATTATTGATAAAGATTGATGATGATGGATTATTCCAGATGCATGACCATTTGCGAGATATGGGGCAAACTATCGCTGAGAAAGAGAAACAGCGAACCCGCAGGTGGAAGCCTACCCATTTGAGCACTGTGTCCAACAATTTATCCCGAATTCGGATCATTGGAGGCAATCCACAGAGTCTTGAAATGGTTTATGCGGATGGGCTTCACTATCTCCATTTGGAAAATCTGACCATTGAATGCATGTCAAAGGACGCGCTATTTATGCTGCTTCCCCTAAGTTTGAAATGGTTAAGGTTGAACAATTGCAAGTCTGAAATTTTGAAGAATTTAACAGTCAAGAGACGACGTCACTCTAGGATTCTGGATAACATTTGCAAGATTCTTCAACTAAATGGTTGCTTTAAGTTGGATAGCCCTTGTGTCTCTCCCCGGATTTCACTTAGCCTTGATACCATTGGCAACCTGTCACAGCTGCAAATATTAGACTTGGAAGGGTGTGGGAGCTTAAGCAACCTTCCTAATAGCATTGGCAACCTGTCACAGTTGCAAAGCTTAAACTTGAGAGGGTGTTGGAACTTAAGCAACCTCCCTAATAGCATTGGCAACCTGTCACAGCTGCAAAGTTTAGACTTGGGAGTGTGTGGGAGCTTAAGCAACCTCCCCAATAGCATTGGCAACCTGTCACAGCTGCAAAGCTTAGACTTGGGATGGTGTGGGAGCTTAAGCAACCTCCCCAATAGCATTGGCAACCTGTCACAGCTGCAAAGCTTATACTTGGGAGGGTGTGGGAGCTTAAGCAACCTCCCCAAAAGCATTGACAACCTGTCACAGCTGCAAAGCTTATACTTGGGAGGGTGTGGGAGCTTAAGCAACCTCCCCAAAAGCATTGGCAACCTGTCACAGCTGCAAAGCTTATACTTGGGATGGTGTGGGAGCTTAAGCAACCTCCCCAATAGCATTGGCAACCTGTCACAGCTGCAAAGATTACACTTGGGAGGGTGTGGGAGCTTAAGCAACCTCCCCAATAGCATTGGCAACCTGTCACAGCTGCAAAGATTACACTTGGGAGGGTGTGTGAGCTTAAGCAACCTCCCCAATAGCATTGGCAACCTGTCACAGCTGCAAAGATTAGACTTGGGAGGGTGTGGGAGCTTAAGCAACCTCCCCAATAGCATTGGCAACCTGTCAGAGCTGCAAAGATTACACTTGGGAGGGTGTGTGAGGTTAAGCAACCTCCCCAATAGCATTGGCAACCTGTCACAGCTGCAAAGCTTAGACTTGGGATGGTGTGGGAGCTTAAGCAACCTCCCCAATAGCATTGGCAACCTGTCACAGCTGCAAAGCTTATACTTGGGAGGGTGTGGGAGCTTAAGCAACCTCCCCAAAAGCATTGACAACCTGTCACAGCTGCAAAGCTTATACTTGGGAGGGTGTGGGAGCTTAAGCAACCTCCCCAAAAGCATTGGCAACCTGTCACAGCTGCAAAGCTTATACTTGGGATGGTGTGGGAGCTTAAGCAACCTCCCCAATAGCATTGGCAACCTGTCACAGCTGCAAAGATTACACTTGGGAGGGTGTGGGAGCTTAAGCAACCTCCCCAATAGCATTGGCAACCTGTCACAGCTGCAAAGATTACACTTGGGAGGGTGTGTGAGCTTAAGCAACCTCCCCAATAGCATTGGCAACCTGTCACAGCTGCAAAGATTAGACTTGGGAGGGTGTGGGAGCTTAAGCAACCTCCCCAATAGCATTGGCAACCTGTCAGAGCTGCAAAGATTACACTTGGGAGGGTGTGTGAGGTTAAGCAACCTCCCCAATAGCTTTGGCAACCTGTCACAGCTGCAAAGCTTACACTTGAGACGGTGTGGGAGCTTAAGCAACCTCCCCAATAGCATTGGCAACCTGTCACAGCTGCAAAGCTTAGACTTGGGATGGTGTAGGAGCTTAAGCAACCTCCCCAATAGCATTGGCAACCTGTCACAGCTGCAAAGCTTACACTTGGAATGGTGTGGGAGCTTAAGCAACCTCCCCAATAGCATTGGCAACCTGTCACAGCTGCAAAGCATAGACTTAAATGGGTGTGTGAGGTTAAGCAACCTCCCCAATAGCATTGGCAACCTGTCACAGCTGCAAAGATTACACTTGGAAAGGTGTGAGAGATTGAGCAGCCTCCCTGATAGCATTAGCAATCTATCTCAGGTACAAGTTTTTGGCTACTCTTAAGCAACCTCTCTCATAACATTGGCAACTTATCCCAACTGCATAATTTAGAGTTATTTAGCTGATACAGCTTAAACAGCCTCCCCGATAACATTGGAAAGTTGCCGAATTTAGAGTTGGGAGAGCTGAAGGCCAGCACAACGCAATTCTTGGATAGCAGATAGCGTGAAAGCATAAGTATCCTCCTGAAACGGTTGTTAAACCGTCATGACTCTAGCACTTGAACAGCAGTAGCATAGAAATTTAGAATTGATGTATTGGCTGATATAAATGGCATCACTGGCAACTTGTCACATCTCTAGTGCTTTGTTTTTCAGATACTTCCTAAATCCTCACCCATTAAGCGATTCTTATCGGAACACTTTTAGTCCTTCTGCGTTCCTTTTACACAAAGGAACTAAATATTAGTTAAGTATACTTAACTAACGTAATTGAGATATGAGAGGCATTAAATAGAATAATTTAATTAGACAGCTGAGCTCGGAGAGCGAGCATTAATTAAATAGAATTGCTCGAAGATGCTTAAATTACTTGACCATCCGATTCTCATTGATCAATCTACACCTTAATTGCAATAATAATAAATTTGCTTCATAAGATGCTTATTTATTGATCTAATGGCATGTGGATTCTATCTTTACATGAAATTGCAAAACAATTTGTTCTGTACCAAAAAAAAGCTCTTTTTTGTCTTGCACTTCATGTAATAATGAGGATGATGGAATTCTGGGATTTTTGAAAAAGTTTTAAGATATGGAGAGGGCCGATCAAGTCTCGTCATATTCTTATTGTCACAAGTTCCTGTTATTATGTATTAATAAAAATAATAAATTAATTTTTTTAAAAGAATTTATGTGTTTTAATTTGTGTTATTTGATGGAAGATTTTTTTAATTTTTATACTTTAAGATATTTGGAAGTTGTATTTTTTTTTTTATGATGTTAATATTAATGTATTCTGTTATCAACACTCAAATCATAATAGTCAAACACTATTATAATAGCTAGAATGCTTCTTTTATATTTGTTTATTATTTTTGATCATATTTAAATATCAATATGATTTTGTAAGAGTAATCAAATGAAGACACATTCTCAATTATTAGCAAATTTACAACTACACAATGTGGACTTAAATTCAAAAAATATACAACAGTAAGAACACCATTGATCTTTTTGGAGGTAAAATCCTAGAAATTAGATTCTACTAAATTTAAATGAAGGTATATTCCCCTTATTAACAAACTTCCAACCACACTATCTAATTTAGATTCAAAACATATGTGAGGATAACCATTAAATTTTTTATTAAGTCGAAATCTTAAAAACTAGAATGGATCCACAATCACATAAGATAAATATGCAAGCGATCTAGAGATATATTCAAATAACAAATTAGATTCAAAACATATGTCAGGATTACCATTAAATTTTTTATTAAGTCGAAATTTTAAAAATTAGAATGGGTCCACAGTCACATAAGATAAATATATATGTGATCTAGAGATATATTCAAAAAACAAATTTTCATATTTGACAATATTCATCCATATAGATCACTAATTTTTCTACATGTCAAGGAGATAAAGAACAAGTGAATTTTAGCCAAAAATGATTTCTTTCATTTCTTTGTAGCCTTGTGAGCATTCCTTCCACCTCTTAAATCTTCTAATTATATATTTCTCTCCACATTGAAGCTTTAACCTTTCATAGATGTTATATGTAATTCTTTCCACACTCTTAGCAATTGGACAACTGCTATGATCATTATTTAAAACTATAAAATTGTTGGCTTCAAACTTGGGCCTTTTACAAATATTTATGTTGAACAACTTCAATTTTAGGGCTTTAGGGCTTCTCCAAATACATATGTTGGGGATATATTAATCAAATCTTCAATATTAGCTATCCATTCTCTCTCCATTGAAGTGCTCACTATTAGTGTTTTCCATGCTCGAAGGTACAATATTTCCATGCCTGGAGGTACAATATTCTCCTTCCTCTCATGCAATCACCCCATGCTTATCTAGGCTTCAAAGAGGATATGTGCATAAACAATATGTGCACTCCTTGAAACCACAAAAATATACATGTGAAAAGACATCATCAATTATGCCCTAAGAACATTGTAGCCCTTGTTGCATATGAGCATCACAATTTTTGGCATTGACCTTTTCAAAATGACTTCCTCTCAGCACTGAGTTGCAAAAAAAATGAAAGTCCTTGGCCCATCTATACAAAGCATCCATTCCATGGTATTCATATATTTATTTATTATATCCTTTGATCATTAGCCACACACTATGGAAACATGTACATGCATAATTTATATATCCCAAACAAATATATATACATGACCTAATTTATAACCATGTACCCATTTTCTTCACTCTCTTCATGTTCAACCACCTGTAAAAACCAAAATTCCCACCACCAAATGAGTCATTGATATCCAATATTGCAAATGCTCTAATCTCATTTCATATTTCCACTAAAACAAATTGGCAGTGCACCCTTAAATTCATCAACTCCAACTTACAGGTTAAGAAATCTAGAATTTAATTTTAAAATAAGCACACCATCCACCTTTTTGATAAAAAAGTTGAGAGCACTAGACATGATTCATTAGAAATTTCCCACCTATAGAAAATTCATCTCCAAAATCCCCCATAATATATGTATTTGATTTATAACGATCACAATTTCTCATTTGATGCTAATAAAAAAGAAGAAGTTGAATAAGTGGAAACATGTTGAAAAGCATATACCTGAAACTATGCAAAACATCATATGTTTTAGGAATTTGAGGATGAACAATATTGTTCCTAAATTAAGTATGTCCATTGTACACAATTGTATTATGCCTTCTTGATAACAAGAAAATAAGTTTCTTAATATATACACATTCTCAAATATGCATATAGTCTTGAAGGGCCCTTGGTCTATTGGTGAAGTTAAAAGGCTCACAAGAGCCCACTAGGGATCAAGTCTTGTTGAGTGCAAGGCTCCTGACATTTAAAAGGGATGAGGCTGGGATCGTGCCCCAAGTGAATTTGGTGGAACAAATATCCCTCAATCCTTGGTTCTTAACCAAAGAGGCTAGGCGAAAGAAGCTAAACCTCCATAAAAAAAAATGCATACACAAATTGTACACATTATGTTCGCACACATATTTGACTAAAGGCTAGCTATTACCAAACAAACATTAAGAAGAAGTGCAATGGTTAGTATATTGCAAGGCTAGGTGTCTCTTGACTTTCATGATCACCACCTAATCAGGAGGACATAGGGTAAGGGGATTTCAGGACATGGGTAAGGGGATTGCCATGATGAAGGAAGTGGAAACTCTTTGGATTCCTCATTTGTGAAGTTGAAGATCTGTGATTTTGCAATATATTAGTTGTAGATAAAGCTTAAGCCTCATAAACTCCATTGTGAATTGAAGAAATGACAAAATTTGAGACAAGTGGAGATTTTTGGCAAAATAATTAATTGTGCATAGGCCTTCATATGTGAGAGATCCCACTCGGCTCCAACAATACGTGGTGGAGTAGAAAAAATAAGCTCCCTATCACTGCTGTCCTAGGATGGGAAGCTCTAGGTTTTACTAGGCTACATCTCTCCTTCCACTTGGCAAGCTGCATATGACAAACATGAGGTTTTAACTATGATGATAACATAAATTGTGTCATAATTTTGCATCCATTCTTTGCTGGTTTGTTTGTTGCTAGTGCTATGTTTTCCATTTAAAACATTTTAGCAATTTAAAATGTTTCAAAACTATTACAGACTGATTTTTTCATTCAAATGACTAGATTTGAGAAACAATGAGTGCAGAAATTGTCTCTCTAGGCTTTATTAGATATGTCACCTTTTGGCATTCTCCTTACATTTACTCTATAATTGTGTTGTTTTTCATGTTTACATGTTAGAAACTCCAATTGTAAATGTAGAAACTCCAATTATAAATGGTGTTCATTTTTTCTTTCTGACTGGGCTTTCTATATAAAATTGTACTTTTTTACTTTGCTACCCTAGTTTCCATTTCGCCAATCATGTTTATGCCTTGGAGAACATAGAAAACTTAAATGGTTTATATGTGTGACTTTCTACTCGATGTTTTGTTTGCATATTTGATTTGAGGATAAGTTGAAATCTAGAGATAATTTCAAGTTCATTATTCTTGTCATCACAAATATGAATTCCCTGTTTAGGCATCTTCTTGTACATTTAACATTTATATAAATATAAAAATTTAACTTCAAGACACTTTAAAAAAAAATGTATATACATTAATCCAGTCGAGATTGGAGGATCAACCTACTTCTCTATATGTAATAATTATGGAATATAGTTTTTTCATTGTTTATTGTTCAATTTCCTATAGTTATGTTACATCTTCTTTTTGATTTCTTCTATAATGACTACTAATTGATTAGTACCCTGCAAGTTCCCTCTTCCACAAATGAAAACTCCATTGTCCTCTTCCCCTATCTTCCTGCTCCAACCAATAGTTTCTCCTACATCTTTACTTAAGATATGGACTTCAATTGCACATAGGGTAGCCTTTGTTATACACATTTCTTACAACTGAAATCTAACACTAATTATTTCTCCCACACAAATTTCAATCCTATTTATTTCATATATTCGAATACAAATGTGCAAATTATGTGCATTTAAATAGGAAGTGAAACAAATGAAAGAATATACACAGTGCCTATTTACTTAGGGATATTGCGTAAGGTTAAAATGCATGGTGCAACTTGCAAAGAAACATAACTATTTATAATTGTATCATAGTTGTAGGGTTGAAAGCAAGGTTGAATTTCCAAATGCATAAAACAAATAATAGTTTAAGAGTGAATGCATTTATGTCTATTACAACAATTTCATAGAATATGTTGTTCTTTTTTTTTTCGAGAGTTGAAGTAGTAACTTATGGACCACAAAAACATTTTAGGAACCCAATACAGGCCCATTCATGTTTGAAACCTCTTCAACTTAGAGACAATGACTGAAGAGTATGCATACCACCAATATTGTTCGGGTCACAATCCTATCGGCCTCATCCCTTGTGTTTTCAGAGCCTTGCGCTCAGAAAGACTTGATCCCTAGTGGATTCATTAAGAACCTTTTCACTTTATCTCTCAAATTTCTCTCAAATTATTGTTATCATAGAGTATTTGTATTGCTATAAGTATTATTCTCCCAATCAAGCTCAACCTAACTTTTTAAAAGTAGAATAAAAAACATTTTTTGATCAATTTGTTAAAACATTTGCCTTTGCATTAATTAAGACTCAAAGTATCTTACCCTTTAAATAAAGTCATAGACTTTACAAAATCTACAAATACCATTAAGTCAATATTTTCCTTCAATCACTAGTTTTCATTAGTTTTTTGAATGCTTATATCATATTTAAGAATAAAAACCTTTGTAACTTGCGCCCCTTGCTTAGCTTGCACTCATTTACCATAACCAATATATTAATAAGTTGTGCACAGGACCTAAAGTTTATTTTTGTCTTAAAAGACATCACAATAGAATAGGAAAAGATTAAAGTATAAATAGAGTTATTTTTATTTATGAGGTGAATGATATTGTTGATGATTACCCTCCTCCAATAGAATGATTGAAATTATTTTTAAATGTTAAAATGACAATGGTTTGTTAGTGAATATAATATAGTAATTAATTTTCACATTTTACCCCAAATCTCAATTAAATACATACTATTTATATTTAATCATGTGTAGCGTAAAGGTGGTAAAATGAGAGAATATGGTAAGGCTAGAATATGGGATAAAACAAATATAGGTAGATGCCTCTTTTTAGTGGCTTGTCACAACATAGTCCTACTTATCACCAACTTGTGGACATTTCCTTTTTTGAATCTAGTTGTATCTCACTTTGGTCCCCTATGAATAAATATTTATACTTTGGTCTTTTATTACATATATTGCATGTCCTAGTGTTCCCTATAGTTTGTTAAATAATATTAGTGCACTAATCTAGTTATTGCTTTGTTGCATTTTTTGTTTTGCCTTTCACCTATGCATTTTGGATGGTGCCACATTTAGTTTGTAAATATTTTATCATGTCTTGTTAGGTTTTGCTTGTTTCATATTTACAAAATGTCATAATAGATATTTTGAGTTCATCTTATGAAGTTTCAAGTTCGCTTTGATATTCACTAGTTACATTTATGTTGAGTTCAATTGTATTTTGATATTCACTAATTACCTTTGTATCATATGAAAATTTGAATTCACTATATTATGTAAATTTATAAAAATATATTCAAAATTTGAAATTATATTTCAATATTTAAAGTTTTAATAGAATAATATAATTATGCTTAAATATATGTTCATATTTTTTAATATAATTTATATTTTGAAGGATTTTTGATATGATTTATACTTTAATAAATTCAAAATTTAAAATTATATTTTATTCGAGAGATGAATTTGAAATGTCATTTAGGTATGTGAAAGTTGAATAAGAGAGAACAAGGTGTGATCTTCCCAACCTCCGCTTCCACTTTGGTGAGCTTAACTACATTTACCTCAAAGTCACCCAATTTCAAGCATTTTTTTTATTCTATGAAAAAGAATGCTAATCTAGATCAGAGATCAAGACTGAAAAAATTATGCTAATCTATATGAGAGATCAAGACAAAGGTTTTGAAATTGTATTAAATCTAAAGTCATTGAAGTATTCTATTTTTACATATGAGCTAGAAGACAATTCTAAAGATGACAAACCTTTGAATCACAAGATTCCTCTATCTTCAAAAGAAAACATTTTAGATAAACACAATTATTTTCATCAAGCAAGCAACAACATTTGTAGAACAAAAATAACCTTTAAGAACACATTATTTGAAGATAAAATAGTTTAGTTGATGATAAGCCTCTCTAACAATTTGAAGTGAATAGTGCTAATTATAAAATGTGAATAAATAAATTATATAATCAGTTTGAAAGCATTATCCAAAAGAAGATATGAGGTAAAAAATTTGTAATGGTTCATCAATATGACTACATCCACTTTTAAGAAAGGAAAAATTTCATTCTAATTTATGTTCTCAATAATTTTTTTATACCAAGAACTTTCTCTTCCATAAATGAGCATAATAGCACTATCTAGATTGTAATGAGACAAAATAAAGTAGATGGAAAAACGATGGTTGTTGGATTTCATATCCAATAATTTCCCACTTAAAACCCAACTACCACTGCAAGCCTTCAGAAATGTTCTCCTACTTCAAGCATATCATGAGAGTTTGACAATACCAAAAAAATCTCTACAAATCTCAAACTTTGAGCCCTTTGTACTATCCTTGTCAATGAATCAGTCAAATTCACCTTTATATCAATGCTTTTAGCTTGCAACTTACCATTCTTAAGTACACTCATGAAATGACATCTCAGTTTAATAAATTTGATTCTATGATGAAATGCAACATTTTTAGCCATATAATTGTGTTCTTGTTATCACAAAACAAGTTAAAGACATGTTTGCAACCTAATTCACCTAAAAAATTCTTTAACCATATCATTTTTTTTAGCTTCGACGAGAGAAATGTATTCATCCTTGATAATGGAGAGACATATCACTTGTTGCAATGGGAGGTTCACCTTAGCAAAAGTAAAACATTACCTGTGATAGATCTTTGCTTGTCTTAATGATTGGCCATATTAGAGTCAAGAAAAACTTTCAACAAAACACCTTTTCCATCAAAACACAAAACATAATCATAGCCACTTTTCAAACACCTTAGTATCCATTTGACATTTCTATGATGGAATTCAACTCTTTATCCTAAAATGTTTATCTATGAAGCACTCAACAGATTATAGTAAGTCCTTCAACCCAGTAAACATTGTCACACTTGATTTTGTCAATCAATTGGACAGTCCCTTTACCTTTCATAGTACATGGAATTTCATTACCAAATTTAACACAACCACACTTGTATGGTCCAATCCACTCAAATTTACTTCTATCACCAGTCATATGAGTAGATAAACCACTATCAATTATCCATCTATCACTTTTGTTCACATAAGAAATTAAAGCAATTCTCTCATCTTCATCAAAATCTTCTTTCATAGTAACGTAGACAACTTCATCATCATTACTTTCAGATTCAATGTAAGTTTCTTCTTCAACAATATAACATTATTTCTTACCTTTATCATCCTTGTTCTTCTTGTAGTCTCGATCATCTCTCCTTCCTTTATTCTCGCTTTCCTTTCTCTCATCCTTTTCTTCCATGTCAGGACACCTTGCAATGAAATGCCCAATCTTGTTGCATGATTTTTTTATTTTATAGGTAGTTTACCTTTGTATTTACCTCTACCTTTTCCAAATATCTTTGCAATAAGTGCTTCAAGTTAATCATCAGAAGTGTCTATCACTTTTCACATGTTTTCCTTTTCTTTTACTAAGAACCAATTGTGACTTAAAAGCATATTCAATGGTAGTAGGTGTGTAGTTGTCAAAATTAGACATCTCAAAAGTAGTAAGTCTACCAATTACACCTTCCAAAGTCATATTGTTACCTAGAGTACATCTGAGTTCTTGTATTGCAAAAACCCTAATGACTTATATAGGAAGTAGATTTCTCAATACTTTTCTTATCACTATTTAATCTTCAATCTTTCTATTTTCATCTCGAATAGCATTGACAACCTCTTTAATTATTGTAAAATAATGCACTATGTTCTCTCCTTCTGTCATTCTCATTTCATCAAAATTTCTCCTTAGGCTCTCATTTAGCTCTCAAGATGTTGCCATCTCCTCCATATATGGTCTTCAGTTTGTCCCACATCTATTTTGTAATGTGACATTCTTTGATGTCATCAAACTTGACAAAGTATAGGGTTGAAGAAATCTCCAACATTTTTTGGTTATGTTCTTGCTTCTCTTTCTGTTGTTGAGCAGTCAGAGGAACAATTGTTATCTTCACATATTCATTGTCCACAAAATTTAGTGTAGCATCACTGATACCAGATATATGTAGCCTCATCAATATTTTCCATGAAAGAAAGTTCTCCTTGTTCAACTTTGGTACCTCCCTTTTGTGAGTCATGATCTTTTGCCTTCAGTACCTTCAAACTTCTTCTTATAAGCACCACCGCTCTGATACCAATTATTAGGATGCTTAGAATAACTGAGGGTGGGGGTTGAATAAGTTACTCAAGGTCCATAAGTACAATTGAACAATCAACTGCTTAAAGTCTTTTATGATTTTCTTTTCCTATGATTCGGTCTCTACTATAATTTGATTAACAATATTAACTAGTAGTTCACTATCCTAATATAACAGACTTGTAGAATGTAAAAATTTGAAATGTAAAACACCATAAAAATATTCAACACAAGTTTGACACTAGGATTTAACATGGAAATCTAATTTGGGAAAAACTACCAAAACATGTCACCACTTGTTCACTCTTTTGAAGTGAGCCCTGTTAGGAGCCAACCCTATTAAAGGTTGCAATACAATATTAAATGTGACCTGATTAAAGAACTTAATCACCCTATTAGGAGTGGCCTTGTTAGAGGACTTTAGAACATTACATTAGAATTTCACTTGTTTAAAGGATTTACATAGATTGTTAGGTCAACCTTGGTCAAAGGATTTCAATACAAACTATTTATAATTATTAGAAAGAAACAATAGGGTTCAATCTGTATGATTACAACTCACTTTTGTAGTTTCAGATCTCTGTTATGTTCATGTGTTGATTCCATGATAAACCTTCATTGCCATCTTTTTCCTTGATGTGCTTGGCAACCCTTTAAGCAATTGCCTTTCACTTCACAAAAATCTTAAGCCTTCTTCTTAGATTTTCTTACCAACCTTAGCAAGTTTGGTCCATCTCTCTGAAAATATTTCTCATGTGCATACAGTCTTTGAACTTGGATACCCTTGATCACTCCTTGATCATCCTTTGCAAATAACTTCTTTGTCATGACTGCCTCTCTTTTGCACCTTCATAGACACATACACATATCAAAAATTTGCACATTTACTTCTTAAATAGTTAATTTAGATCTCTATTATGTTCATGTGTTGTTTCCTTGATAAACCTTCAGTGTCATCTCTATCCTTGTTGTGCTTGGCATCCCTTCAAGAAATTGCCTTTTACTTCACAAAAAACTTAAGCATTCTCCTTATATTTTCTTACTAGTCTTAGCAACTTTGTTCCATCTCTCTAAAAATCTTTTTCATGCGCATACAATCTTTGCACTTGGATACCCTTGCTCACTCCTTGAGCATCCTTTGCAAATAACTTCTCTGTCCTGAATGCATCTCTTTCACACCTTCACACATGCATACACATATTTGAAATTTGCACATTTACCTCCTTAAATAATTAATTTAGATCCTTTGTTGTTTCGCATAATCACCGTAGATCTTAGGGTTAGCAATCTAATCCAACAAATTCATTGTATGTGATCATCTTCTTTTCTTTTAGAAACTTCTTTGAAATCTTTCCATTAGGTATTTTACCTAATCTGCTTCGTGAATTCAATGATCTAATGCATCAATACTAATCTTCAAGACACTTTTCATATCTCAAAAAATCAACTCAGTCAATTGGAAATCATGATTTCTCATAAATATTCAAAATGATGTCACTCAATCAACACTCGATTCTGACACTCAGTCATCATTTGATCACTCGGGCATCACTAATCTTCTTTCTCAACACATACACTATTTACTCGATTGATACCAATGCTTGGTTAACACTAAGTTTCACCTAGCATGTACTAATGATCGACTTGCTCTATTCTAGCACTTGGTCGACTCTAACATCCCTCAACATAAACTTCAAGTTCCTTAATCTTTTGTTGTATTCCTCAGAAAAGCTTATACAATTTGTTAGTATCTTCTCATGTCTTCATTATGTAAACAATCAAATTATCTTGTCAAATTCTAACTAATCAAATGTCCATTGTAGCTTCCTTTTCATAACTCAACCTTTCCTCTAGGTGCTTTTGTTATGAGCAACTTCTCAAATCCTCTTCATTAATCAAATAAATATGACATTTAGATCATATAACAATATGTCTCATCAATAGATTTGACACCAATGCACTTAGACAAAATGCACTGTCGACCAAAATTTAAAAAATCGAAAACATCATGGATTTTTTTTTTTTTTTTTAGCATTTGATCTTCATAGTCTACATAGTTTGTAGTCGAAAACAATATCTAAAAGAAAAATCACCATGTTTTCATGAATCTAGGAAAAAATTATGTTTGACTTTTTTTTTAGTGCATTTTGTTTGGAGATTAGTCAGTGCCTCCTTAGTCAACATGTCAGATCATTTGTCTATATTTCTCTTTTTCGCCCTCTCCCCTCTTCGTTGGCTTATAAATACATTGCAATTTACCTTCCCCTTCTTAACAAGTTGTCTCTTTTTATTTCTTTTTTGAAGGGTCTGAGTAGGTCAGTACAAATAGCAAAAGGGCATCATTTGAAATAAAATCTAAATAGGTTAGATGTCGCAAAAGTTATTGTTTCTCTTTGCTATTTGTACTAGCCTAAAAATGGGTTTTATTGGAAATAATTTCATCTAAAAATTATATTTTGGGTCAAAATTGAATATTACAATAATTAAAATATGATAAAAAAATAATATGTAACTTTAGAAGTTACATAATGTTTATATATATATATATATATTGTAATACAGTAATATTAATTGACAAGAAAAGAGTTGATATTATGAACCTGCCACAACTTCAGAATTTGAACTTGTACAGGTGTGAGAGCATAAGCAACCTCCCTGATAGCATTGACAATCTGTTACATCTTCAACACTTAAACTCAGATTAGGTACAATAAAATGAACAATCAATTGTTCCCATCTAGCAAGATCAAATGTAGTTTTCCATGGTGTTTCTTCAAGCCACATTAAAGTATGTTATTTCTACAAGCCACATTTTGTATTAATATTACTCATAAAACCAATCAATTTTCCAAAATTTTCAGTCTCTTGAGGCCTCTTGACCAATTGTTCATGTGTTTGTCTATGCTTCCATATTGTGCATATTCCGCGATCATTGTGTTCTATGTAATTATCACTCCATTTTTTATCCATCTCATGGGATGACCTCTCTATTGACACATTGCAACAAATTATTCATGCCTTGTCTATACTGCCACTAATATATTAGGGGTCAATTTGCGACAGCAGGCAAATGTAATGTGTTTTTGGCTTTTTTTTTCCAATTATAGCTTGACGACGTCGCAATTGCGACACTAACGGGATATAAGAAAAAAAAAAGAGAACGTTGCTTATTTGGCTCGCCATTGTCTTATTCTCCGCTACCAGACGCAATGGATGATTTATGGCAAGTTTTTGGAGGCCATTTTCGGAGGCCATTCTAATACTGACAATTAATTTGGGGCTTTTGTAACCCTTGCAGGGCCCGGTTGCTCATCCATTGGCTATGGCACGACGTTGGAATTAGGACCATTTAAAGTGCAAAAGAATTTCCCTTCCCTGCGGTTAAACCCATATTCGTGGAACAAAGGTTATTATCATTTCTTAATCCATTTTATTTCTCAGTGAACAGATTAGCTGGTCACTATAGCTTCTAGTGATTGTTCTTCATACTGTGCGATGTTGACTTGATCTGAATGTTCTTAACTATGATTCTGATTTTATCATGCCCATTAATATATTTCTTGATTGATGGCTCCAAGTATTAATATCGTTAACATTTCCAACAGTTGGGTTGTTCAATATTTCCCAAGTCTACCCCAAAAGTATTTTTAGTATTCTTTCTTCATACTCTTACCCACATTCAGATTGATTCTCTCTTCATCTTTTATTTGCTGAGTGGAAACATTTTCCAATTGTGATTGTTAACTCCTCTTCCCTTGGTAGATATCTCCATTTCCATTCCCTAAAGGTGGAATGTGCTCTGACACATCTAGCATCATAATTAGCATTCCATTTTTCTTCCATGGAGAAATCTCGATATGGCTTCTGTTATGGTCATTCAATGGGACATATCTATAGTTTACACCTCGAGATAAGTACCTTGAGGTATTCACTTATCAATAAAGTGTTTAGATTTTGGCTCATGATGTATTTAAGTTCTTCAACTCTGTATGCGTCAACTTCTATTGTGTTGAATCCACATTCTCCATCACTGAGTTGGATTAGTTTTGTATCTTTTCTTATCCTAGGGCCCTCTACATATCTCATCCCCAATCATATTTATGACCGGATAACTGCGTTAGTCTTTGTTGACTATATATATCCTCTCATAGTAATGTTCAATTATGTATTGTACAATAATACATCCTTACATTGGATTTTCTATTGCTCATCTTGCTACCTATCCTTGTCGTCAATTATTTTGTGGAGTGTCTGTGGACCTGTTTACTATTTACACATATAACCTCTTTGCTTATATTTATTTGGATTGGCTCACTGTTCTGAAATTGATTTGGTTTGTTGTCCCAGTTGTCAACTTGATTGTTGTTTGTGCTGATAGTATTAGTATGTTCATCACTGTTACCTCCTTTTCTCGTGTTGATTTATGTCTTATTCTCTCTTGTCATTGCCAGTGGTTTGGTAATATTCTTCTTATTCTTCTATCTATCTACATTCTTCTGATTTTGAAGTATGCTCTTTATTTCACACATCTTCTTCGTAATCTAGGAGTGTCTACCGTATATCCCAATGATATTTTTCCTCCCTTACTATGCGACCTTTATTAAGGACAAGTTTAATTGTTTATTTAGTAACTAACTATATTATATTCCAAAATGTATAGTTATTTTCTATTATAGTTCATCAATTATTTCTAGTTTATTTAATGGATATAAATATATATAATTATTTTTGTGCCTTATGTTTAAATATAGATAAATATCATATTATATTTGTTGAATACCTTATATTTTATTCATTTGTTATATTATATAATTATTACTAATAATCCTATATATGATATTATTAGTAATAATGTATAATTATTTATTAATTTTATTTTTTGTGAATATGATTACAATTATAATTATATATATCATTTATTTAATCTTATATTTAATTTGTATTATCATTAAACTTTTCTCATAAAAGGGGACATTACAATTTTTGTGATTGTTTATGTCTGAGAATGAATGCTTCAAACAAAGATTAGTGGTGGATGATATGACGCATTTCTTTGAAAGTAGCTCAATTTTGGTGGAATATTTGCTATTTTTCCTTGATTTTCGATTACGATATACCATCCCTGCATTTGGATTTCTCCTAGCCTTTTTTGGCTAAAATTGATCGATCTTCGTCATGGATTTTATTTTTGTTTGCAATTCGGTAAACTATTTACTTTTCTACAACTGCATCATATTTTTGACAAGATTCAAAGTATTTTAGACAATGCCATTTTGAAGCCACCCACAGTATATTGATTAAGCTGATTTTTGCAGAGGCAAACATGTTATTTTTGGAAGCAACTGTGGGATAATAGAAACCATAATATCTGGATGTTGATATCTGAGGATTTGTCAATGAGTTACCATTGAAGTTACAACACCCGCAATGCTTGCCAAATACACCAACACTGCCATGCGTGCCTTGTACCAACTCATCTTTAGAACTCGCACATTTTACACCTAACACAAAATCAAAATCCCTCTCAAATATTCTATTTGTGTTCCTATTCAAGATATAATACACCACAGGTCCATCCAAAGCCTAGACATAGTGTCGCTTGCTCATTGCTTGTATGTTAGATTGGCAATTATTTTTTGGACGTTCTTCTAGAGGTGTTTTCGTGACTATTGTATCAATTTTGTGGCATCTAAGTAGTTGTGATTCCTGTACTAGAGATAGCATGGGATGACTTCTACTCAGAAGAGCAGGGATTTGAAGAGTGGGAAGAGGCTCATTGCATTTCTCATAGTGCTCCTATGTTTTGTGGTGTTCGCAAAGATTAATGGTGCTTTTGGAAACGAGGATATTCATGGAGTAAAGTGCCTTCTAGAGCATTTTTTTGTTTTTTTTATGTACATTCAATGTTACTATTTATATCAATACTTTGTGGCACCTGGTTAATGTGATTTCTGTGTTAGAGATAAGCATGGGGTGGCTTCTATTTAGAAGAGCAGGATTTGATTAGGGGAAGAGGTTCATTGCTTTTTTCATGGTGTTCCAATATTTTGTGATGTTTGCAAATATTAATAGCGATTTTGACAAGAAGGTTGTTAATAGTGATTTTGAAGGTTGTTCTTGGAGTGGGATGTCTCAAGAGGATTTACGAAATAATTTCTGTGGTGTCTGTGGTAGCTGTTCGTTTAATGTTACTTGTGCAAACAATTTTATATCATGCATTATTAAAGCATTGATAAATCTACAATTTCTCTTCATCTTTAAGATTATTTGAGGAATATGTGCCTCTCAAGAGTAGTATTCAGCTAGAGGAATTGGATCCTTGAAATAGATGGGAGAGAATCTTTAATTCAACATTGAATTCCATATGAGCACTAAATTTTGGTGTAATATCGTGATTCATTTCTAATGCTCTTTTGGGAAGAAATGCATTGTTTTGCTTGTGTTGGTGAATCTGATTTCCAAGTCCATTCCTTGGGATTCATTGTACAAGGACTTGTATCCACATGACTACTAGATTTTTTTTCTCAATCAAAGAAAATATGGAGCTTCCAACTTCATTTCATTCAACAATTTTCCCCATCTTGATATAAAATATATAACCAATATTTGTAAATTTTGGTTCCAAACCTAACAACAAAGATGGGTAATTCAAGGACTTATAAAAGGTGGTGTTTTTAAGTAAGGGTAAGAAAGACAACTGTAATAAGAAGTTTTGATGAAATAGAAATGCTAAATAATTAGATCCGGGAATTATGGTTTATTTAAAAGAAAAGGGTAAAAAATATATTATTGACCAAATTTGACTTGAAATTTGAAGAAAACAATAAAAGAAACATCCAACCAATCAAGCCATAGTCCCAATAAAGACTCTCACTAGATCTTTTAAAATCCTAGAGTACTCCAAAGATATGTCATTTCAATCCCCAATATTGCATAGCCCCATCTCGTAAGAGACTCATTTAGCTAGACAGTTGGCCACATTGTTCCATTCTGTTAGAGTAAATAATTAATATCTAATTATTTATTCTATTGCTTAAGCTTACTTAGGTCATGCATTTATTTAATACTTTTGTATTTAATGCATGTAGTGGTTGTTGTTGACAACTCGGGAGTTTTCTCCTTTTTTTAGCATATTCCACTTTTTGAGGATATGTGCTGAGTTGTCATTTTTGTCCTCTACCTCCTTCCAGCTTGTTCTACAAGCTTCCTGGAGCTCTTTATATTTGGGCTCTCTCTCATTGTAATATCAGATCATCACATCATTTCTTATTGTAAATACATTTCTGCTTGTGTTTGCATTATGATGGCTCTCATGTCCGTTTAGGGTTTTTTGCCCGTGCTCCATGCTCTTCCCTTCTATGGCTTCTCTTTGACAGGTTCGCATGCAGGTGATCTTGGCGTCTTCGGAGTTGGCTTTCCTCAACTCTAACATGGTATCAGAGCTTTTCTATGTGCAAGAGTAGATTTTAGTTTCCTTATTTGAGAGATTCGGGGGGGGGGGGGGCAAATAAAATTTATTTTAGTTTTTTGAAAAACGAAGTACACTCTTCTCTTGCATCTTTGGATGATCTTGAGAATCAGAAAAGTTTTGACAAAAACAGTTTTTCTCTGGGGTTTCAATCTCAAATCTGACAACCAACTTGCATATTTGGAGTTTTCAATCAGTTTTGCAGGTTCTAGCATGCCATTGATGGACTTGAGAAGCTGATCCAGCATTTGCATGTCAAATTTTGGTTGCTGGGGTCGTTTTCTGATTTTTGGAGCCGTTTTTTTCTGTTAAAGGCGTCTGATTTACACTACAGCAACATCTTCAGTTCATCAGGAAGAAAAACGCTTTCTGGGTTTTGTTCGCAACCCCGAAAAACCATCTGGGTATCTTTTAGATTTTGCATGCAAGCTGTATATTTTTCAGAATCGAGCATGCAAAGCTACAGCCATACCCCTCTCCGTTGGCAGCCGCAGATTTGAATACAGTTTTCAAATGTCTCGTTCTTGCTCATACGAACTTCGATTTTGATGATTCTTGTTATGAACTTGGCTATGTTTTTGTGCTCTATCCACTATTAGAGTTATTTTTTGATTTTCATGCATGAATTCTCCAGAAATTGCAGATTCTCAGCCGTGACTGTGCACAGTTCTTATTTTGGAAACTTCGGAGGATCATAACTTTCTCATACGACCTCATATCGAGGCGATTCTTTTTTTGAAAGTGCATGATTTTTTGAGTAGATCGCAGTGGTGCTATTCGTTTCCTTGATTATTGTGCCCAAGTTTCACTTTTAACATATGCTCTTCATGAGGGTTTGTAATGCATTGAAATCAAGACCTACTTGTGGTTTTTTGGCCATAACTTTTGCATATGGAGGTATTTTTCCGATCCGAAAGAAGCGTCGAAAAGCTGGTTCTGAGACAGAGATACTGGTATAGGTTTTTTTGAGTTTTGATACAGTTTGGTTGCCTATTATGGCAATCAAAGTTGGATGTTCTATTTTGCACTCCGGGAGGCGTATCTTGAGCTTCTGATCTTCGATTTTGGACTTCTTTATATCGTTGAAAAGCTCTTTCTGTGCTTTTTCCAGTGATGCTAGTTGTTGTTCCAAATTCTATTCCAGACACATCCTATTCTATCTTTTGCATTTTAGCATTCTAGTGGATATTCTATTTGTTTTAGCTCCGGAGATCGATTTTGTTGCTTCAGTTGCTTTGTTTTGGGCTTTACCTTCTATTGTTTCAGCCTTATGTTTTTTCTGATCATTGTTGATATTCACTGTAAGCATCTTTATGCAACGCACTGAGATAAAGTGCCACTCTTGCATTTTGGGATCCTTTTCATCATTGTGATTCGTTGTACTCGCACTATTATATAAAGTGCCATGGGGGGGATAGTTGTTTGCCGCTTATAGGCTCTCTTTCTCTAATTCCTCATGTAGTGTCGATGACACATGCCTTTATTTGTGTTTGTACCTCACTCTCGATGAGTTTGGCTCCTGTGTTGTAGGAGATTTTTGGCCCATCTTTTCAGCTGCCTGTCACCTCACCTACCTTAAGGGGAGGTTATATTGTTGTTCTATGCTTCTTTGGTTGATGGTTGGTGCCTTCTATTTCCATGGAGGTTCCTTTGGTTGATGGTTCGTGCCTTCTATTTCCATGGGGGTTCTACAGATCAGCATTTTGACAGAGTTTTGCGGTTCTTCATGCTTTAGTGATGTTGCTTCTTCATGATCACTCCTTGTTCCTATTTTAGGGGACAATTTCCCTAGCGGGAGACTTCTTCAGTTCTTCACTAGGTTCTTACCTCTTTTTGGGGGAGGGTTTTTCCCTTGTGGTTTTCTCTCTTTCCCCGCTTTCAGAGGTTGCATCTTCTTGCATTGTACTTGGGTACCTAACATGGCCTCGTTGCCGGGACCCATTTCTACATTCATCTTAGCTTTGTGAGCTTAAGGCATTTCCCTAAGTTGCACTTAAGGGGGGGTGTTAGAGTAAATAATTAATATCTAATTATTTATTCTATTGCTTAAGCTTACTTAGGTCATGCATTTATTTAATACTTTTGTATTTAATGCATGTAGTGGTTGTTGTTGACAACTCGGGAGTTTTCTCCTTTTTTAGCATATTCCACTTTTTGAGGATATGTGCTGAGTTGTCATTTTTGTCCTCTACCTCCTTCCAGCTTGTTCTACAAGCTTCCTGGAGCTCTTTATATTTGGGCTCTCTCTCATTGTAATATCAGATCATCACATCATTTCTTATTGTAAATACATTTCTGCTTGTGTTTGCATTATGATGGCTCTCATGTCCGTTTAGGGTTTTTTGCCCGTGCTCCATGCTCTTCCCTTCTATGGCTTCTCTTTGACAGGTTCGCATGCAGGTGATCTTGGCGTCTTCGGAGTTGGCTTTCCTCAACTCCAACACATTCCTCCATTCCCTTGAGCCAGACCAAAAAGCTACACATCTCAAGTTTTGATTAATCACCACAGCCAATTGCCAATTCATTCCCTCCACTTCCGTCTTATTTAGATGAAAGTTGGATTCTTTATTTTTTTAATTTTTAAATCAATTTATATATGGAGGATTCAGAAATTTAAATATTGAAATTTATCAAAATAGTTAGATCAACATTCAACTAAATATAGTTAAATCAAAGTAGTGACCTATATTTTCCTTAAAGTTATAGCAGTTTAATTTGATAAAGTAGTAAAGATAAAAGTTTAATGGTTATATTTGCCAATGAAATAAGCTTAAAATAATTTTAATGATTTCAAAATTAAAAATCTCATATATAAACATTAGCAAAATTAGAACTTTAAAATAAAAATACTTGGTTGAAATAAAGAAAAAAATTGAAGTGATTACAATGGTATAAGAGTCTTTCATGAAATGAAAATTCTAACTAATCAGATCCAGGAATTAAGGTTTATTTAAACTTGCCAATTCACCTTTCCTTTATTTAAAATTCTAACTTGCCAATTCACCTTGCCTTTGTTCAGCTTCCCTCTCCTTGGGAACACTCCTAATTCACCCTTCATCCAACCAAATCTTGATTTATGTATTCAAGGATTCCCCTAATCCTTATAGTGTCTCAATAACCTTCAAACAACATAACTAAGGAGTTCCAACCCCTACCAAGCATCAGTTCTATCTCAATCTTCAAAACTGCCTTGAATAGGCCTGCCCAATTAGCCCTGTCCTGCAAGTAATCTCTACTTTACTCTCAAACTTCCCAAACAACCTAGTAACCTCTTCACCTTTTCAAATACCCTTTACTGATTTATTGAAACCCTATGAATCTCAATCCTTCAACCCTTAACTGGTGTACGTTTCTATGGCTAACCCTACATGCTTCTAGGACTAATTAGCCCTCCATTTACAAATCAACCCTATCAAGGGTATATACTCTGACCCTATAACTTTTAATAGTCCTTAGTTATGAAGCAAAACAAAGGATTTTGTCATCCTTTGGGCCATGGAACCCCTGGTTACAACCCAACACACCATTCTTCTCCAATTCAAGCTTTTAACTAGGGCTTTCTCACAAATAACCCTACACTCACTTTTGGGATGCAAACTTTGATTTCTTTTCTTGATACATTCGCTACTCCCTCGACTACTACTCTTGTGTCGTATAAAGACCTTACTTTTCTAGACTTTTTCCCATCTAACTGACTCATAAAACTGAACCAAAGACCCCTTGGTCACCAACTGTCCCTCATAACTGTCACATGATAGTAACAAACACTTTTTTAACAGCACTCATTATTTGTTTTGTTATCCATCGTGACAAGGACTTATAAAACCTTGTTTTTCATTCCTAGGGACTTCTAAAAGACTTTTAAAACAACCTTCACACCCTTATAATCTCAACTAACCCATTCAAACCTTATTTGGCTTATGTTGCCAACATTGGGAATTTACAAGATCTTGCACTTTTAGTGCATTTTACACCAGTTAGAGCCTTATTACATTATGTAAACAATATTATTCATTGCCATCAACCTATAACTCTTCGTAGGACACTCTAGGACTTCAAATGACTTCACAATGACCCCTTACATCACATTGCCTGTTCTTGGCAATACATTACAATTTGACAACTTTATGAAATTCCTTACATTTTGATGGCTTTAATAGCCATAATCCATCATCAAATGACTTGACATGTCTTCATTAGGCATTGATTTCCCTTGGTACCTTCATGGTCTCCTTCATGACTCCTGGTGTACCTTGTAGGTTCATGTGTCCCTTGGGTGCCCCTGCACCATTGTACCACTTCACTAGATGTGCTTCCTACATCGGCCTTGTTTTTATCTTAACAATTACATCTCAAGCAGTAGTTGTTAATGTCTGATGTGAATCATTCTCTAGTTGAGCATCAGAAATATTAACTACAAATGCCTGTTGAGAATTTTGATCCAAGTTTGTGGATGTTTGATTTAAATTTTCTATCGTTTCTTCAGAGGGCAAGACAAATTCCAGCTGTCCCTATCTAACTATTTCATTTCTTCAATATGCCCTATGGATGACCATTTCATTTCTTCAATATACCCTATGGATGTCCCTATCTAACTATATATCTTTTAATTGCATACAATAACTAATTTATGTGCTTTTTCATGACTATGTTTGACTCATATAATTGTGATCTCTCTAGCACTATGATGTCGTTTAATATGTCTTGCTAAAGCTTGTAAATTTTGTTCCTTTTGCCATGTCATGTAATATGTCTTGCCTTATAGCTTATATGTTTTGAAATTGCTTTTAGTGGCTTAATGTTGTAAGGTCTCTTGAAATAAGACCTTCAGGCGGTTGGTCAAAGTTTTACAAATAATCTTATCCACAAATTTGCCTAGAGCAATTGACTGAATGTTATAAAAGGTGATTGGGTTAAATGTCTTAGGAATAAAGTCAAAGAAAGTATTTTTAAAATATTAAAGTATTTAGCTAGGTTAAGAAGATTTGTGTACTTTCGACAGTTTTGCTTAGTTTGTGAAAGTTGTAGACTGAAGTTTTCGTAGCCCGATTTTTGCTTCCTGCGAAGAACAATCATGTCAGATAATATAAGTGAAGAACAAAATAGGGAGAGAATCGATAGATTGTGGTCTAACTTGAAAAGAAAAGGTGATGGAAAATGTTATTGTCCTTGCAAAATTTGTAAGGGCTTAAATCGTAGAAGACTGCTAATCAAAACAGTTAAGAGACATTAACATGTGAAGGTGTATCTTCATTGGTTAAAAAAGCTCATCGTAATGGAGATTCCAATGTTACGCAAAGGGAAATAGATTGAGCATGTGGTTTAAGAGATTTCCAGGTACATAAAAATTTATTAATCACTCGTATGTTTATCAACTCATGATACAATAATTTTGACATGTTTCACATATTATTGCAGGTTAAACACCACAAGGCTATGTTCTGTAATGGTAAAAAAATTTGTATCAAAGTGTTGGATGACACGAAGAAAACTTGTGATTTAGGAATAACTGTAGTCTTTCAAGTGACTAATATTTCATCTAGAAACAACTTACATCCTCGAGAGTCTGAAAATTGATACTATGGCATTTTGGATGATATACTTGAGTGTGACTTTAGTTCCTTCAAATTAGTACTCTTCGTTGTCAAATGGTACAGGCTACGACTTAATCCAAATGATCCTGATAGAACTGTTATTGAACATGATAATGGATTTACAATGGTTAATACAAGGTCGTTTGAGCTAGTTGGGGATGAGCCCTATGTTCTTCCAAGCCAATGTGAGCAGGTATTTTACTCAGAGGTTCCACATAAATCGGGTTGGTCATTTGTTGTTAGACATGAACTGAGAGGAAGGCCAATAAAGTATAATGCGATGGAAGAAGAAGATACCGAAGAAATAGAAGATGATGTAGATGCTGCTAATGATGATGATGATGAAGATGATGCTGATGTTGATGATGATGATGTTGATGATGAAGACAATGACGACAACAACGATGACGATGATGGCGAGGATGATGATGATGATGACGATGATGATGATGATGAGGATGATGATGATGATGACAACAAGGATGATGATGATGAAATTTAGAGGTATGCCATCAATCCTTAATCTATTTAATATTCATTTCTTGATGGAAATATATTTGTCTTATATGGTTACATAGTTTATTCATTATCTATTTAAAAGCTACAAGTTTCAACTACAAATAGAATACTGCTAATCTAAATTAACTATTAATCTAAATTAATTAAATAAAACTATTTAAAACACATATTGATGCGTGAATGTATTGAGCCTTATTTTCTTTTAGGTCAAAAGCATTTGTAAGTGTTTAGTTTAGAAAAGGGAATTCATTAAATATCTATAAAAGGGAGTTGTACCTAGAATAAAATTCATAGGGAAAACATAATATAAGTGCTTAGCCCTTCACTAGGCCTACTTCCCTAGTAGGCTTATAATGTGAGCCTGATTTAAGTGTTATATTGTGTACCTTTTAATGTTTTTAATTTTTATGTGATGCTTATGATGGATGTGATTATGATTATGCTCACGATAATTGAATTACATTTGTAGGAAACTGAACCTCTTTTAGGAGCATCCCGTACAGTCTCATAGATCGACAGGTATAAGTCAATACTCCTTATAGATAGTCTATTTAATACACTTATCAATAGTAGGATTGATGTCTTCTAAGATCTCTCCCATTTGCAGGTACCAGTGAATAGGTATTTGTCAGAAGTGTCTTCCTCGAGTGAGGGAAATATAGGAATAGAAGAGGAAAGTGTGACATGTAGTTTATCTAGAACAGGGAGATTAACTAGAGGTCAAAGGACTAGAAGGAAATTCAATAAACGCATGAAATTTTTCCTTACTCAAGGGGGATCATGTTCTTATGATGATGAGATGGAAGGCGACATCGAGGTGCCCTTGAGGTACCAACATCTACAGAAACATTGGGTACCCAAGGAACTTCCTCCAATAAACACTGATTTTTGTGTTAACGAGAGGATATATCGCATAGCACCATCATCATTACATGGTTTGGGCCTATTTTCTATGGACAACATAAAGGTGTCTTACAACAAAGTTTCTGAATTGATGGAGTATGTTGGACCATGTTACGATTACAAAAGTTGGATGCATATTGTTCAATATAAAAATTATGCATAGGTATGCCCTCTCGGCAAATTATATACAACAGCAAGACAATAATCAAAGTAAAAGTGTGACTATATACATTGATGGAAGGCCAAAAGCAACATGGAATATTACTATAAAGCAACCCAATTGCATATTTGAGGTCCGTGAGGGAAATCATGTATTCATCTATGCGATAAAATCAATACGTGTAGGGGAAGAGCTTCTTATTAATTACAATTTGAACCGCATAGATACAAACGAGGCTAATATTATGGGGGTGGTACATACTATTAAACCAACTTCTAATCAATGACTCCAACATACCATTTAGTCAATAAATTTTTGGCTAACATTTTTATACTTGACCTTTGACATAGGGGCACAATATGGAGCAACTACCCGGAGGGGATGCTGGCGATGTTCCTGGCTCATCTACACATGAGCAGGTAAAACTCATTGTAATTGTACAAACTAGATAGAAGAAAAATGTTATTTTTTTAATGTTGTTTTCTTCATTATTTTGGAGTAATTTTGATAATACTAATACTATTGTTGTCACAAAGGGCCAATGGTCAGAGGGAGGGAAAGGAACCTGCAGTCCCTTAGCAACCCCCCTTGAGGAGGACCCTTTCTATATTGATTTAGCAGAGATCGATAACCCGATTGGTTCGATTGAAAAGGTGCTAAAGAAAATTGGCAGAGAAATTATACGTTTGGCAACCATAAAGCCTACTACTCAGGAAATAAAAGATAGGGGATCTAAATTGTTGCACACCTCTGAAACCTTAAAAGTAAATATTAATGAAATTTTTAATTATAACAAGAGTTCAATAATGGTTTTTATGTTATACTATTTTATGGCATTAATTAAAATATGGATGCATTGTCTTTACAGAGTTTTTTGCATGATTTCGAGCCCCATTCCCATGATGAGGGTGCTGCAGGTGGTTCAGGTAGATCGCATGTTCCATTCCCCACTTGTGTTTTCCACTGAATATATATATATATATATATAGGAATGATCATAATAATTGACGATACATGTTCGAACAATCCTTTTTTTTAATGCTCTAAAAATCTTGTCCATGCTAGTCCACACATTCTATATTTATGCATGCTCTAACAATTTTAATCTTCAGCTTCAGATCAATTGTATATTATGATGACGTCGCCTCCATCCCGGACAACCACAAATCTCTTTCCGACTGCTGAGTCGACAACATGCAGCTTACAGGCATCAACTGTTGCATCATCTACTGGTACACAAATCCCTCTTTTTCTCTCTTTTGTTATGTGTTTAAGTGTTGTGTTTATGATGTAGATTGTAATGACCCCCCTTTGGTAGTCACTCAACGTTTAAAATTTTGCACAATTTTATGATTCCAAACCATAAGAACTCGACTCCATTCATAGCTTGGATATACAAGGTTATGTTATAGGTCAAACTTCAATTAGCTGTCTTTAGTTATGAAAGATTCTAATATTGAAGATCATCTTCTCTTGTAGTATATTATCACAATTATATTCTGATGCAGAATATAATGGCTCAAACACTTTTAAACAAACCCTCTCAGATGTTTTCAAGTAGTATTTAGTCATTCCAACCCTCAGATCATCATATTCACCATGTGGTGCCTTGCAAATGCACCTTCACTGTTTGGTTCAACAGTCACCCTGCCGTTCCTTTCTTTGTTCACTGTCACCTGCATCTAAATCATGTTAAAGTCGTCATATTTACAAGCCTTAGTACCTCTCCCACAAGTTACATTTTAATCACAGAAAGTGGGAGAGGCACATTTTCCCAAATTACTTCAAAACAGTGACAGACTGTCACGTTTCCTGTGACAACAGAGATCTATAAAGTAGTTTTGCTTAAGAATAACATACAAAACCCTTGCACAAAGTTAACCAAACATGACAATCTCTTCAAGAAGCAAAATAGTAACTTTTGAATGGCAAGAACCTTATTGAGTTACCAGTCTCAATCTTGCAAATTAGAAAACTGTCCCTATGACAGTAAAGTGCAGAATTCTTTTATTTATATCTTTTCTTCGTACACACACACCCCTTTTCTCGACTACAACACTTGTGTCTTATAAAGACCTTTCTTTTCAAGCCTTTTTCCCATCTAACTGACTCATCAAACTGAACAAAGACTCCTTGGACACCAACTGCCCTTCATAACTGTCTTATGACAGCAACAAACAGTTTTTTTTTTTTTACAACTTTTTAACATCAATTATCATTTGTTCTTTTATACTTCGTGACAAAGACTTATGAAACTTATGAAACTTTTTGCAGTAGGAGCTGCAACATCATTTCCAGGATGTTCCTATGTTCCTAGTACAAGAACGGTGAAGGATGTCATATTGATCGTCAACGACGATGAAGGCATTCCATTAAAAGTAGCCAAAGTTCCAGGTACTTTAAAGTTATTATTATTCTATAGTGATATAATAGTAATTTAGTTTTTGATCACTCTTCATCGACTAATGATCACATGATTGTTTTGTAGGGAATAATGTTTTTTGGAGAAAACTTGGTGATGAGTGTTTGTGAATATTCGGGCCCACCCCGTGTACCTGGTGGAACATCATATCCTAACTAAAACCCCAAACCACTATTTTGATTTCAAATCATTGCTAGAATAGTTTTCCTTTTCATCCATTTCTTGAACTATATTAAAGGTAGCTTCACTTCATTTATGAGTCTAACATGTTTTTTTTTTACTTAAAAGGTGGAATAACCAAGACAAACCGTTGAAGGATGATCTTATAGAGAGCATGACCCAACTCTTTGGACCTCGTGCATTCGAGAGAAACAATCTCCTTGAAAAATTTGGTTTATGTTTGAAGTATATTAGGGACTAGTATAGAAAAAATTTACAGGATAACCCCAAGTACGAGCGTCCGCCGTATGTTCCTGAGCCTGAGTGGCAGGCTTTGATTTTGGATGGAAAGTATAAAGCTAACAAGAAAAATAATATTACACCAGTAGAGAGTACATCAAGGTATGCGATACTATTGAGAATGTAATTATGTACTAATTAACCTCTATATTTATACTATCTAACATATTTCAAACTTTCCATAGATTGCCTGACACATCAAAGGCAACAAAGGCAAGACTAGAAAAGCACGAGACACACAAGCTCGACTCTGGTGGTTTTTCAAAACTTCAAGCACGAGTTGTAAGTATTAGTAAATGAAAAATTGTATCAAAATTTTTATATAATGTGATGGGAAATGATAGGATAGACTAGCTTGTCTATGCTCCTGATCCTCAACTTGGATTTCAATGTTCCTCCACACCAATATATGATGCAGAGTAACACGCTTTGGAAGCACCAACAAACTCCTAGCACCTTGGAACAACTAAGCAATTCAAGTTATCACCCCAATCCTTTGTTCTCCACAAGAACATTCAAGGCTTGATTCACCTTCAAACAAGGAACTAATCTGCTATTACAACTGCTCCTTTAATTCATGGACCCAACTCATCACATAACACTGCATACTAGTTACTTCTCCCTTGTACCATTCAAGGCCTCATACACCCAACCTTGACACCAAGTGTTTTGGAAAACTCCAACCCTCTAACATAAATGGAAACCAAAACAAACATCAACACAACCCAAAACAAATCAGGTCTAAGGCAAACTTGTTGTTACCAGTCACAGGGTAGATTGCAACACTTCACCTTTATTCTACACACCCAACCAAGAGTGCAATTGGATCCTCTAGGACTCCCAAACACCAAAGACAATTTAGAACAACTCCAACATGACCAAAATAAGGTGTGACAAGGGTTGGAAACCCTGCTAACTATTTACCATTTCCTTTTGATATTTTAACTACCCTCCATTGGTTGATGAAACAATGCAAGTAAAATTCACCATACCTCGCAAAAATGCAGGGCTCAGAGTTCAAGAGATGCCTCACAGAAGAGGATAAGAGAATTGGCTTCCAACAAGGCTATAAAGCAGTGGCTGAATGGCTATGAGCTAAAATTAGTTTGAAAGGTTCTAATAATGATGCATCCGAGCCACAGGTAAATAAGCTAAATGAAATTTATTTCAAATTGAATACTTTACCAATTAGTCTATTTGATGTTAACTTCCAATATAAAGTGAGTATATTTGTTTTAAGCAAGCAATGATAAAAATGCGTAGGATGTTGGAATGCAGCCTGACAATCCTTCTACACAATCTGTGGATGCCGAAGGTTCGCATGATGTGCATCCCAGTGGTGGAGGTATACATTTGCTATTAAATTTTTTATATGTAATTGCAATTGGTGTTTGGATTAATATAACATTTTGTATAGCAGCTGTAGAGTATCGAGGGGTCAATGTTCATGAGCATGTTGACGTTGAGTCTAGACAAAATGATGTGGTCAGATCAGGTAAAGAGTGCCACAGTTATGTTATTTAAAATAATTAAATACTTGTAACAATTATAATAAATTATTATTAATTTAACTCTTTTATTTGTTATTGCAGAGGACCCCCCTTTGCAACAGCATAGGAATTTGAGATCATCAAGAACAGAAAATAGAACAACTGATGAGGGGGGAATTGATGATGACACTGATGCTCCTCTTAGAGCTTACATAGAAAAAAGAAATAGAAAGAAAAAAAAGAAATGATTGTCATCTACATACCTTAATTGATAATGACTGAATTTTATATCTCAATGAATTTAATTATGTGCTAATGAATGTTCATGAATTATGTGTTAATGCAGAATATTGATGAATGTTGCATGTTAACGAATCTAATGTGTTAATGAATGTTATCATGTGATATTGATTGAATGTTATCATGTGATATTGATTGAATGTTACATTTTATTAATGGTTGAAAGAATGAATTAATGTTAGATGTTAATGGGGAATGTAGAGTGATGTTAGGGGGAGGGGGGTGGGGCCAAATGAGTTTCCACCTTCATGTGGTTGGCCCTGTTTAGTAGAGAATATTAAACTATTCTAGAAACAAAGTGAAGCTCAATAAGATACTAAATATTTCTCTATTTTGTCCTATGTTTAGATTGTTGTCCTATGCATCTAAGGCTTCATGCTGTGAACTATCATGAAGTTCTAAACTTGTAGCTTTTTTATTGCATCCTTGGATCTCAGCACTGTCTTGGGACTGTGTTATATGAATATGCCGCTGCTTGGAAGAGGTTATTTTAAGCAAAGGGAATTAGGATTTGATCATATTAGATAGCTTTCCTGACAAATATATCTAACTCTTGGGCTTCAAATCAATTGTATCCATGAGTTCATGGTCAGATGCAAAGCTTACCTCCAAGTTCCAAATCTTCCCACCCATACTCTCTGAAATTTATATCAAATGGGCCCTCTGTCAGTTCACTAAGCATAGCTGCTGCTTGTGCCAAGAGAGTCTGAGATATTGCAATATGGAACTGGTTCCCATAATCTTTGCTAAGTTGAAACACAGTAAACTCTAGCTAGGTTCATGGAGAACATTATAATGTTACTGCACACCTATTTTCTTAAATATGTACCCTACTTGTGGAATGCCTTGAAATAGGACAAACTCCATTTTCTAAGCTGAAAGGCACATGTATGCTTATACATAGCTAAACGAATAGACATATATTATGAGAACGAGATTGGTGCATGAGAGTTCAGATAATAAACATCTTGTGTTTATTTTTACGTGGTAGAATTATGAATTACCATCAGACAAAGAATCTACAAATTGTTCAACTTTTATAAGTACAAATATTATATTCATATTCATTGTTAAGATTTAATAAATAACAATTTTTTGGTCACGAGACAACCAACTTCGTTGCTAGATACTTGCATTTCAACAGATTACATGCTTCAGTGAGAATAAAACAAATATAGAAGAATAATGAACTGTGGTGGATGATTGAATAGAGTCCAATTTCTTGGAGAGTTTAGAGTGACAAATTAAAAGTCAAATTATAATGAACAAATGTTGAAGTTTAGATTATGCTGCACTAGGTCCCATACCCAGACCAGGTCTAATTCGTACAGTTTGTAGGCCTTCCCCGAGTCTGTAATAGATGTATCTAGAATAATTTGGTTAGGACACCCGTGCCCTTGCCATATCAAGGCTGAAGCTAGATCCCCACAACCAATCTTGGAAATAAACCAGTATGAAAAATTACAAAAAAAGAATAAAATACTGATATGTATATATCTTTAGAAGTTTTATATAATTATTGAGTGTTGGAAGTAGTTTGACCACTAATGATTTCTTTGTTTTATACATATGCCATAAGTATTAAACCTTTATAACTTTTGATTTAATATTTGGCATTGAATTATTGATTCTGTTTCATGGTTAATTTAGCTTGTTTTGTGCAAAATGTGGCTATTTCTAATTTTTATTTATTTATAATGTACTTTTAGCATGACTGCTGAAATGTTACATAGCTGGCTATTAATGACAAGTGTATTTTGATTCACTTTTTTTCAGCGGAATGCCAAAATGCAAACTTGGACTCAATGACAGGGTGCTAATAGAAGCTCAAGGCAAAGCGTCAAAGGGTAAAGCAATTGATTTGGATGACATCAAGTTTCATCAGTATGCAATCAAGCTCATTTTCTTATTCAATTCCTTAAACTATCAATTTTATCTTATATTAGTGCTTGCAAATTCCTTTGATGTTGTACTTGGTCTTTTTGTTCCCTTGAAAAGGCATATGTTAATTTCTATTTCTTCTGTTAGGTGCATTCATCTTGCTCGTTGTGAAAATGATAGAACTATATCCTTCATAACTCCTGATGGGACTTTTGATCTTATGAACTATAGACTTAGCACACAGGTTTGTTCATATATTCAAGAGAATGCAGTTGTTGTCAAATCTTTGAAGTTATGTTATGAAGGATATCCTTCTAAAGTAGGTTTCATATCATATCATAGGTTTCATATTGTTGATTCTAGTTGATGAACTGGTAAAGTAGAGATCCTAGTTGATCAATACTTTCTTCTTATTAAAGGAAACTGCTTCCTGTTAAGAGGGATCCTAGACACACCTGAAACTCCAACCTTTGTGTCATCCTAATTGGACAGAAGAGATCATAAACACAGTTTGGAGGAGAACAACAACAGATGAAGTTGTACTGCTGATTTTACGAACAAACTGATCAAGTTGCATTTAATATTATCATATTTTTTTCTATATGATCTAAATGAACAGTTTCCATCAACTGACTCATTCTAGCAATACTAAAGCCCTGACTAAACCTCCAACCACATGCCATAGCAAAATTCTAGATGGCATTCAACAATTAGAAGCAATCCACATGTACAAGTGTCTCTGATATTTGCTAGAAGTGATGTTTCTTTCAACAAGTGCCTTTGAAATTTCTTTAATTGCTTTCTCAAACTCTTAGTATCCTCATACCTTGTAGGATGAATATGAAATAACAACTAATATCCTATTGCTGCAAATATGTCTCCAACTGTCAATACTTCTAGTTACAGGAGCATCGACGGTCTTAGAAGAATACGACAGTGCTGATAAAACTGATGTCTGGGAGATATTTGAGACTTAGTCCAGAATTACACACAACATACCAATATAGGGGCCTATGCTAGAATTTTCAATGCAATCTGGGGTGCTATCTTTGGTATTTGTTTTGTGTATGTAGGTTTGAGTAGTCACTGAACTCTGCTATATTACACTGAACTCTCCACATGATTATGTACTATTTGAATCTTCTCTTCTAGCAATAATAGGAATAACACTCCTGATACAGTTCTGATTTGCAGACTTACTTTTAATTAGCAACCCTATAGAGAATTAATACCACAAACTGGACCATGAAGGACAATTGTCTTACCATAGCCAAAGATTTTTTAGGGCTAGTTAATTGTTACCCTAGTTGTTGAGGGTGGGCTCATGTTGTCCAGTGTCCACACTTTGCTGTTAGTTCTAAGTCTATGCTTAGAATAAGGGGCACCAAAGAAGATTAAAAGAATTATGAAGACAGGACTGCTTGATTTAAACTTCAAACCTTGGCAAATCAACTACCTTATCTTGTAGGCATCATGGCTATCTACGTGGTAGAGAGTAAATATTTGTTGATATTATAAAATCTTAAAGCAATAATCAAAGCAATATCAAAACTTTTTCAATTTATTGGGATTTAGAATTTCATATAACATCCATGATGATATTCACTATAATGGAGATAGGAAGGATGTAAAATTTGGATGGTCTTGTATGAATTAGGAAAGATGTAAAATATGGACATTCGTATATGAGTTTGTGATTCTCTTCATCTTTAAATTTTAAATCTTGTGTGTGTGTGGAGTAACATGATGCCAAATTACCATCCGTTGCATGTCATAAGATCCCAGATATATCTAATTTTAGGCTCGATGCTAGAACAAAGAAGTGTAGAAGTACCCAAAGACTACTGGGTATGTACAGGTCTTGCATATGGTAAAGGCCATATAAGCGATCCTACTGATGTTACTTTGGAGGTGAATTGATCATGACATTGCCTATCTATCTTGTGTTTATAGATTTAATGTTTATTGCTAATATACTATTTTCTTCTCTCAATTAATTTTGTTGACCTTATACTACTGTCATGCCGTATATATTGCCTTTATACTATTGTCACTGTCTTGATTTTGATGTCATGATGATGAATATTAGTTGAACTTTAGAAATTTTAGTGTCTCTCTCTATGTGTTGTCTTCTTCCAACAATAATTAGTGATTACAAACATATATTTTATGAATGATGTTGAGCAATGAGAATTTCTGATCTCAACTACACAAAATGGAAGTGCCAACCATTTGATTGTTAAAAACATCATGTGCTCAACAACCATTTTCTGGCTAATTCAAAAGAATATACCTGTTTCTTGAGAGTAGAGACTGTTCACTAGAATAAGCAATGCCCTTCAGAATAATTTTGAGTCTAAACAAATTTTCAATAACCCTTGTTAGAAAATCACAATATTAATTCTCAATGTGGAATGCATTCAATATGTTTTTGAACATGCTAACAACAATGATCTATATTTAAAAATATATATTTGAAATCTAAGTCATCAACTCTGATCAATCTTTTATAACAATACAGTAACGTGTCTCACAACAACGTTCTATCTTTTATGAGTCTGCCATTATTTATTGAACTATCCTTTATAATAATAGAATGACCTATTATAGCTGGAAATCATTTTATTCCATCACAAATATTAGGCATAGTAAGTAAATAGTTTGTAGGATTTAGCAAGCGATACTATAGGACTGTAATAGTTTTGTACAACACAAGGCCTCTTAACACCAATCAACCTCCTGTCCTGAACTATTATTAAAATTTACAAAGTAGGTTGTGGTTAAGGTATTTCTTCTTCTGTATCATATTCAGAGATCATGCTTCAGTAAACAGCTTCCTATTATCTTTGGTTCTTTGCTGCAGACCCATCATAAATGCTTTGTTAATTTTGATGCTTGTATTGTCACAGGGTCTATATAAATGGTTAATGAATTGTTTGTGGGGTGGTGATAAATATATAATTCATGATTAAATTAAAATGACTATTTACCAGTCATTCACAAATGGCTGTAATATTCCTTTGATCATTTTATCCCATCTTTTTCTTTATGTTCCCAAATTATTTATTCCAATTTCATGCTCAATCTATTTAGTTGATTAAAATATATGGAAAGTTCATATGATGTCTGTTGTAGGGTCTATTAATGTGTATGTTGAAAATAGTTGTTTATCGCTCTACAAATTGCTATCTATAGCTAGTGCACATTTGATAACGTACTGACCTTAATACTATGAGGCCTATAAAAAGCATCTCTTTGCACATATACTTATCACTACATCAGACATAGCCAAACCTTTGCTACAAGCATATAATTATAAATCAGAGATAACAACCAGATCATTGTAGAAGGTACATTAGACTTTGCAAATAATGGTGTCTTCATCAGAAACAACCACATTTATATGTAAGACATTGATTGTTTGCGTAATCAATTAACTTATATTTGACAAAATTGTATATAGTAGATAATGTAATAATCATATTGACATTGTCACCGTAACCCTAAATCTGCGTTGTAGTAAGCATTGTTAAATAGGATAATTCTTTAAGATAATAAGTAAGATTCAACAAATATGATCATTTGATCATCATTAGACTCTAACAAGGAATAAGCATTTATTGATTTCTCTATGGTGTTAGCCAGTTATGTGGCATATTTTCTTGTCAAAAATCCCATGTTTCTAGTTCAATAGGAAAATATAAGATTTCATTAGTGGAATAGGTTGTTTTTCACAAGATGGCAAAATTGTTGCTCTGATACCTCAAAGAACTGGTGTCAAAAATAATTCAAATCATTGATCCTGCCTAATAGCAGGAATGATTTAGTGGAGGCTCAATGAAACACATGCAATGGGAATTCTTGGAAAGAAATATCTCTAATTAGAAGGCAACATTAGAGGTGCTCTTTGTGCCTTGAATTTTTTGACAAAACCTTATGAGTATGGGGCCACGATATGACTTGATGAGAAGATAAATGCTATATTTGCATGATTGGAAAAAGTAGTTGATGTGCAAGGCACTTAATATAGCACTTGTTGTGCCTTGAATTTGTTGACAAAACCTTAAGAGTATGGGGCCACAATATGACTTGATGAGAAGATAAACACTATAATTGCATGAATGGAACAAATAGTTGATGTGCAAGGCACTAAATATAGCACTTGTTGTATCAATGCCACTTGGAAGGGCATAAGGCAAAGGATTGTGTGTTGGTGAGAGCCTGAGTGATAAGATTGCCCAGCCTTAATGCAAATATTTGTGCTGTGCAAGAAGACCACACAAATGATCCACGCCAGAAAACAAAAGCAACGGAAAAGACATAGCTAGACAAGCTTGTCCAAGTTGTCAAAGTAAGTAGTGAATATGGCTTCAATGATGCACAAGATGACCCATGAGAAAAGAATGGTGCTAGCAGGGAAACATGGTTATGATATGAGTAGAAATTATACCCTCTGATATTGCTGAATGGTGAAAGTTTTCATGATGTTGTGCATTTGTTCAAAAAAGAAAAAGAAGAGATTTCTGCTAAAGTGTAGACTAGTAAAGGGAGAAATAAAAATCAATTATGGTAGCATACACCTATTACAATAAGGTGAAGTCCTTCCAAGTTTGGAATAGTTTGAACAAAGGGCTATTTTCAGTAGGTTAGCTCTAGCCAATTAAGTACTCAGAGAAGATGCACACGGTTAATAGAGTTAGAGAGAGAGAAGCTGCTAGTGGATACCTAATGTAAGAACATCTTCCTGTTTTGTCCTTCAATTTTAGTTTTGTCTCATTGGCATTTCATCAAACAATTGGGGTGCAATGTCTGATTTGAAACTGAGTACCCACCAAAGAAATTACAAAATACAAATCCTTTGTATAGGATTTATGTCAAACACTTGCATAAAAATAGAAATCTGATATTTTAATTGTATTAGGAAAACATAAACCCAAATACTTAGCACCCAAGATAAACTTCACCAAAGTTACTGTGCTTTAAGCATCAACATTTTCACAAACACTTGTCTGATATACCTTATTGAAAATGTTCATAGATTGAACAGAGGCATTTCATTATACATTTTGCGTACAATCTTCAAATGTAAGGAATCAATTTTAGCAAAATTGTCAGTACTTAATGATTTAAGCAACATAAGTATGACATATTAAGGCTTGAGAAGGAGTGAGGCAAAGGGAGGAGACAAGGGAAGTGAAGCTTCCAGCTATGTCATTCTCAACTACCTCCAACATCAAACCAAATCAAGACTCTTAAACCCTACGTAACTTCATTTGGTCACATCTTATATTTGAGCAGGATGGTGTCGTATTGGTGCTCCTTCCATTATTTCATGATATATTATTATCACTCCATCCAATTGGCTATAGGACAAAGATGATTCTTGAACAATCTAATTAGCAATATGGTCGATCTGCATTGCATTTGGACACTTGGTTTGAGGTTCATCTCATCGATTCCCATTCATCACAGGATCTTTATCTGATTAGACCTCGATAGAAAACATTGAGATTTCTCGAGCCCCAAGCCCAAATCATGCAGGCTTCAACCTCCACATATTATAAAGCCTGTATATAGAGCTGAGCATTCTCACACCATTCAAGAGCTGATGCAGGTGAAGCTTCCAGCTACGGGATGCCCAACTCTATATACAGGCTTTATGATATGTGGAGATTGAAGCCTGCACGATTTGGGCTTGGGGCTCGAGAAATCTCAATGTTTTCTATCGAGGTCTAATCAGATAAAGATCCTGTGATGAATGGGAATTGATGAGATGAACCTCAAACCAAGTGTCCAAATACAATGCAGATCGACCGTATTGCTAATTCAATTGTTCAGGAATCATCTTTGTCCTATAGATGATTGGATGGCCTGATAATAATATATGATTAAATAATGGAAGAAGCACCAATAAGACACCATCCTGCTCAAATATAAGATGTGACTAAATGAAGTTACGTAGGGTTTATGAGGTTTGATTTGGTTTGACGTAGCTGGAAGCCAACAATTTTTTTTGTTTTGTTTTACTTTGTATCTGTCGCAATTGCGACGTCCGCCACAAGCATTGTGACGGGGTTGCTATGGCAGCGACGCCAATTGCCATCGCAATTGCAAGGGTGTCTGTCACAATTATGACATCCGCCACAAGCATTACGACAGGGTTGTTGTGGTGGCGACGCCAACTACCATCGCAATTGCAAGGGTGTCCATCGCAATTGTGATGTCCGCCACAAGCATTACGACGGGGTTGCTGTAGCGGGGATGCCAACTATCGTCGCAATTGCCAATTTTTTCATCATAATTGCGACGTCAGCCACAAGCATTGTGACAAGGTTGATGTCATAATAAAGTGGTTGCATAGTGATGGATAGGCATCGTAATTGTGACAGTAAAGGATAGACGTCATAATTTGCAGCTAAAAAACAACGACGTCTATTACTGTCGCAGTGACGACACATTGCTATTGTAATTGCGACACATAGCCATCACAAATCGATGCCAAATGTATTAGTGTGCCTAATTGATGAGTTGTCACTATGAAGTGTTGTTAGATAAGAAGCTTCACATTTATTTTCATTCCTCACATATCATTTTGTGGATACTGGCTTCTTATCCAGTTTCTACAGTCACCCTTGCATATGGATTATTTTGAAGTTTATTTGTATTGTGTTAATGCTCAATATTTCATGACTTGGCACAAATCTAGGTTCGTCTAATTTCTTTCTACAATTTATTTTTTAATATACCATCTCAAAACATATGAATTTTAGAAAATTGTTGGGACTGGGGTTTTTGAAGTTAAAAACCTTTCTACTTTTCTTTTGCTAGAAGAATATTGATATTTTGTTTACAACCTCTGTATACATTAAAAGGTAAATCAAAGAATAGTTGCTAGTGTAGTCTTCATTATACTTCAGAAAGTAAATTGTGATTTAAAACCCCCATGTCTTATACTTTATTATGTAGGAGTTGATAAAATCCAACTCCACAGTGTGCCAAGATCACCTACATGCAAATAACTTGTTGAAGAGAAACTGAAGGAGCAAGAGCTTGAAGCAAACAATGCAAGAGAAACTATTTCACAATAAAAAAATGAAATTTCTATGTGAATGGATGAGTTTACAATGAGAGAGAGACCAAATACAAAGGCCTCAAGGAAGCTTGTAGAATAAGTTGGAAGGTGGTAGAAGATAAGGTTGACAACTAAGCACACTTCCACAAAAAGGTGGAACATGCTAGAAGGGAACAAACTCCCGTGTTGTCAACAACTCATCACTACAACTATTAACTACATGCATTTACCTAAGTAAGCTTAAGTAATATAATAAATAATAAATAAATAATTAATTATTTACTCTAACACCCCCCCCCTTAAGTGCAACTTAGGGGAATGCCTTAAGCTCACAAAAACTAAGATGAAATGCAGATTCAATCCTAGCAAAAAGGTTATGTTAGGTACCCATGTACAATACAAAAAAATGCAACCTTTGAAAATGGGGAAAGAGGGAAAACCTCCTGGGAAAAACCCTCCCCCAAATAGAGGTAAGTACAAACATGCTGAAAAAATGCTCTTCCTCCTAATTGAAGAAAAAATCACAAACAAACTAGAGTTTGTGTCTCTAGATTGCGGCTTCAAAAATCCTTCAGCCAAGAAGCAGTAGGGAAGCTCTGATACCATGTAGGAGTTGATAAAATCCAACTCTGTAGTGCGCCAAGATCACCTACATGAAAATAGCTTGCTGAAGAGAAACCGAAAGAGCAAGAGCTTGAAGCAAACAACACAAGAGAAAATATTTCACAATAGGAAAATGAAATTGCTATGTGAATGGATGAGTTTACAATGAGAGAGAGAGAGAGAGAGAGAGAGAGAGAGAGAGAATATAAAGGCCTCAAAGAAGCTTGTAGAACAAGCTAGAAGGTGGTAGAAGATAAGGTTGACAACTAAGCATACTTATACAAAAAGGTTGAACATGCTAGAAGGGAACAAACTCCTGTGTTGTCAACAACTCATCACTACAACTATTAACTACATGCATTAACTAAGTAAGCTTAAGTAATAGAATAAATAATCAATAATTAATTAATTATTTACTCTAACACATTATACTTCAAATTTTATGTATAGGCTTAATTGTGAGAATTTCAATCTACATAGTTTTCCATCTTATGGATTGTTAGTCAAATTATTTGCAAAAATGGGTGCTATAAAATTGATCATGCAACGATAGTCTACATGGAGTCCTTATGACAACAATGGAGGGTAAGGGTGATGTCATTTTTTTTGGGCACTTGCTTCCCACATCATATCTTTGCATTTTTCTGCTTTTCTTCACCAGTTTTTTCTCATGGGATGACCTCTCTATTGACACATTGCAATAAATGAATCATGCCTCCCTTCACTATGGTGCCTCTACAAGCTTTCTCCATTCCACGTGAGCATGATGTCCTCTAGTTCTAACATGATGCCTGCAATGTTTGACTTTTGAATGAAAGTTTAGACATTCTTTTTAACAAATATCATGGTAGCATTCTATCAAATAGTTCACGTGCCTTGTTTATACTACTTGATTGATGAGTTGTCACTAAGAAGTGTCATTAGGTAAGAAGCTTCACATTTATTTGCATTCTTCACATATAATTTTGTGGATACTAGCTTCTTATCTAGTTTCTAGAGTCACCCTTGCATATGGATTATTTTGAAGCTGATTTGTATTTTGTTAATGCTCAATATTTCATGGCTTGGCGTAAATCTAGGTTCATCTAATTTCTTTCTACAATTTATTTTTAAATATATCGTCTCAAAACATATGAATGGTAGAAAACGGTTGGGATTGGGGTTTTTGAAGGTTAAAACCTTTCTACTTTTCTTTTGCTGGAAGAATATCAATATTTTGTTTACAACCTCTGTATACATTAAAAGGCAGATCAAAGAACAGTTGCCAATATAGTCTTCATTATACTTCAGAAAGTAAATTGCGAAGTAAAAACCCTACATCTTATACTTCAAATTTTATGTGTATTTAGATCCACATTTATTTGGCTTAATTGTGAGAATTTCAATCTTTACATAGTTTTCCATCTTATGAACTGTTGGTCAAATTATTTGCAGAAATTGGTGCTATAGAACTACTCATCCAATGACAGTCTACATGTAGTCCTTATGATAACAATGTAGGGTAAGGGTGATGTAATTCTTTTTGGGCACCTACTTCCCACATTATATCTTTGTATTTTTCTGCTTTTCTTCACGAAATTTTCTTTTTTGCTTCTCTGGAAACTATACCAATGTCATGATTGACATTTTACAGAATATGTTTGTATACTTGAAACACCTATTCAATGATTAGCTTAAAATCATTTTTTTCTTTGTTGCATTCTTTTTGCCCCTTTTGTTAGGTTTACGATTTCTAGGTTTTGATTTTATTTATATTTATTTGGTGGATTGTATTTCTTCATTTAATTGGATCTTGACTATTGATTATTTTTAAAAATCATTTTTTTAGATTGCCTACTTGTAGATTAATAGTTCCTTAGTGAACTATTTTTGTTGATTGGAAAAAACTGGTACAAAGAATCCCTTGACCCAAGGTTGAAGTAGTCAGATCTATTCCTTGCAATGCCTGATGTCTACAGCTGTGCATCTCAATCTAGGGCCTACAAATAATTTAGGATTAAAAATAGGACAGCATTAACTCAACATTTTTAGTAAGATTAATTTTAGATTAAAATTTTTATTCAACCTTTTACTATAGATGTGCTATTTGTGTACGCTAATCTAAAGTAGCATTGGCTGTTACTTTTTTGTTTTTCTTTTGATAGGACCATGTGTTCAAGAAATTTTACTTTTTTCTCTTTGAAGAAGAAAATAATATTTGTCTTTATATAACACATAGTTCGACGAGTTCCTTGCCAAGTTATTGAAAAATCTCTAAATTTATCACCAAGTAGAAGAACAACAATAGATAAATGATCACACTACTGGAAGAATGACTTCAGTGAAGAGTTGAGTGTAAGGAGTTGAAGAAGAAAGTTTTGCTTCTATTTAAATGCCAAAATCATGAGGCTCCCATAATATACTCAATGTTGTCTAGATGTTGTTTTTTTTGTTCAGTCTCTTTCTAAAGCTGCTCCTTCTTTTCTTTCTAAAGCCACACCTCCTTCGCTCTTGTGCCTTAAATTTTGATTATCAAACTTCTAAATATTTGCCTCTACCTTATCTAAAATCAACTTCACCTTGTGTTGTAACTCTGGCACATGTGGTTGATCATCGGCAACTTTCATTTCTACATTCAAGTTTTCAAGATTGGTTAACACCCTCACTTGCAAACCTCTCATGTCAAGAAATTTTTGTATCGTTTCAACAACATTTTCTTGCTTCTAAGCTAACAGTTCTTTAGGTGCATTTTCTTGTAAAACATTGATTTTGTTGAACAAATGTAAAATCTTAGAAAGTGCATTGTTGTTTTCATGTATGTATATATAATAATGAATAATAATAATGTTTTAATGTATTTTAAAATAATAACTAACATTACCATTGGATCATATGATAATGAAGTAATCAACCAAGTTAATCAACAACTAGACCAATTTAACTGTTGTTTCCAATGCCATAGTACCTATCACAACACTTTCCTAGATTCTATCTAGTGGCTCTCATAATATCCTTATCAAAATCAATTTCACCATTCAAGTTTTAAAGCTGTATGTATGTATGTATGTATGTATGTATATGTATGTATGTATGCATGTATATATATGTATGTAGATGTATGTATGCATGTGTATATATATATATATATATATGTGTGTGTGTGTGTGTGTGTGTGTGTATGTATGTATGTATATAGAGAGATCTTGTGGATTATGGATTATAAACAAAAAAGTAAAGAAAACATGACATTAATCACTCCCCATTTCTTTTGATTGATTGTGGAGAGTTGTGCGCGAAAGAGCATGGAGAGCTCCGAATGAGGGTGGAGAGCTTTGAACATTGGTGGATATCAGTGGAGATCTAGGATTTTATTGCCGTGCCCTTGTGATATCTGCTTCTTGTTGTCGTGTCCTTGTGATCTCTGTATATGCATGCATGCATGCATGTATGTATATACATATATACATATGAATGTGTGTGTGTGTGTGCGCGCGCGCATGTGCGTGTGCATGTGTGTAAACAAAGAGATCTTGATACAACAGAAAAATAATAAAACTCACTCAATAGGTAGCATGGCATTCCATGTACTTAAAAGATTGTTCTCATGACATTCCAGGTAACTTACCATGCTTATATAGGTATGGATGTTCAGGTAATCAATCTTACATTTAATAAAAGGAATATCTGCTTTTAAACAAGCTTTTGTCACATTGATTATTGTCACAAGCTTTTAAACATAACTATATAAGGAGTGAGTTAGGATGTATATTGGTTAATCTTAAATTAATTGTAAACTACAACACAAAGGTTGCACCATGGTATTATAGTATTGTATTTTTCTTCTTTTCTTCATCGAATTTTCTTTTTTGCTTCTCTGGCAACTATACCAATGTCATGATCGACATTTTACAAAATACATTTGTATACTTGACACGCCTCTTCAATAATTAGCTTAAAATCATTTTTTTCTTTATTTCTTTCTTTTTTCTCCTTTTGTTAGGTTTACAATTTCTAGGTTTTGATTTTATTTATATTTATTTGGGTGCATGGTATTTCTTCATTTAATTGGATCTCGAATATTGATTATTTTTAAAAATCTTTTTTTTAGATTGGCTACTTGCAAATTAATATTCCTTAGTGAACTATTTTTGTTGACCCGACAAAAATGGTATAAAGAATCCCTTGACCGAAGGTTGAAGTAGTGAGATCTATTCCCTGCAATGTCTGATGTGTACCATGGTGCATCTTAATCTAGGGCGTACAAATAATTTAGGATTAAAAACAGGAGGACTTTCACTCAACTTTTTTAGTAAGATTAATTTTAGATTAAAAATTTTATTCAATCTTTTACTATAGATGTACTATTTGTGTACGCTAATCTAAAGCAACATTGGCTGTTATTTTTTTCTTTTCCTTTTGTAGAACTGTGTGCTTAAGAAATTTAATTTTTTTCTCTTTGACGAAGAAAATATTGTTTGTCATTATAATGCACATAGTTCGATGAGCTCACTACAGAGTTATTGAAAAATATTTAAATTTATCACCAAGTAAAAGACTGACAATAGATAAATGATCTCACTGCTGGAAGAATATTTTTAGTGAAGAATTGAGTGTAAGGAATTGAAGAAGAAAGTTTTGCTTCTATGTAAATGCCATAATCACGAGCCTCCCATAATATTTGTAATGTTGTCTAGGTGTTGTTTCTACCATGCAGTCTCTTTCTATAGTTGCTCCTTCTCCTTTGTTCCCATGCCTTACATTTTAATTATAAAACTTTTGAATATCTGCCTCTACCTTATCTAAAATCAACTTCACATTGTGTTGCAACTCTAGCATAGATGTTTGATCATTGATAGCTTTCATTTTAGCATTCAAGTTTTCAACATTGGTCAACACCCTCACTTGCAGACCTCTCATGTCAATAAATTTTTGTACTGTTTCAAAAACATTTTCTTTCTTATGAGCTAATAGTTCTTCAAGCATATTTTCTTGTAAAACATTCATTTTGTTGAACAATTGTGAACTCTTAGAAAGTGCATTATTTTTTATTAAGGGAAACAGGTTTTGAAGGGTGCCTGAAACCATTTAAAAATCAAATAATTTTCAATGAAGCCCAAACATTAAAAAAAAAACTATAGGTGAAACAGGTCACCCCCCAAAACAAGGTGACTAGGGTGGCCTCACAAATAACACAGTGCTCAACTACCACCTAAATAGGTTTTAAACGAGATCTTAAAACCCCATGGTTACAAAAGAAGACATTTAATCTAGAACCATGTTATACTACAAGACAACAGGCCAAAGAGACTAGGTGAACCAAAAAAAAAGGGATAGCCACAAAAAGACTAGGTAAGGTGTAGGAAAAGAAATTCGAACCTCAAGATTTACATTTAGATCCCATCTTTTTAGAACGTAAAGACATATCAAATGATGGAATGGAGGGCTTGACTTCTTTTCCTTTTGCTATTGTCCATCCATCCTCCACCATCCTAGTAGCATTTTGCCAAGCAAAGTCATCCACACCACAAACAACCCCCAAAGCCCTCTCAGCTGGGGATGAAGTGCCACCCCTACATAGAGGTGCAACAACTACCCCCACAGATAGAGCCACATAAGGAGCAATAGCAGTGTCTGGAGGAAGGACATCTATATTGGCCACCATTGAAGGGGAAACATTTAAATCATGATGAGTAGCAACAAAATCCACCTCCAACGAATCTTGAGAAAAAACAACCAACCCATCCCCAATAGAGGGATCTTTCTGAACAATGTAGTGATCATTTGAAACCCGCATCCTCCAAGAAGGTGATCATTTGATCTAACCTTTCCAAAGGAGCATCATGCTTCAAGATGGCTAGCCTTATGGCATTTCCAACATCTGAAAATAATGCCCTCATAATCAAGAAGCTGAATCCAAGAGCCATTGGGAGAGGCCAACTTAATCATTTATGGGAGCCCCTTGGAGATGTTTATCTCCACAAGAAAGCAAGCATACATCGTCTGAAACACATTGGAAGACGTGATATCAACCAACAAAAAATCCCCTAGGGCCTCTGTCACAGCCTCCGAGATTGAATCCAGTCATAAGTGAAGGGGAAGATTAGGCAACCTTACCCATAGAGGAATCTTATTAAAGGATTCAATTGATGGATCAAAATCCACATACCAAGGTTTAGCCATCAAGGGGAACCTCTCCTCCCAAGAGAAACCATGCAAAAGGATGGAATTTCTATCATCAATAGAAGAAAATTTCACAATGAAAAAGCCCCTTGCCATAGGGAAAATTTGGATTAAATTTGAAATGATAGGCTCCCAAAATTTGGAAATCCAAGCATGTAGATCTGACAAAGAGGGCCAAAAACCCCTAAAATGAAAAATGGCAATAGTAGAGGAGAAGGCCTCTGCATATTGATCAAAATAGGGTTACTTACAACAACAAGCTCAGCAAGAAGGAGCCCCAGATGCACAACTTGACTACCAAGACCAGCCTCATAGGAGACCACATATGCATAGGAAATGGCTAAACCACCCACAGCTCCTGGAGAATGAATCTCCTCACTAGGAACAAGAGAAGCCATATCCTAGAAAGCAATAGAGGGGCCTCCCTTTGCCTTGGGCAAAGGGTGAAACCCACCCTCAAATAACGCCTAAGAAAAGGTAGGAGAAGCCCAACAAACACAACCAACATCATCACCACCAAAGGGAGCAAGAGCAGAAGCCAGGGAAGACACAAACATGGGAGCAAAAGCCAGGGCACTGAAGTGGAAGTGGGAGTAGGCGCCATCTCTTTTACATTCATAAATATAGAAAGTGCATTATTGTTTCATGTATGTATGTATATAATAAAAAATAATAATAATGTTTTCATGTATGCCAAAATAATAACTAACATTACCATTGGATCATATCATTATGAATAATAAACCCAATTAATAAGAAACTAGATCAATTTGACTGTGTTTCTAGTGTCATAGTACCTCTTGCAACACTTTCCTAGATTCTATCTAGTGGCTCCCATAATATCCTTATCAAAATCAATTTCAGCATTCAAGTTTTCAAGATGTATGTATGTATGTATGTATGTATATAGAGAGATCTTGTGGATTGTGGATTACGAATTATAAACAAAAAAGAAAAGAAAACACAACATTAATCATTCCCCAATTCTTTTGATTGATTGTGGAGAGTTGTGCATGAAAGAGGGTGTAGAGCTCTGAAGGTTGGTGGAGATTAGTGGAGATCTAGGATTTTGTTGCTATAACCTTGTGATCTTTGCATCTCATTGTTGTGCCCTTGTGATCTCTCTCTCTCTCTCTCTCTCTCTCTCTCTCTATATATATATATATATATATATATATATATGTATGTATGTATGTATGTATGTATGTATGTATGTATGTATGTATATACATACATATATATATGTACATATATATATATATATATATATATATATATATATATATATATATATATACATACATACATATATACATACATATATACATACATACATACATACATGTGTGTGTGTGTGTGTGTGTGTGTCTGTGTGTATGTATGTATGTATATAAATAGAGAGATCTTGATAAAACAAAAAAATAATAAAACTCACTCAACAGGTAGCATGAAATTCCACATACATAAAAGATTGATCTCAGGCCATTCCAAGTAACTTACCATGCTTATACATGTATGGATGTTTATGTAATCAACCTTACATTTAATAAAGGGAGTATGTGCTTTTAAACAAGCTTTTGTCACATTGATCATTGTCACAAGCTTTTAAACATAACTATATAAGGAGTGAGTTAGGATGTATATAGGATAACCTTACATTAACTATAAACTACAACACAAAGGTTGCATTAGGGTATTGCAATATTGTATTTTTTTGCTTTTCTTCACCAAATTTTCTTTTTTGCTTCTCTGGAAACTATACCAATGTCATGATCGGCATTTTACAGAATATGTTTCTATACTTGACATGCCTATTCAATGATTAGCTTAAAATCATTTTTTCTCTATTGCATTCTTTTTCCCCCTTTTGTTAGGTTTACAATTTCTAGGTTTTGATTTTATTTATATTTATTTGGGTGCATGGTATTTCTTCATTTAATTGGATCTTGACTATTGATTATTTTTAAAAATCATTTTTTAAGTTTGCCTACTTGAAGATTAATAGTTCCTTAGTGAACTATTTTTGTTGATTGGACAAAAATGGTACAAAGAATCCCTTGACCCAAGGTTGAAGTAGTCAGATCTATTCCTTGCAATGTTTGATGTGTACTATGGTGCATCTCAATCTAGGGCCTACAAATAATTGAAGATTAAAAAGAGGAGAGCTTTCACTCAAATTTTTTAGTAAGATTAATTTTAGATTAAAATTTTTATTCGATCTTTTACTATAGATGTACTATTTGTGTACACTAATCTAAAGCAACATTGGCTATTATTTTTTTCTTTTTCTTTTGGTAGAACCCCATGTTCATGAAATTTGACTTTTTTCTCTTTGATGAAGAAAATATTGTTTGTCATTATAATGCACATAGTTTGATGAGCTCCTTGCCAAGTTATTGAGAAATATTTAAATTTATCGCCAAGTAGAAGAACAACAATAGATAAATGATCTCACCGTTGGAAGAATAACTTCAGTGAAGAGTTGAGTGTAAGGAGTTGAAGAAGCAACTTCTGCTTCTGTGTAAACGCCATAATCATGAGGCTCCCATAATATCCTCAATGTTGTCTAGATGTTGTTTCTATCATGCAGTATCTTTCTAAAACTGCTCCTTCTCCTTTGCTCTAGTGCCTTAAATATTGATTATCAAACTTCTGAATATCTCCCTCTACCTTATCTAAAATCATCTTCACATTGTGTTGCGACTCTAACATAGATATTTTATCATTGATAGCTTTCATTTCAGCATTCAAGTTTTCAAGATTGGTGAACACCCTCACTTGCAGATCTCTCATGTCAAGAAATTTTTGTACTATTTCAACAACATTTTCTTGCTTCTAAGTTATTAGTTCTTCATGTGCATTTTCTTGTAAAACATTAAATTTGATGAACAATTGTAAACTCTTAGAAAGTGCATTGTTGTTTTCATGTATTTATGTATATAATAATGAATAATAATAATAGTTTCATGTATGTAAAAATAATAACTAGCATTACCATTGGATCATATAATAATGAAGTAATCAACCCAGTTAATCAACAACTAGACCAATTTAACTGGTGTTTCCAATGTCATAGTATGTATCACAACACTTTGTTGGATTCTATCCAGTGGCTCCCATAATATCCTTATCAAAATCAATTTAAGCATTCAAGTTTTCAATATGTATGTATGCATGTATATATGTATATGTATGTATGTATGTATGTATGTATGTATGTATATGTATAGAGAGATCTTATGGATTCTGGATTATAGATTATAAATAGAAAAGAAAAAAAAACACAACATTAATCATTCCCCATTTATTTTGATTGATTGTGGAGTGATGCGTGCAATAGAGGGTGGAGAGCTTTGTTGTCGTGCCCTTGTGATCTCTACATCTCGTTGTCATGCCCTTGTGATCTCTGTATATGCATGCATGCATGTATGTATATGTACATATATATACATATGTATATGTATATATATGTGTATATGTATGTATGTATGTATATAAACAAAGAGGTCTTGATATAATAGAAAAACAATAAAACTCACTCAACAGGTAGCAGACATTCCAAGTACTTTAAAGATTGCTCTCATGACATTCCAGGTAACTTACCATTGATGACATGAAGAAACAAATGTCTTTTTGGTCCTTTTTATGAACATTTGTTTATAACATGCTCAACTTTGTCATCCTTTAAGTATACTATTTTGTACTTTTTGATGTATAAGTTATGAACATATGGCATAAAAGTGATAATCAGAATTATGTTTAAAATGGTTCATTTTGTTGAAAAAAATCTTTCTTCATGAATGTTTGGCATGGGTAGATCTTCCTGCAGCTGAAGAGATTGCAAAGATTGTTAATTGAATATTAATCCTTTTTCTTTATAAATCAATAAATATAAATAAATGCTTGTAGGAAGTCTTGTGTGCATTGAATGATGACCGTAGGTATCCAAGCCAAGTCAGAATTGGTCAAAATAGCTCAAGCGAAGGTCTAGCATTGTGGAATCACAAGTATTAAAGGAGGTGCATCATGGCACCATTACAGCCAGAAACTTAGCATCAAAACTAGAAGGGACCTATTTAGCGAAATAGTAAGGGACCTATCCAGTGGCATAGAAAGAGGACCTATTGCAACAAAATAAGAGGGACCTGATGAAGTAGCTAAACAGGAGAGCAAGCATCTAGGCAATCAGTTAAACATGCAAGCAATTGTTGCATGGTACCTAGATTCCTAGAAGTCATTAAAGTCATATAGTAGAGAAGACCTAGCATCCGCTATGCTTTGTATTTATGAGAACTTAAGAAGATACCCAATGTTTTCTTATTATGTTGCATATTTGCATGAATCTTGAGCTATAACGAACTATCCTTTATGAGGAAGTCATGATTGTAGGAATTTGTTATTTCCTTTCTTTTAAATAAGACCTTGTCTGTATCTAAAAGGTCAAGTAGTGAATGTACTAATAGAGTTAGGCAGATATTCTATAGTTTTTCAAGCAAGTGTAACATTTCCTATTGAATGAGTACATGATTTTACTGAGTTTCTACACTTCAGTTTGAGTTAATGTTTTCTTCACTCTTACATGGGGGCCCATGTGGAAGGTGGAGTTTAATTTAGCAATTAGGAGTTAGATTTAGTTTTCTAAGTTAAGTTTAGAACTACTATTCTTGTAGCCACTGGAAACATAACCAGTCACTGTTCCTACAACAGTAGGTGCATAGATGTATGGTTATGTAATTAGAGTTTCCTTCCAATCATTTAATAGTTGTCTTTCTTTTTGATAAACTAGATTTCCTTAATGGTTATTTTATTCAAGGTAATAGTGACTTTTAGTAGAGGCTAGAGCATATACTTTGCAGACACCATCTCAAGTTCACACTCCTAGATTGATATTTAATGAAGACCAGCATAGTACTTTGGTAGTAAAGGATGTCCAATACTTCAACTAAAAAGGTGTTATATTGGCTTGATATTTTTGGCGCCGTTGCCAGCGATGGTGTTTGTCTAGTGTTCACTATCGAGTCACCTAGTTAGTTTCATTCTTTAGTATTTTGCATGCATAGGAGAACAGAGCACCTTGGAAGATTTCTTCCTAACTTCAATCAGGAAGATCCCTTTCATCTCGATCCAAGAGAAGGAGAAGAAGAACTATTTGAGAACATGTTTGCAAAAGTACCTAATCAAGTATAATCACCAGCCACATCCAAAGAATCCTTTCATTTGAATGATCTTTTTGTTGAGCCAGAATATCAAGATAATCCATTAGCTCTAGTCATTTACCAACCACCACTAGGAAATCTACAAATGGCAGCTACTCAACCTACCTTTACCTTTTCGATTCCCATTCAATAGGGTAATCAAAATCTTAAAAATATACCCTCAACTTCCTATCCAAAATTTTATGGCCTCATTACCTAAAATCCATAAACATTTTTTTTTTAGTTTGACATTCTTTGCCAAAGTTATGATTACACCATAGATGCTCATAAACTGAAATTGTTTCCATCAACTCTAAAAGAAGTCGCCTTAAGATGGTTTATGAGTTTAGGTGCTAATGTTGTGGTTGATTGACCAACTATGAGTAACTTGTCTCTTACTAAATATAAGGAATATTGTGGGGCCATGACTTAAAAGGGGATGACATTTTCAAAATGTCACAGAAAGAGGATGAAACCTTGGAGGACTATTTTGCATGATTCATGTTCAACCTGCAACATAATATGGAACATCAGCTGAATGAGGAGTCTCAAAAGTATTTCTTTTAAAAAGGAGTGCATGATAGGAGTATGTAGGCTTTAGAATTAATGGCTGGAGGTGACATTACACAGAAGACGTGGACTAAAATTTGGAACATTTGCTTGAACTATTCCAGGGAAACAATAAAAAAAGGACGAGGCTTGAGGGACTTACTCCAAAAATCTCCTGGTGTAGGAGTATCCAAGATAGAATTGTCAAACTTCTTATCATATTTCAAGCAAGACATCATTAATGATGTCACTGCACAACTAGATACCATGCAAGCACAGAGGAAGAAGGAGGATGCTGACATTATGTTAGCAAAATATTGCCCTCACTGTAGAGAAAAGAAACATAACTATCGGTGCAAGCCTATTGCTAGTCTGGAGTCACAACACGTGCCTACTGAATTCAAGGCAATTGATGAAGACAAAGAAGTCCTCTATGTTGCTCAAAAAAGGCCTTGGGCTCCAAGATCAAGTATTCCTTAGGACCAACTCCATAATTATAGTGGTAACAGTTAATGGCAACAACAACAACATGGTGGTTATAACAATTATAATAATTGGCAACAACCTCAGCAAGGTTGGCAAAAGCCTAACCAGGGTTGGTAACAGCCTAACCAGGGTTGGCAACAACCTCAACAAGGTTGGCAACAGCCTAACCAGGGTTGGCAACAACCTCAAAAAGCTTGATAGTAGCCTAACTAGAGTTGGCAACAACCTTAACAAGGTTGGCACCAACCCCAAAACTAGCAGCAACAACAACACCAACAAGCCTTGATGCAACCTCCTCAACAACAAGCCTTAATGCCTCCTGCGACTAATACAACCCCTCCAAAACAATCACAATTGCCTGCACAACCTACACTCAATCCCAATAATGCAAAGCCTTCAACCTAGCATAAAATCTATTCCATCACCCTAAATGACATTCATTTATGGTCTTAGACAATACTCGCATCACCTTAGCAGCCCATTATAATAGAAGTTGATGATACCTCTACTGAATTAGTTCAAGAGCCTGTGACTACTGTCTCTCCTACAACAAAGAAACCACCATTTCCTAGTATGTTAATAGAGCAAGCTTTGCCAGTTGAAACTCAAGCCGCACTAGATTTTCTTGAACAACTCAAGAAAATGACAATAAAAATTCCCTTGCTTGATGCAATAAAGGAAGTACTCGTATATATGAAAGCTATCAAAGAAGCCTGTACTAAATATTCAAGTAGGAAAAAGAAGGACCAAAAAACTATCCATGTCCTTGGCCAACTTTCTGACCTTATGCTTGACAAACTTAAGATACCCAAGTATGTAGACCCTGGAAGTCCAGTAGTAACACTTGCCATTCAAGGAATACAAGTGCAGAATGCCCTAGTAGACTTAAGAGCATCCATCAATGTAATGACTAGGGAAGTCATGTCCAAATTACATATCATTGGTCTCAGAGAAACACCAATAATTTTGCAATTAGCAGATAGCTCAACCATCATTCCTGATGGTATGTTAGAAGATGCCACTGTTACACTACATTCATGGGATTACCCAGTTGATTTTGTTGTACTCTCTCCCAAAACAAGTACTAAAGGATATCATATCATTCTAGGGCCACCATGGTTAGCCATAGCAGATGCTTATATTGCATGCCAATCAGACAAAATGACCATTTCAGATGGTATGATCACTAAAAAATTAACCTTGTATTCTCCTACTTAGCCTTTGCTGCAAGATGAGCAAGTTGTCTGGCCAAATTTAGGTTATTTTGATATGGACATAAATTCTATTAAATAGTTGATAATGATCTCAAGAGACTCATTTGTAAGCACTAAAGATGAGGATTATGTAATTTTTTCCATCATATATAATGAGTACGGAATACAACTTGCAACATGTTCTGAAGAGGATTGTGTTTTAGAAAATATTCCGCCATTACCTTGTGAACTCCACTATTATGAGTCTGCACAACTTCTACACTTGCTCCTGCCACATGAAATAGACTCAACACCAATTGCTTAGATTTCAATGGCTGAAAAAGTAGATAAAATAGCAATTGCCTCTGGGAGAGAAGTAAATGTGAGTAAATCCTTATCTCAGGCACAACATAATGACATCTGATAGCTGTTACAAAAACACCAAGATGCTTTTGCTTGGGATTATACAAATGTGAAAGGTTTGGACCCAGCACTCTGTACTCATAGGATCTATATAAGTCTTGATTGCAAACTTGTAAGACAACCTCAGCGTAGGATAAACCTAGCATTACGAGATATTGTGAAAAATGAACTCCAAAAGTTACTCTATGCTGGCTTTATATATCCTATTTTAGATATTCAATGAGTTTCACCATTGATTATTGTTCCAAAAAAGGGGGGAAATGGCGAGTCTGTATAGATTATAGAGAACTCAACTCAGCTACTAAGAAAGACCATTTTCTGCTGCTTTTCCTTCTTGGATGGGTTCAATGGATACAATCAAATACAGATAGCACCAGAGGATTAGGACAAGACCACATTCACATGTCCATGGGGAACATTTGCTTATTCCATACTACCATTTGGTTTGTGCAATGCACTTGCAAATTTCCAAAGAGCAGTTATTAGTATTTCTTTTGATATATTTGCAAATTGTTTGGAGGTATATATGGATAACTTCACCACATATGGGCAGACCTTTGAAGAAGCTAAGGAAGTCCTCTCAATAGCACTATTTCTCCAAGGACCAAATTGGGAGCTACCTTTCACATACATACTGATGCCTCAGATCATTCCATTGGAGCAATGCTTGGCCAAAAAATGGATTTAGTGGAACATGCAATTTACTATATCAGTAAAAATCTTCAAGGAGCTGAGTATAATTACACTATAACTGAGAAAGAATTTCTCGCTGTAATTTATGCTCTGAATAAATTTAGACATTATGTTATAGGCTACCAGATATTTGTACGTACAGATCACTCCGCCATCAAATATCTGATGAATAAACCAGAAATCTTTGGAAGTTTGGCTTGGTGATTACTACTGATGCAAGAATTCAACATTACCATTGTCGACAAACTAGCTAGGTAAGGAAAATTTTGTAGCTAATTTCTTATCTCACCTTCAAACACCTGATGATCTTGCAGCCATAGAAGACATCTTTCCCAATGAGCATCTCTTTCTTTTGTTAGCACAAGACCCTTGGTATGCTAACATTGCCAACTACCTAACAATTGGAAAAACACCTTCACATTTCTCTACAAAGGAAAGATGGTTGTTGGTGGAGAAGATTTTCAACTTTTCATGAATCTCTAGGTTCATGTTCTATACTAGATCAGATCATGTGACACGAAGATGTCTTAGAGAGGATGCGACTTATGATGTTCTTCATGCTTGTCATGATGAGCCATGTGGTGGCCACTTTGATTCCAAGAGGACTGCATTGAAGATTTTAAATATAGGCTACTATTGGCCCACACTTCACAAGGTTGCAACTCAATATACCAAAAGATGTAACAAATGCTACAGAATGGGTTGACCAACAAAAATAGATTAAATGCCCCTACAACCACAGATAGTGGTAGCACCATTTGATAAATGGGGGATTGATTTTGTTGGCCCTATTGAGCCACCTTCAGAAGGGAAGAGTTACATCCTGGTATGCACTGATTATGACACCAAAAGGGTAGAAGCGAAACCAATGAAGCACCCTCGTGATAATAATGTTGCAAAGTTCCTGTATGAATGTATCTTTACAAGGTTTGGTGTTCCAAGTGAATTAAAATCATATCAAAGCCCTCAATTTACATCTAATTTGATAGCTACTCTTATGGAAGAATACAAAATTTGGCATGGAAAATCTTCCATGTATCATCCATAGGCCAATGGATAGGTCAAAGTGACAAATAGAGAGCTGGAAAATATACTCACTAAAATAGTGTCCTTGCATAGGAAAGATTGGGTGGCTCGACTTCCTGAAGCCTTATGGGCATACAAAATAGCATGGAGATCTACTACTGGGTTTATGCCTTTTGAAATCCTATATGGGAAGACAGCTGTCATGCCCATTGAATTTGAGCATAAGACTCTACAAACAGCTTTGGAACTTGGTATTACTCTTCCTGCAGTACAACATGATTGAATTAAGCATCTCAATGAGTTGGATGAATGACGAAAGTCAGCCTTTCACAACACAGAACTAATTCAGAGTTAGAGGAAGCAGTGGCATGATAAATTTATTAAAGATAGAGAGTTCTCTGTTGGTGATTGGGGACTCCTGTATGACTCCAGATATCAGTACCACCAAGGGAAATTTTAGACTAGATGGCTTGGTCCATATGAAATTGTCGCAATTTTTAACAATGGAGCAGTTCAATTGTCAACAATTGATCCGATCAAGTTCAAACTCCTAGTTAATGGGCATCGCTTGAAGATATATCACAAACTAGCAACCCGGGAGGAATTTCTTCAACAGTTCAACACAACAAAAATATCACTTCCTATAGCCACTTTGACTAAGTCTTCCACTCAAACACGTGTAGCTGCTTGAATTTATTTCAAGGCGTTCATAATAAAATTTTGCATCTTATGTGAAATCCATTTCCTTTTCCGCTTCACTCCATCTCATCTTGTTGTCTTTTCATAACCACTCCACTTCATTAATTTCTATACTATAGTACTACTTGGAGCACTCTTCCTATCGTGTATCAGGTTAGTTACACTTGACCCCTATGCACTTATTTAATTTATTATTTATTTAGAAAATTGTGTTATTTTGATTTTTAGAATTTACAATCTCTAAGGTCTAGTAGGAACCAGTCTTTGATAAGTTTGGGGGAGGGAAAATCGAAATCATAAGTTGATCTTAATTTGGCATGTATGATGTACGGGGGAAAGGTCACCTCAGTGATGAGCTAGCGGCCCTTTGTACTTTTGTGGTGTGCAAAAAATAATTAAAAAACTAGCCATTAAATTATGATTTCACACAAAGTACATAACCCCTCATTAATATGGCATATGTTTTGAGCACGATCTTCATCTTCATTATGTTTTGGTGATTAAAATGCCATCATGTAGTACTCCAAAAAAATGATGTTTAGAAGTGCTTAAATTTTTTTTTTCCCCCAATACACCATTGTTTAAATTGAAAGCCCTGTAGCTATTTTCCCTCAAAATTTTCAATCACCCACAGTGAACTCATTAGCTATAGCATTCTTCAAAGAATAACATGGGTGAAGAACCTCAGCGGCATGAACCCGCGAATCATAGATTCCTGCTGGCAAACCTAGCAACATGCAGTTTCTTTCAACAATGGGGTTGGTTAGCTTACTGCCTTAGCCTCAAATAATTTGATCAAGAAATTGTGTTACAATTTCATAATACGCTATGGGATGGGTATACAACTGTCAAGGTTATTTGTATAGAATTCACAAAATAGGTGGTGGCAGAGGTTACTGGTCTACCTATAGATAGGGAATGATGGATAAAAGACATGGATGTACTAGCTACAAAGGCACAATTCACAGTGCATGGAGACCCTCTACTAGAGGAAAACAAGAAGCAAGGTACACTATGGTTATCTCTTCCCCTTCAATTCATTCAACCTGCTGAGTTTATCATAAGGTATTTTACTTGTGAAGGGTAGTATACCTATTTACATGATGTTCATTCCAAGATTTGGAGTGGTCTGTGGCATGGTAACTATCCTGTAAATCTCCCTAGTTTCCTTTACAATATTTTTAAAAGGAAAGCTACCTATGTGGAAGAAGGTAAGACCCAATCAGTGTCCCACCATTGTTTAATAAGAGCCATAATTGAAAGGGAACTTACTAGGCAACATCTAGGGACATGGGATGATTTTGTAAAACTCAAAATAGTGGGACCCCAAAGGGGTGGACCTAAAGAGAAAGGAATGGGGACAAGAGAGAAAACTATCGTAGGAGTCAGAAAGGTAGTATATAAAATAGTTCAAGAAGCTTCAGCTTCTATTTCCACACCCAAGACTACGAAAAAGAGAATTCCACCTTTAGAGGATTCAACCTCTAAAAGGAGAAAATCACACACAGATACCATAGGGAAAGGTTCAGAGGAAGTACCTCCAGTGCCATAAGAAACCATATTTGATCTTAATAAAGGAAAATATGTTGATAATAAGGGTAAACAAACAACCTCTACCCTACAGCGAGGTGTCAGACTATCTAGAGTAAGCCTGGAAACCAAATTTTCTATTCCACCTATTGATTTAGAATCTCCAATGCATACACCTACACAATCCCCAAAGCATGCAATCCATAATCCCAAACATGAAAATTTTCTTGAGGAAGCTTCTCCAAAGCCAAATAGCCCTAATTGTAGCTTTATTCATATTGATAGTGATACAAAATCTTTAGAGAAAATGATGTCTAGTTTTGAATAGCAAGCACAAGAGGCAAAAAATTTTCCACCAAAAGAATACACATCATTTGCATAGGAAATAGTTCAAGAAATTATTGAGACATTTTAAACCAATAAGGCTATGGTGCCCTATCCTGCGGCCTCTGTGCCTTCAGAAAAAGTTGACAACCCTATTGATCATCACCACTTTGAAGATGGAAACCTTGTTGTTTGTCAAAATGATAGCCCTATTGCTTGTCACCACTCTGAAGATGACAACCTTTTTGCTTGTCAAAATAACAGCCCTATTGCTCATCGCCACTCTAAAGATGAAAACCTTGTTGTTCATCACCACACACCATTAGATATTTCTACTCCATTAACAACCAGTCTTAGTTTATACCAACAATTGCAATGAGAAAATTCAAACTGGGACCTGGAGATAAAATAATTGCTCAAAATTATAAAATAACAAGCACATCAAATTGAAGAAAAAGATAGTGAAATCACAGTCCTACAATAATGTGTCACAAAGGTGATAGAGCTCATTCTAAAGCTTATGAACTACAAGTCACCATCCCCAGTTTATACACTATTCTTAAAGGAACAAACAATCAATTTTCAATTGTCTTGAATTACTTGGGGGTTAAATCCTTCTTTGCTGACTCCCCGTGATTTTTATGCAGCATTCAAATTAGTCCCAATGGCTCTGCAAAATCTCCTCTATGAGCTATATGTCCATGACCTTGTTGTTCCAGATGATAGGGATTGGAATTTGCTGTTATATGTGGGGGGTGTATAGTTTAGAGCGATGATGTCATGGATGTAGAATGAGATCAGTCAAGAGAATTAGGTTGCCCCTTATAGGGAAAAGAAATGTTGGAACCACTATACATTTGGCCTGAGGTATGAAATACTCATAGGGTGTTCTTTGATTGGCTCTTTGTTACTAATAATGCAAGTGGTGCTGCTAAGATTTACCCTGTCCGAGAATAGGCATTTCTAGATTGGGAAAAACATTGTTCCAAAATTTCTTCGGACACCATAAGGGCTTCTACTCAAAGATGGGTCCGATTGTCACAAGATCTGAAAACAAGGGAATTGCACTCTCGTCAAAATTTGGAGATGGCTATTAGTAGGATGCCTAGGTATATGATGCTAGGCAGAAGTCAAAAGAATTATTAGGTTCCTCTCCGTTTCCAACCACCAATACTCCTACATCCTATGCTCAGAAAGCATGATTCTTTTGCTGATTATAATATGGCCATTGAAGATCATAAATGGGAAAGGTTAAAACAAAATGATGGATACTTTAACTACAGGGCTAATAAATAAGGTGAAAAGATCACCAATGATCTTAGGTTGTGAATAAGGATAAAAAATTTATAAATGCTGAAGGGACTAGCATCAGGTTGGTTGGGGGGGAAAATGATGACATGAAGAAATAGATGTCTTTTTGATCCATTTTATGAACATTTATTTATAACCTGTTGAACTTTTTCATCCTTTAAGTATAATATTTTGTATTTTTTGATGTATAAGTTATGAACATATGGCATAAAAGTGATAATCAAAAATATGTTTAAAAGGGCTCATTTTGTTGATAAAAATATTTCTTCATGAATGTTTGGCATGGGTAGATCTTGCTGCAGCCGAAGCGATTGCAAAGATTGTTAATTGAATATTAATGCTTTTTCTTTATAAATCAATAAATATAAATAAATGCTTGTAGGAAGTCTTGTGTGCATTGAATGATGACCACAAGTATCCAAGCCAAGTTAGAATGAGTCAAAACAACTCAAGCGAAGGTCTAGCATTGTGGAATTGCAAGTATTGAAGGAGGTGCGTCATGGCACCGTTACAGTCAAAAACTTAGCAACAAAACTAGAAGGGACCTGTTTCACAAAATAATAAGGGACCTGTCTAGTGGCATAGAAAGGGGACCTAATGAAGCGGCTGAACAAGAGAGCAAGCATCTAGGCGATCAGTTAAACATGCAAGAAATTGTTGCACGGTAACTAGATTCTTGGAAGTCATTAAAGTCATATGGTAGAGCAGACCTAGCATCTGCTAAGCTCTTTATTTATGGGAACTTAAGAAGATACCCGGTGTTTTCTTATTATGTTGCATGTTTGCATGAATCTTGAGCTGTAATAGACTATACTTTATGAGGAAGTCGTGATTGTAGGAATCTATTATTTCCTTTCTTTTAAATAAGACCTTGTTTGTATCTAAAAGGTCAAGTGGTGAATGGACTAATAGAGTTAGGCAGATATTCTATTGTTTTTCAAGCAAGTGTAACATTTCCTATTAAATGAATACATGAGTTTCTACACTTCAGTCTGAGTTAATCTTTTCTTCACTCTTTTGTGGGGGCTCATGCAGAAGGTGGAGTTTACTTTAGCAATTAGGAGTTAGACTCAGGGTTCTAAATTAAGTTTAGAACTACTATTCTTCCAGCCACTGGAAACAGAACCAGCCATTCTTCTTGCAGCAGTAGGTGCATAGATGTATGGTTAAGTAATTAGAGTTTCCTTCCAATCATTCGATAGTTGTCTTTCTTTTTGATAAAATAGATTTCCTTAATGGTTATTTTATTCAAGGTAATAGTGACTTTTAGTAGAGGCTAGAGCATATACTTTGTAGACACCATCTCAAGTTCATGCTCCCGGATTGATATTTAATGAAGACCAACATAGTGCTTTGGTAGTAAAGGATGTCTAATCCTTCAACTAAAAAGGTGTTATATTGGCTTAACAACCATGCTTATACATGTATGGATGTTTAGGTAATCAAACCTACATTTAATAAAATGAATATATTCTTTTAAACAAGCTTTTGTCACATTAATTATTGTCACAAGATTTTAAACATAACTATATAAGGAGTGAGTTAGGATGTCTATTGGTTAACCTTACATTAACTGTAAATTACAACACAAAGGTTGCACCAGAGTATTATGGTATTGTAATTATATAAAACTGCCTGATTCGCCCAAGTGGCTGTATGATGGCAAAGAGATGTATTAGGTGTGTAAAGCTCACCAGTGGTTATAGGAATACAACTACATCAAAACAATTAGAAACCAAAACTACATATTTGTTAGAGTGAGTATTTCAAGGGTGTTGATCCCGTGGATATGGGTATGTAGGCAGCTTGGTAGGCAGACTATGCCTCTAGTGTGCAGATGCCTTGGACATAGTTAGGTAGCACTTAACTATTTTAAGACATTATATGTAACAAGTAAGAAGTAGTTTGACATTAAACCTTGACAAATTCACTATTTCCTTGTAGATACATTCCAATCCACCATGAACCAACAATAAGTTAACTTTAAATAACTTAAGAAATAGTACCACCAAAAAATGAGTGGGCCATACACTTTTCAAACATAATTTCTCGCTTCTTGATGCATTTAAGGTAAAAATGAAGTTTTAAGTGAAGTACACTGTTGATATTAATCAAACAACCTTCTAATTATTTTCAAAATGGCAAGCCTAGAAATGTTGTTTGGCCAATTTACAAATATATATCTAATTTGAAATATATCAAAAAATAAATCTTGTAGGCTTGTGCAAATATACCAAAAAATTGTACAAAATGATATCTCAAGGAGATTTCATGCTCGTGCAAACATTCTCTGACTATTATGTTTTTATAATTGTTGACTTACCAATCATATTTATTATTTTCCTCCTCATTCTTTTTACCTATCACCCTCAACATCTCTACCCTAGTTACTTCTTTCTCCCATTGTCTCAACCCTTCTAGACTCTATATCATCTTGACTTTTTACAAAGGTACGATGCTTACGAGTTCTATGATCAAAAAAATTCTTTTCCATATCTCTGTTCTTGTATTTTCCCTTTGCATCATATATAATATCATTGTGTTCAGTACCTCCATAAATCTCATTTCTCTGATCAAAACCTTTTGTAGAATTTCTATTATATTTCTCTGAATTCATTCTAGTATGTCCATATTTTTTATTTTCACTATCATGGTCATGACCTTATCTTCTCCTTTTCTCCCTTTTTTAAGTACCCTCTCAAACGATTCATTGTCCGAATCTCTTTTCTTAAGGACTTCAGTCACAGATTTTATGCCTTTCTCATTGCGATTCATTGGTCTAGTTGCTGATTAGCTAGGTTGATTACAAATTACTGTAGAACTATCATAGGATTAGGTATGATAAAATGAAAGATCAGATGCTCCCAACTAGCAGGATCAATCCAGTAACTTTAAATTTGACAATCGTTATATAAACAAAATATGGAATGTGTGACGTTGGAGGGAGTGCTTTCCTAAAAAATCTATTTCTAAAATTCAACTTTGGTTATGAACATTATTAGGAGACTGCAATGCTCTTACCCCTTTAACTGGTTTTCCTATTATTTTTATCTTTTGGGAGAGACTCGATGATTCTTATGACTATCAAACAAGAATCATTTGATCTCTCCCAAAAGATAAAAATAATGGGAAAACTAGTTATAGTGGTAAGAGAATTGCAGTCTCCTGATAATGTTCATAACCAAAGTTGAATTTTAGAAATAGATTTTTTAGGAAATCACTCTCTCCAACATCACACATTCCATATTTTTTTGTATTAGGTTGCCATCGCAACTATGATAGCTAGTCGTCAGTTCAACAAAATTGCTACCACATATCTGTCTCTATATTGTGATAGACAAGTTCGACAACTAGTCATCGGACCCACAACATATCCATTGCCTACATGTCACATGTGTGAGGGGGTCTCCGTGGTATAGCCATCACAATTGTGACATTGTATTGACCTGTCTAGCTTCAATTCATGACAACTTTATGTGTCACAATTACGATGGACGCCCTTGCCATCACATTTGAGATGAAAAAAGTCTGATGTCTGTTTGACAGGAGACATTTCCTAAATGTGTCGCTTGGGTGACGGGTGGCTATCGCAATTGGGACGTCTTGTCGTCACAATTTGACCCAAAATGTAGTAGTGGTTTAGGATTCTTCCTCGCTTGTAGTGTTGAGGGATCTTGATTGGGATATTTATAGTTATTTTAGGTGGGAGTTAAATATTAGTTCATGTATTTGTCACCAATTAAATTGAGCTCTAAGAGAGCATGAGATATAATTGTGTGAAGACACTCAAATTTCCTTTTGCGTATTTTGCACTCTTTAATAAATCTCTAACTTCATGTGTAATATTTGTGAACGTTGTCTTAAAAATTTTCACCTTAATGCCTCTTATTTGTTCATTTAATATTTTGTAAATATAGTTCCTAAAAGAAACTAGTATTTCTTTTTTCTTCAACTTGATACAATAGTAAAGCATGATGAAAGATGTTTCTGTTACAACTTTTATTTTTATACTTATTATAAAAACCAAACAAATAGGGCAATACAAATATTATAATTTTTTTTTGAAATTTAGATCATTTCTAATTTGTATTATTTGAAGAAAGAATTTTTTTTTATTTTTTTATATAGAGACCAAAAAATTGTCTGAAGTTTTAATAGTATTAGCATTAATGCATTTAATTATAAACATTCCAATCATATATTTGTATTATATCTAGAGTACTTCTTCTATGTTTATCTATTATGTGTGATTATATTTAAATGTCTTTACATTAATTTATAAGAGTTTAACCAAATAAAAATACATTTTTAATTATTGGAAAACTTCCAACTACACATTAGTTTTTATTTAAATTTAAAATACATGGACAATGCCACGAACCTTATTAGAGGCAAAATCTTAGAAGTTGGATATGATCTATAACTACCCAAGTTATGAAATTGTCACATAGGATAAATAAGTATGTGACCTAGATATATAAAGATCCACATTTAAGATTAATTATTAAAATATCACTAAATTTTCTACATATTAAGGTATTATTTAATTTAGTTACCTATATTTAGTTGAAAAACTCATAAATATGTATATTTTTCCTTTCTATTACAAGACCCATAATTTTATTTGGTATTAGAAAATTTAAATTCGATTCAAATCATATTTTTAGGTTAAACCTTAATTATATAGAAGTAAGATATTGTAAGTTGTAAAATTAAATATATGACTATAATCAATCAATCAATCTAGTAAGTGTATGAAAAAAAACAAGACAATAGAGTTGTAATATTAAATGTGAATAGAGGTAGGTACTTTTGAATCTTCTATATTTATTTTGGAAAAATCAATCAATTTGTTTCATCTCAAATTTGGTGTAATACATATGCCTTCATTTTGATGGAGTGTGCACATTTGGATTAATTTTACATGAATATGATCCTACCAATTCTCTAATCCACTAAACCTTTTTTTTTTTCTTCGAAGATTGAGGTTGTTTTGTACTCTAAAGATTGAGGTATTCATTTAAGGAATTTTCATGTGAGGTTAAGAGAGGGAGTTTTGGTTCCTATGCTTTATGAGGGTCTATGTAGTTTTTAGCACGTTCTATATTATTTCATACCCATTGTGCAAGAAAACCTTTTACCTCTAGCAATTTTTTGACAATTTTCTAAACTAGACCTTTTCTAGGAGATTTAACCCAATAGTTCATATCACTATTGTCATTTTATTAGATTTATATAATAGATATTGAAACAAGTGTCCTTAAAATTTCATTCTAAAGGTATTTCACAAGGCACACATTTTGAATCCCTAGTCAATGTGGTTTGCCCCATATTTGAATTTGATAGTACTTGTAAATGATTACACAATTTAATTATTAAGGTTGAATGTACTCACTTTATAAAAAATCTCCAAGATTAAGTTGACAAGTAATGAACCTCACATGGGTTATACCTTGACATCATCCAGAACTCACCAAAGGGTTCTTCTTAGACAAGAAGAAAGTTCATTTATTAGTTTGCCTCTAGTTCTTTGCTTTACCCCATGGTACATTCTATACCTTTTTTCCTACCTCTAGTTCTTTGGTTTACCCCAAGGTACATTCTAAACCATTTTTCCTACTATTATCACTTCCATAAGAATTCATTTATGTTGAGTATGATAAAAAAAACTCATTCAAAATGGCACGCGGAGATGGAGCGGGAGTAGGAGCGAGAATTGGCAAGATTAAAAATTTGAATTCTGCTTCAGGCGGGTTAGTTGAAGATGGTACAAGGAAGGGATTTGGGGCCTGCTAGGAGGAGGATGACCAGGGGAATAATCCAACCTCTAGGAATGAGGACCCACGTGAACCAAGGAAGGACCCCAGGAAGGATGCATTAAGATCTAGTTGGACTATGCTGGGCTCACACTTTGCTCAAAAAGTCCTCGATCCAGATTCAATTGGTCGGTGGTCTTCTCTCTTTGGTATCAAACCCATAGGTAAGTCTTCCTTCTTAGAGATAAAGTATATCTTGGAGAAGGAAAAGGGTCAATATGTTATTGAGATTCTTGATGAGCTAGTAGACCATAATATTGCTACTATGGCCTCTTCTCTAGTTGGGAAGTTCATTAGACCAAGGCCAAATATTGATATTGTGCAGACCTATGCTAGGAACAAATGGGACCTGAAAGGTCATGTTGAGATAGTGACTCTGGCTAAGGGTTTACTCTCCTTCAAGTTCTCTTGTTTGGAAGATCTCACAAGGATCCTCTACATAGGGTCTTGGTCCTTTGGTCAATCCACCCTTGCTCTACAGAAATGGACCACAAAGCTAGATCTTAATGATTCTTTCTTTGTTCAAGATCTTGTTTGGCTTTGCCTTCCTAAACTTCCAATGGAGTTTTGGTATGAAGATGTATATGATGACATAGAAAATTATTTTGGGTAGCTTCTATCCATTGACCCCATAATGGTGTCAAGAAGTCGATTAACCTATGCATGGATCTGTATCAGGGTAAGTGAGGGTAGAGACATGCTAGAGGTTGTGTATATTCACTCCAAATTGGGAATTTATATTTAGAATCTGGACTTTGAAAGTGTCCCTTTTGTGTGCTTCCATTGCAAGAAAGCATGCCATGTGGCTAAGTTATGCCCTATATTTTTGGAGGAAAAAGCTAGGAAATAGTTGCTAAATAAGAATAAGACCAATGACATTTCCATAGACAAAATCAAGAATAAAAAAGGAGATAAGGTATGGAGACAAAAGGAGATTGTGAACCATGAAGGAAGGCCCAAGCAACAACAAGAGGACCAAGATGGAGCCATACGTTGGTAGTTGTACTGGTTCAAGGGGCAGAATCTCAAGGAATCTTCATTATGGAAGCTGATATGCTTAAGCATTTGGTAGCTCAGTAGCGGGCTACAGAAGAGGTAAGCACTAAGGTTGTTTCTCATGGAAATGACCCTAAGGATATTGCTATCCCTCAGATTTCTAATCCTACAAAGTCTAATTACAAGGTGGATCTTTTTTGTTGGGCATTAAGGATTGTATGCACTAATCATGTATTAGAAAAAGCTATGTCACAAGTTCTCGTCTCCTAGGTTCTTGAAGGGTGTGAGGATGCTGCTCAAAAGACTAGGCCATCCCCTAGGGAATCTATTGTCAACCTAAACCTGGAGGTAGCTTCCCTCGTGAAGGTTACAAGAGTGATGGAAATGGTTAGATCCTCATCACTAGGCCAATTAACTAGAATAGAGGCTCTTTTTGCGAGCTGTGCAGATGAGCAATAGGGGGAGTAGAGTACAGTTAGAAAGGAAAAGAAAAGTAGAGACCCTTCTTCGGTTTCCTCATTTGCTACTAGGAGCAGAGCAAAAGATGATGTTGGAGAAAAAATAAAACCTTTAGTAGGAACATTCATAGCCACAATAGGAAAGATGAAACTAGAAGGAATCTAGCAGATGGGAGTCAAAAGACCATCCAAGAGGCCTTCCTTGCAAACAAGAGATGAAGGTCATATCATGGAATATACATGGGTTAAATGAATCCCACAAATAGAAGGTAATTAGAAATATGATTAGAGATCATAGACTAGGTTTTATGCTTATTCAATAAACCAAAATGAAAAAGGAGTTTGTGGAGACGATCTCTTTCAGTAGTAGTTTGGAGCAGTTTGCTAGAAATTTTTCTAGGGCCTTGAGGGGTCTGTGTACCCTTTGCAACTCTAACATTTTCAAGCCCCAAGTCTTATATAGTGAAGGTAATATTCTTCTCATTCAAATACTTAATATCAAAAATTGTGAAAGCTAGTATCTTTTGAATGCATATGCTCCTAATTGTAAGATTGGTAGGAGGAACTATTGTGTAAATATTAGAAATATTTTATCTAGATTCCAAGTGGGAAATTGTATCATTATGGGGGACTTTAATACCCCCTTAAGGGACAATGAGAAATAGGGTGGTTTGCCTCTAGATCTAGATAGCAAGCATGACCTTTTAGACTTCATCAATGATTTGGCCTTGCTAGATGTTGATCTTCAAGGAGGCTTCTTCACTGGGTCTTAAAAAAGAGTCGACATAGATTGCATCCAAGTGTGGCTGGATAGGGCTCTCATATCTTTAGATTGGCTGAATTCCAACAACTGCAATTTGTCTTTATTAGCTCGGACTGGTTCAGATCATTCTCCTATTTCTCTCACTATTGACCCCATTGCCATCAAACATAACTTCCCCTTTATATTTGAAAAATGTGGACTTCCCCCATAGATCTCTTTTCGTATCTCGGAGTGGTGGAATATTCACATAGAGGGCACTGCCATGTTCAAGGTGGCCAATAAGTTGAAACATATCAAGAACAAAATCAAGAAGTGGAATAAGTTGGATTTTGGTAATGTATTCCAATCCAAAGAAAAGATCTCAAAGGACCTCAACATAATTTAGGGTGATATTCACAAGGAGGGCTATAATGAGGAGAGGGTAGATGAGGGAAAATTTATTCTTTTCGAGCTTCACAATATTATTGGTTAAGAGGAAGCTTACTGGAAATAGACATCGAAAGTTGTCTAGTTAAAAGAGGGAGACCAAAACACTAGATTCTTCCATATCTCTACTTTGAAAGACAGAGTCCATAACAAAATTAACAATAAAAAGGGACTATTGTTTTGGAGGAAGAAAAAGATATAGAGGTAGAGGCCATCTCGTTCTTCTCTAATCTTTTGACTAGAGATCTTAATCTTGTGGAAGATGATAAACATGATATTATCTCTAATATCCTGACTTTGATCCATCCAGAACACAACTCTATGATTGAGGCTATTCCTTCCCTTCTAGAAATTGAACAAGCAATTTTCTCCCTCCCTACGAACAAATCTCTGGTCTAGATGGTTTCCCTACTTTCTTCTTTCAATTTTTCTGGGAAGTGGTTCAATAGGATGTCATTAAAACGGTCCAAGCATTTTTTGGAGCTAAAAGTCTACTTAAGGAGGTGAATGCTACATTCTTAGTGCTTATCCCTAAAGCATTAGGGGTAGATTCCATTGATCTTTTCAAACCTATCAGCCTCTGCAACTCTTTCTACAAGATTATTTCTAAAGTCCTCGCTAATAGGATTATCAAGATCCTCCCTATTATTATTGCTCCTTAGCAATCTAGTTTCGTTCTGGGGAGGCAAATCCTATATTTTATCATGATTGTTCATGAAGTCATCCAATCTTTGGAAGAAGGCAAAAGAGAAGGCTTTCTCCTCAAGCTAGACTTGTCCAAGGCTTATGATCGGGTTGACTGGTCTTTTCTCTTCAAGGTTCTTAGAGCCTTTAGGTTCAATTCTTAGGTTTGCAAGCTTATAAATCAATTGATTTCTATGATTTCAGCCTACAGAATTTTAGGAACTTTGAAAGGAATCAAACCTTCATGTGGTCCCCTGGTCTTCTCTCATCAATAATTTTTGGATGACACCATTATGGGGAGTGAAGCTTCAGTTGGGGAAGCCAAGGTGGTCAAAAAGATTTTGAGCTCTTATGCCAAGGGATCAAGGCAGCTCATCAATTGGAACAAGAGCTTTGTCTTCTTCATCAATATTTCGGTTGTGAGATAGAGGAAGATGGATGATATTATGGGATGTGATATAGGTAGCTTTCCCTTGATCTATTTGGGTCTCCCTATGGGCCTCAAACCCCCTAATACTTTTTGGATCATTCTTATTGATAGTTTTAATAAGAAATTGGCTGGCTAGAAGGGTATCACCCTAAGCCAAGTAGGAAAAATTCAGTTGGTCAAATCCACCCTTTAGAATCTTCCAACCTATGCGTTGAGTCTTTTTGGGATTCCCAGCAAGTTTGTCGACCTTATGGAGAAGATCTGGAGAAATTTTCTATGGTCTAGATCAAAAGATCACAAGAGATTTCCTCTCATTGCTTGGGACAATGTGTGCCTCCCTAAACACTATGGGGTTTTGAATATTAGAAAATTGAGACCTTTCAATAAAGCTCTTCACGCCAAACATATTTGAAGAATCTTTTCTAGCAAGGGGTGTTGGCGAGATATCATGGAGGATAAATACCTTTGGAGAATTTCCATTAGATACCTATTCAATGAAGGCACTATTCCCAATGACTCAAATATTTGGAATGGCATACTTAAAACCAAAGATACTGCCAAATGCAAGGCGAAGTGGAGAGTGGGAAAAAGTTATGACATTCTTTTCTGGTAGGACAATTGGCTGTTCTAGGGGCCTCTCCTCAATTTTTCTACTTTTGACAGATGGGCTAATACTTGCATTTAGAGGTTTGGTAGTAAAGTTAATGATTACAGATTAGGCCAAGAGTGGAGAGACCTTTCTTTAATCTCTGAGGATCTAAAACATCTAATGACTATCCTCCACTCTGTGATATTGAATGGTGATTAGGACCAGTTAGTGTGGGAGAATACTTCTAGTGGCATTTACTCAGTGCCTTCTGGGTACCAAGCTCTATTGAAGAAGGATTCCAAACCTTTATGGGTGAATGTCTGGTACCCTAGCCTTATTCCTAAAATCAACATCTTTTTTTGGCTTTTCCTCCAGAATAGGGTTCTAACTATTGATAATCTCAGCAAAAGGGGGCTCTATATTCCTAACAGATGCATTCTTTGCAAAAACCATGCTGAGTCTCCAGACCACTTGTTTATTCATTGCACTTTTACGAGAGAGGTGTACTCTAGTTTCAATCAAGGTTTTGGTTTGGACTGGTGTACCCCCGCCTCAACTAAAAACTTCTTTAGGCAATGGGACAATTCTTGGAAGGGTTCTAGTCTTTATGCAATCAACAAATGGGCTCTTCCCCACTTTGGTTGGGGAATATGGAAAGAACGCAATAATTGTATCTTCAGTGATGCCAGCCTTCCTGCCAAGATTATGTCATGTAAAATTCTAAATGCCCTTATGAAAAATTATATTTTTTGCAAAGGATCTGACCCATTTGTAGGAGACACCAGAAGAGGTAATGACACACATAAAAGAAGAAAAGAATGCCAATGGTCGATGCCCATAGAAGGGTGGCACAAAGAAAATTTTGATGGGGTAGCAAAAGGTAATCCGGGTGAAGCTAGTCATGGTGGGGTGATAATAAATATCTTTGGTTATGGCATAGTGGCTATCATCTTCCCTCTAGGGCACCAAACTAACCACTTTGCTGAGGCATGTGCTACCCTTCATACAAATAAGCTGGCAAAAGATATTGGCGTTAAATTCCTCTGGCTTGAGGGGGATTCTAATAAAATCATAAAATGTCTCAAAGGTGAACATCCTCCTTCCTAGTCTATGAAGAATTCGGTGGAAGAAACCAAACAAATCCTACTTACTTTTGAGAGGGTCTACACATCGCGTGAATATAGAGAGGAAAATTTGGTAGCTGACTAGATGGCTAATGAGGCAGTCAAAAGGGACACATCATATAGGTGGATTAATGGTGACAGGCTCCTGACGACAGTTCAAAGCATGATTGATATTGAAAGAATCTAAGGGAGGACAGGTAGTATAAAGAGTAATGATGAAAGGTAATGTTGCTAGTTCCACATATAACTTAATGAAAGCCAAGCATGAGCCGAACATGAGTAAACTTAATTTGGTGGCATTTTGGCACACTTTTTGGGTGTTTTGTAATCTTAATTGCTCTTGTATTCTCAAGGACAAAAGAAAGTTTTGTTTCGGTGAATTTTATCATAGGTTTGTTCTTTGCTCTTAGAGTTTACATAGAATTTTCCCTACTATCAACAACACTATGGTGGGAGAAAGGCATTGTAGAGAGCCGAAGGATGAAGCAACTAAATGGAAAATGAGGTTGAAGGTTTGGGAGAAGCTAAGGGAAGGTGGCATTTCAAATTACATTGAGAAATTGCATGGCTGGAACCCTAAGGTTACTGAACTTATGGTCATGTCTTGGAGAGAAGGGAAAGTTAAGATTGATAGAATTGATTTCGAGGTTAATGAAGGTGTTATTGCAGAGATCACTAACTTCCCTTTTGAGGGCATCAAATTCTTTAGGGATAAGAAAGTTTCCCTCAATGTTGTTAAAGACTTTGCCAAGAATGCCAAGGAGATGAAGGATTTGGTGAAGACAGGAGCATACTATGAACCAACTTCAATAAAAAAAAATGGAGGTTTGTTCTTAGGGCGATCATCTCTTACATTATGTTGGACACAAGGTATGATAGAGTATGTACCCACCACTTTGTCATCCTTAAACAATTTAGGTATGGAGCTAAGATCTCCATACCCTACTACCTCTTATTCTCTATAAATAAGAATATTATGAGATATTAGAAGAAATCATATGCTAACTCGACTTTCCATGAGGGCATGTTGTTACTGATTTATGAGCACTTTAAGGCTCAAACACGTGGCAAATCCATAGCCCATAAAGTGGAGTTCTCAGAGGACATAGAAAGCTCCTATCTCCCATCTGACATTGACTATAGTGTTGGGCTTCATTCAGATGATGAAGAGGAGGTGGCCAAGATTATAAAGGATTTGGATAAAAACAAGAAGAAGAGTGAACCCAAAAAGAATATAATCAAGGTTGGGAAAGGCTCAACAGGTAAAATTATTAAGTCTGAGGCTAATTCTACTGAGGACTATAATGAAGAGGATGAGGGAAGGGAAATGGAGGAGGAGAATAATGTGAATGATGAGGGTACTAGCAAGGTCCTAGTTCGTAGGAAGGTGGAAAATCCAACCAAGAGAGGAAGGGGCAATGAAATGAACACAAAATCAGGATTTTGGTAAGGGACTGAGGACGCCTCTCCATGCCCAGGAGGAGAGAAATGAGAATTATGACATGAAAAAAATTACCTATACATTCGGCTCTAAGGGCAGGAAAAAAATCTGGAGAAACTTTGAAACTTAGACTGCAAAAATGAGCATTGTGAGAGAAACTATCCAGGCTAAGGTCTTGGAGGGTAATAATGATAGAATTCATTTGAAGGAACTTATTGATCCAACCATGGTGATTCTTAGTGACAATGCTAGGGAGGTTGAGATGAATCTCCTCAACAATGCCCATAACAACATGGTAGACAACTTCTGGTCCATCAAGTGGATTTTTCATGAAACAAAGAAGAAAAAGAACAAGTCGCAAGGTCTAGAAAGGAAGGAAGGGGAAGATGAGATTGACAGAATCAACAAACTAGATATTAGGGTTACTAAGGTGGAAAAAAGAATGGAAAGGATAGAGAGCTCTCTCCACATCATTGCTAATCGAAGCTTCAATATTATCAAAGGCTTAAATGATAATATCAAACAATTGCATACTATGATGGAGGTTAGCATAGGGGAGAAAGATGACATGGAAAATGAGGACAACAAGGTAATAAAAGAGGATGTCAACCCCCTTGTTGAGAGCCCAAGAAATAAAACAAGATCGAACAAGAAGAAGAGGGACATGGATGACTCTCTTGATGACATATAGTTGATGAGTGAAGCAACAACGACCATGGAAATGCTAGAGCTCAAGGCTACAGAGTTGGTAAAACATATGGTGCCTTGATTGGTTCCCCCGACTTTTTTGTTTTTTCTTTGGCTTTTTGTTTGCTAGGCTTGCCTTCTCCTTTAGAAGCTATGCTTTATTTTGTCAAGTTCTCATGGCCTTCTATAGCCTGTTGTTTCTTGTTGAATTGCTTCATGCTTAGGACATAATGTCGGTTTCTTTTGTTTATTGTTGGGTTTCAAGCACCCATTAAAACCTATTTTACTTAATAGAAAACAAGCTCATTCAAAAAAGAATGTTGTGTTGTGATTGAATTGGCCAAGGATTTAAAAAATATATATAGATTTTTAAATTGACAACCTTTACCACACCATCCTCTTTACCTCATTCTTCCCAACACTTTCTTAAGATGTTATTTCACAAATCACAAAATTAAAGGTTGCCCTTTAGTATTCTATTGGGCCAATTCATCTCCTCGATCCATTCAAGGTTCTTAGTTTGTAAAGGTTCCTATATGAAAATATGAGAATAAAGAGAAGTGTTTCTCATTATAAAGGCAAAAATGTTAAAGATCTAGTGGTTCATAAGCTAGAGCTTGGACCAATATAGATCATTTAATTACCAAAGTGTAGTTCTCATTATTGTTTCACATCCTTTATAAAAGGAGAAAAAAATTGTCCCACCCTCTTTAGGGACCTCTTCTTGACCAAGTTTCCTTGGATGTCTCAACCAAATATTAGTTGCATATTCTCAAATGGACAACCCTATTGAATACCCCCCATCTATGACTCTTTGTGATGGCCTTGCATCCTTCTTGGGCAATTGGAGGAGGGAGAGTATGCAATTGAAAATTGAATAATGTCAATTCCCAAAATTTGGTTTGGTAAAATTTCACAAACTTTTCATATAACTATTTCACACACACAAGCGCGCACACACACACGCACATACGCACACATACACGCACATGTGCGCACACACACCCACACCTGTACGCACACAACCGTACATGCACACACACACGCAGGCGCACACACATGTTGAATTAACCTGAAATTGAGATAATATTATTTCAATTTTGTTGAGACAATTATAAATTTAATATTATCGAATATATAAACAAGATTTTAAATTCAATTTAATATGACCAAAAATTTGTAATAGAGATAATATTAATATTAAATAAAATATTTTAATAATGTGTGAATTAAAATTTGTATGGAAACAAGATTGTAAATTCAATTTAATATGACCAAGTATGTAATAGAGATAATATTAATATTAAATAAAATATACTAATAATGTGCGAATTAAAATTTTTATTAATAGTAATCAAAATAAACTCTGTAAATATTTTTTAAAATATTTATTTAAAAATAATAATAATGGAAAAGGTCTATTCATCAAAAGATGAATATTTATTTATAAATCTAAAATTAAAAAATATTAAGTTAAATAAATGAAATAAAATGTATGTACTGATGAAGTTAAAATAATCTTAATATAAACATCGGAGATCAAGAATCTCAACGAATCCACGGTGGACAAAGTGAGTGCGAAAGTGGACGAATTTAACCAAATGAACACCAACATATCTTCTCTAACACTAAACAAGCATATTCACATCACCATAGAGATATATTACTAATGTTTGAAACCTGGATAGTAAGGTACTCTATATACAATCATCTACACATACGCTATGCCTCAAAAACTCTTTGGACAAGAAATTCAATAAGAAAGGCACCCATGAATTCAGTCCCTATACTAATAAGCTTTACAGTTTTTTTCCAATCAATCTACCGACTTAATTTGTTCTTAGCCAAGCCCACTTTTTGAGAAACTTTGTGCAAATCTCTCTTTGCAGCTTCCTTAGCGATGCTGCCCAATTCTTTGATTTCCTCCTTGGTCTCCTTTGTCTTCTCAGGGATATTTTTCACCATATCCTTGGCCGTTTCGATCTCCTTCCCCAAGTGCTACTTAACGCCCTTCAACAATGAATGATCGTCGCCTCTTCCTTCGTCGGGATCTTCCACCGGCACCTCCCATTTCTTTTTGCCGCCCTCACTTTCCCCTGTTTCATTTGGCTGCACGGCCACAATAAACCCTAATTAGCTACAAACCCTAATCAGATGTACTGGCAAAAAAATAGTTTTTGTGCATTTAAATCCAGACTGTGCTCAGTAGCTATATACCCTAACTAGATGCACTGGCAAAGATATAAATTTTGTGTATTCAAATTTAAACCTAAACGTAGTAGCTATAAACCCCAATTAGATGCACTGGCAAAGAAATCAAATTTGTGTATTCAAATTTAGACCTGCGCGCAGTAGCTATAATGCCTAATTAGATGCACTGGCAAAAAACAAATTGTGTATTTAAATTTAAACCTGTGCGCATTAGCTATAAACCCTGATTAGATGCACTGATTAAGAAACAAATTTTATGTATTTAAATTCAAACCTGCGCGCAGTAATTTCGGCATGCGAAAATAGGAGCTCGTGACTTCCTAATTTGGAATGCCTGAGTTCCTTTATTGAGCAGTTGTTTTACAGACGATCTCATGGCTTCTTCGTTGTTCCTCGAATTTGCTAGTGAATGTTTGGTGTTGGATTAAGGATTTTGAATTTGAATGGAGGGTTTGTGTGACGGTTTATCGATTATGTAACTGTGGGAGAGGCGGTAGCAATGGTAGGTATATTTGGAATACCACGTGGAGAAGTAGGGAGAATGTGCTGGCTAGCGGCATTCTACAACAACGTCTATCCATCTAACACCGTATGTTTTTAATTGACTAAAATTGAAGTTTATGATTTTTAATTCATCAATAATTAATTGATAAACCGATACTCTATGATGCGGTGGACTCTCACCGAAAAATGATTGTGTCCTTGAAGATTATGTGTACAGCTGCCAAAACTTTTACCGAAAAATATAATCCCACTGCGGGAAACAGAGAATGCCAAGCTCTACATGAGAACAAAAGTGCATGAGAGTGGTGGACTTATTGTTGCCGTAACATGATCGGGTAGAAATGTGAAAAAGTGACCCATTTAGTTGACTCCAGCCACCTGCATGACTATTATTGCCATTCTGTTTATAAAAATATAGTTTCTTCTGATGTCAGCTAAACACACCTGCAACGTCAGAGAAAATCCAATCATATTGAAAACTTGAATTGTATTATATTTGACAAATTCTCGAGCTATTTTAAATAAATGAAAATTTGGCACCCAACACTTGGAACAGGTTATTTTCTTTCTGTGGGTCTGAAGACCCCTCATAGTACAAGACTGTATCCATAGGAGAAAAAGCCCTACAATGAAGTCAAGGTACTAATTTTTAGTATGTCCTTCTATTTAAAGATTTTCTTTTGGACTGAACATTGGGATATGTACGTAATCTTATTCAAGTTCTGAGTTTGTTCCTTAGAGTGGGCTTCAAATTTGTGATACAAGAATGTATATGTGGTGATAGGCTGAAGAATATAGTGTAGCTCTATGATATGTAAGATAGTGAAGCGTGAATAGAAGACTCATTTAAGAAAAACCAATATATGCATAAGTGTATGTTGTCTCCAAAATGTATCTGTACATGGATAGCTTTTGTAGGTTCGTGTGACAAATTACCAAGTTTTGGGATGTGTTTCAACTTTCTCCCCAAGCTAATAGAGTTGATCAGCAACAGGGGAAGGGAGCTTATGATGATATGGGGATAGAAAATTAAAAAAAATGAGTAGTTCTAAGTCCATCATTTGCATTCTGTATTTGCTTCTGATTCAGCATACATATCTTCTAGTTTATATGCACTTTGTATGTGCTGGTAATGCAACTTATAAATCTTTTGGTTTGTTTATATTTTAGTCCTTTGATGTTTTAGAAGGATGGTCTAAGGTTTAGTGGGGTTTTGTTTTGGACTTCTTACAGCTTTATATTGTAAACAAGTATTGAATCCATATGTTCCTAGCCTATTGTAAATAGGCTTTATCGAAAAAAAATTAAAGAGATAATTTAATTTCAAATTACACTATACATAGTTCACACAGTCACATTAATCATCTTCTTTGTGAAATTGAAAATTAGTATTAGAGAATAAATTAATCAAACTAACAAAACTAAGGAAAAATAATCAAGACATGAGATAACAATGTAATAACACTAATAAGATAATAGACTTTTTCAGATCCTAATTTGGTTTGTTAATAAATGGAATACATGTTTCAGATCAGAGAATGTCTTTATAACAAAATCTCACCTGCTTTCTTTCAGTTTATAATGATATTCTTGGGCTTTTGAAACAACATTATGAATGTTAGACTATTTTGTAAACAAAGGTCAGTGATCAGGCCAATCTTATAAGTATTTCATGTTCTTTGTTGCAGTGCAATGCTCTGTACTCAAGGTCCCTGTTTTCATATATATATATATATATATATATATATATAGTTTTGCAACTTGGACTATGTTATATGAAACCATCCACTATTCATATCTAACTGCTGACCATGGCTATCCAAATGAATCCAAACATTGAATGAAATCACATTTAGGATAAGCATTTTGTCAAATTTTTTATGTGATTCCTCTATGCTACCATATTACCAAACCCATTTTCAGCAAAGATGTCAAATTTATACTTGCTTCTGATTGTTTAATCCTGAATTTCTTTGCCATCGTTCAACTCCCCCAAGCCAACATATGTAGAAAGAAGTTTAACCCAGGTGATCAGATTGGGCTTTACGGCTGTAAGTTGGATCGATCTAAAAGAATTGAAGGATTCATTGCATAGCGCATTCTGAATATATCCTAAAAATGATGCAGTCAATGCAATCACATTTGCTTCTGAATTCTTTTGAGATGAAGCACTAAAAAAAAGCATCTGTCGTGCACATATATTGATATCATTGAAGTCCATGAAGTCGTGTTTAGCTAAGACATTTTGTCAAACACTTTCTATACATTTTCTTCACATTGTCTTATTAGTCCCTGCCTTGCATAAGGAACAGATGAAGCACTAAATAAAAGCATCTATTGTGCACATATATTGATATCATTGAAGTCTATGAATCCATGTCTTATTAGTCCCTACCTTGCATAAGGCACCATACTAATGTTTTTAGTGGTGGTTAGAACTAAATTTTTATTACAATCAAACTTAATGACTTTGTAAAGTTGAAAAGGTCATTTAAATTTTTAATTAATTTTGAACCAAGAATTTCTAATTTCTGATTGGCTGGTTGCATTTATCCTAGGGGTAAAAATCATTTTTTGATACCAAAAATTAGAAAATATTTTTTGAAAACTTCTTTTCTTTCAGATTTTTTTCAAGGGAACTCTAGAATTTTCTTTCTTCTAATCTAGCTTTCACAAAAAACATAGACTACTAATGATCCACTGCACTAATCCTCCACATCATCCATTTGCTATTTGGTTTTGAATCTGTCCACATTTAGTGTTTTGGATGCTTCCATTGAGAAGGCCAAACCAAATTGATTTCAGAAATTGCAGGCCTGGACTCTAAAATTGCGTCAATGGTGAGCAAAAATTGCTCTTTCATTCTTCTGCAAAATCCTCCCAATCTGGTCAGCAATGGGGCTATTTATTGTCCCTTAAATTCAACATCATCTGCTTGGTAATTATCAGAAAATTTGTTTCAAGAGGCAGCAATTCAGACAGTTTGGAGGGTCACGGGTGGAGCGAAAAAGCTGCAGAGGAAACAGAGGCGGCAGTGCAATACCTTTGCTCTGGCCATGGATATGTTTTTGTTGATACTTTTCAAGACAAAACTCACTTCTACAAGCAATGAGTTTTATATGGGATGAAATTACGCTGAAATTGATCATGACTGCATAGCAAACGCGGAAAGATTAGATCTAGCTATTCTTTACCATGTGTTCTTTTTCCCAATTTCTTATTTCTGCATATATAGGCTTCAAGAAGTCTATTCATAAACTAGCTTATATATACCTCTATATATATTACGCTGAGAGTAATCGTTCTCGAGGCGCCTATTTTCATTTAATCCCAAGGTTAATTTAATCACAGTTGGGATTCATGAAAATGAAAATAGGCGCCTCGAGAATGATTACTCTTGGCGTAATATATATAGAGGTATATATAAGCTAGGCGCAATAGAAAAAGTATTTTAAATTTTTTTTCTATTTTTTTAAGGTAAGTGCTGAATTATTTATTTCTTTTTAAATACAATTGTATAAACTTACTATAAAATTATTCTTGAATATTTTTTTTTAAAATTCTATATATGGTGTTTATTTGCATCACTTCAATTTAGTTTTATTTTAAGCATATTGTTACGTAAAATGTTATATTGAAGAGTAGAGTTATAGTTAGGGTTAGGGTTAGTGTTAGGGTTGGGGCTATTGTTAGGGTTTGAGTTATGGATAGGGTGAGTTATGGTTAGGAATAGAGTTACAATTAGAGTCAGGATTAGCATTAGGGTTAGGGCTAGGGTTATTTTTAGGATTATGAATCTTGTTAGGGTTATAGTTAAGGTTAGGTTTAGAATTAGAGTTAGAGTTAATGTTAGGATTAGGGTTAGAATTAGGGTTAGAATTAGAGTTAGGGTTAGGGTTAAGGAAAGGGCGAGGGTAAGAATAAGGGTTTAGGTTAAACATATAGTTAGGGTTAGGATTAGAATTAGAGTTAGGGTTTGAGTTAGAGGTAGAGTTAGAATTGGAGCTCGAATAAGGGCTAGAGTTAGAGTTGAAATTAGGGTTATAATTAGGGTTAAAATTAGGCTTAGGGTTAGGGTTAAAATTAGATTTACGATTAGAGTTAGAGAAAGGGGTAGAGAAAGGGTTAGTTTTAGGTTGATGGTTAAGGTTAGGTTTATATTTAGAGTTAGGGTTGTATATAGAGTTACATTAGGGTTAATGTTAGGGTAAGGGTTTGAGTTGGGGTTAAGGTTAGGGTTAGGGCTATGGTTTTCATCTAGATTAAAGTAAGGGTTAAGGTTAGAGTTAGAGTTTTGAGCTAGGGTTAAGGTTAGAGTTAAGGTTAGGTTACAGTTTTAGTGAAGGTTAAACTAAGGATTAGGGTTAGGATTAGAGTGTAATTATGATAGAGTGAGATTTACGGTTAGGGTTATATTTAGGGTTAGAGTTAGGGGTAGGATTATGGTTTAAAAAAAGTAATTTTCTTTTTGGCATATTGTAATGTAAAATGTTATAGCTAAACATAGATATATGTTTAGGGACAAAGTTACCATTACAATTAATATTAACCTTAGGGATAGAATAAGGGTTAGGGTTAGCATTAGGTTTAGGGCTAGAGTTAGGGTTAGGGTTTGAGTTATGGTTAAGGTTAGGGTTAGAGTTACGGTTATGGTTATTGTTAGAGTTATGGTTAAGGTTTGGGTTAGAGTTATGTTTATGGTTAAGGTTAGGGTTAGAGTTATGGTTATGGTTATGGTTAAGGTTTGGATTAGAGTTATGTTTATGCTTAAGGTTAGGGTTAGAGTTATGGTCATAGTTAAGGTTAGGGTTAGAGTTATGGTTATGGTTAGGGTTAGTGTTATAGTAAGGCTAGGGTTAGGGTTTGAGTCAAGGTTAAGGTTAGAGTGAAGGTTAGGGTTTGAGTCAAGATTAAAGTAAGGGTTAGGGTTAGGGTTAGAGTCCAATTATAGTAGTGTTAGATTTAGGGTTAGAGTTATGCTCATGGTTAAGGTTAGGGTTAGGGTTAGGGTTATTATAGGGCTCGAGTTAGGGTTATTGTAGGGATAGGCTTAGGGTTTGAGTCAGGGTTAAGGTTAGGTTTAGGGTTAGGGTTAGGGTTTTAGTTAGGATTAAAGTTAATGTTAGGGTTAGGGTTAGAGTCTAGTTATGGTAGAGTTAGATTTAGGGTTAGAGTTAGGCATAGAGTTATTTATGGTTAAGTTTAGGGTTAGAGTTATGCTCATGGTTAAGGTTAGGTTTAGACTTATGGTTATGGTTAGGGTTAGGGTTATAGTAGGGCTAGGGCTAGGGTTAGGGTTAGGGTTAGGGCTTGAGTAAGGGTTAAGGTTCTAGAGTTATGGTTAGGGAAAAGTTTTAAGCCAAGATTAAAGTTAGGGTTAGGGTTATGGTTAGAGTCCAATTATGGTAGAGTTAGATTTAGGGTTAGAGTTAGGGACAAATTAATGTTTATGGTTAAGGTTAGTGTTAAAGTTAGGGTTAGGGTTAGTGTTAGAGTTAAGGTTAGGGTTAAGGTTAAAATTAAGGTTAGGGTTAGTGTTAAGGTTAGGGTTAGGGTTAGAGTTAAAGTTAGGGTTAGCATTAGGATGAAAATTAGGGTAAGGGATAGGGTTTGAATTAGAATTAGGGTTCTTGTTAGGGTTAGAGTTACAGTTAGGGTTAGAGTTAGAGTTAGGGTTAGGGTTAGGTTTAAAATTAGAGTTAGAGTTGGGATTAGGGTTAGGGTTAGAATTAGGGTTAGAAATATAGTTAGGAATAGAGATAGAGTTAGTGTGAGGCCTCGCCTCGACTCATCGTAGCATAGTGATACATTCCTATTATTTTGACATTCACGACTCGAGATGTTGAGACATTATCTGATGCTTAGAACATACTTTATTATTTCATGTTGTGTGATGTTACTTTAAGATATATTTGATGATTGTCTTTTAATGTTTCATATATATGTATGTTGATGAAATCAGTAAATGTAGGATGGAGACTTTGATTTAAGAGATTTTAAATGGTTAAGAATTTAGCAAGATGAAGAAACCCTTATTGATGTATGTTTCAATTTATGTGAATTTCTAATACGTATACATATATGTACATGTGATTTTTGTGGGACTACTGATGTGTGTAATGAGTGTGCAAATATTTTAGCCGAGAAACCCTACGGAGGAACAGAACTGATCTCTATGTGCTAGTGTTGGAAACCTTGTTGTTCGTAATTCACGTATTATTTTGTGGGATGTATGTTTATATCTTTCTATGTTCAGTGAATGTTAGTGTTCGTAACTATGTTCTTTTAGTGTCGCTTGACACTCGTAAATTGTTTATGTGCTTCAGTGTGTTGTTTAGGGTTAATTGTTTAACCTTTGGACCCAAGTTGGTTTAGTTGGTGTCAGTGTGCTTTTGGGTTCTTAATCGAGGTTAGTCTTCCCTTAATCTAGATTAGTTTTTAATCTGCAATGTTAGAGTAGTTAGATGGTCCTATTTTATTCCTAGATTTTGTTTGGCTCTAAACCTCTTTCCTAAGGCTTTAAACATGATATAATTATACCCAAAGGGTATGGGTATGGGTTAGGGGTCTTTTCCAACCCCTAAGCCCCTTTTATTGACTTTTGAGGTCACTCAAAAAGTCTCTTTTTGCCTTTGTGCGAAAATTGACCATAGTTATCTTGAGTTACCTCACCTCATCTCCACTTAGTGTTTAACCATAGTGAGGGTAGAGTTAGGAGTTTTTAGAATTGCAAGTGGGTGGGAGAAGTTATTGATCCTTTTTGGTGGTTGAGTTTGAAGCTTATTTAGAGGCCCTTCTTGGACTTGTGGAGTTTTGTTACCCAATCTCTACATTTAGAGAGGAGTTTTGAAGATTGAAGGAAGGAAGTGGAAACTCTACTCAAACTTGTTCTTTGCCATTACCTCTTTGTGAAGGTAGGAAATTCTCATCTCCCTTTTTCAGTTTTCATGTTTGTTTCATGCTCATGCTACCTTGTTGTTGTTTCAATGTTTGCATGTTTGTGGGTATGTTGGGAAGATTTGAAAACCATGTTATTTTGGAAGTTTTCCTTTCATGTTTATGTTTGCAATTTTTGAGATTTTTCTTGTATGGGTGTTATGGTATTACTCACCCTTGGAGAGGGCAGAAGTGACCAATTTTGGGAAAGGTCTGTTTAGTTGGACTCCAACCAGTGTAGAGTCTCTTCTCAGGATGAGAAGAGGGAGAAAGGGTAGGGTGTTATGGGCCCCTACCTATCAGCACAAACCTCGTATGAGTATGACATTTTTAAATGGAAGAACGGAAGCTCTTGGTTAATAGCCCCAATTGGGCATCTGATTTGGTGTTGTGCTTGACTTCTCCTAGTTGGAAGAATCCACCTTTCCCTAGTGTTGATTCATTGTAGATCTTGTTGTGAAAACCTTGTATAAATATGCATGTTTTGAATTGTGCTTGGTCATGTTTTTGGTCACCTGATCGGATTCTGTTCCCTCCATGGTTCTTAAAATGTGTTGCAAAAATCGTTAAGAATCCCTTGATGAGGGTCATGAAGAAAATCCAATTAAATTGTTGAAATTTTGGATTGATATCCTATTGTAAATTGTATTTTAAACTTGTTGTAATTGGCAACGAAGCCGGGTTTTCTTCCTGATTCTTTCCCGGTTGAGCCTTCGAATCAGGTTTGCCAATAAAATTGGTGTTGAGTATAATTGTGTGTCATGTGATTTAATTGTAAACTTTAAATTGGATGTATGCACATCAAAATAGGATGGAAATGGTGTTGATTTAATTAGGCAAATTTCAAGTTTACTTCTATGTTGAAAACGAAAATTATATCATGGATGTAGGTTCAGTTTCATTGAGCAAATTTTCAAGTTCTTTATATGTTCAAAATGATAATTATGTTCAGGAAAGAAAATAATGTCTATGGTTGATATATTGCAAATTTAAGTTGTATAGGAAACCACATTAAATATGGTGCTATTATGCCTCAAACTCTATTATGCCTCAAACTATTGTGTCCATGTTTTAATCCTATACATAAAAAATCTAGACAAAAACATAAATATATTTATTCTTGCATGGCTTTGAAATCTACACTTAGAATAATGTCAAAAAAAAAAAAACACTCCTAGGAGCAAAATTGTCCTACTCTCCCTAGGTGATGGAATTGACAGGGTCATCATGTATATCAATGACGTCACCTGTCCCCATAAATGACTTCACCCATCTTCTTTACCTTTTGCTAAGTGCTCACGTTGGTCTGCTTATGGCAAAATGGTTTTAATTAAAACTGAATGCAATTTGACTTCGTTGTGTTGGCGCCTCCCTTTTTCCTTGGGTCTACACTCATCTCATTGGGCAGAGCGCTGTCCCAAGGATAGCGCTTGGGAAGCGCTGCCCAAGTGGGAGGGTTGGCAGGTGGGGTTTAGGGTATAGGGTTAGTATAGGTAAGTTAGTAGGGTAGTTAGTATGTTAAATAATTTAGTTAGTTTTATTTCATTGTTTTATTTTGTTGTTAGTTTTAATTAGTTTAATTTTAATTGATGGTAAGTATTTTAAATTCAGTTTGTAATTATTAACTAAGAAAATTGAAGTTAGTGATTAAAATTTTAGATTAGTGTTAAATTAATTAATTTAAGTTTTATGTTAGTTATTATTTGTCATTTGTTACGTATTATTAAACTTAGTTAATTGATTACTATGTTTGTTTTAATGTTAATTGTTTTAAAGATATGTGGTAATTCATAAGAGTTTTAGTTAAAATTAGTCTAGTTTAATTGCTCGTATTTTGTTAAGTGTTAGTTAATAGATTAGTTTGGTTGCTTATAGAAAATATTAAATTTAGAAAGTTTCCTTAATTAATTTAAAAATCTATAGTAGATATAATGTTAATTAAGTAATGGTTATAATAAGAAATCAATTAGTCTTAATTTAAAATTATAGATGTAAGTTAGTTTTTTTTTTTTTTTTGATTCATTCTATTGTTAGATATTATGGATATAATTGTTAATTTAGATTTGATTTCTTTTAAGTAATTTTTTAAAATGTATTTAGTCTTGGTATGGAAGTAAGTCTGAATTTTTTGAGTACTAATTAAGTTTAGACTTCAGGTCATTGTCTATTTAAAATAAGTTTTAATGTCGATGTTATTTGCTTAGTTGTTTCATTAAACTAATTTTGTAGTTATCTACATCTTTTTTTTTCGAAATAACTTTTACTATAATGTTGTATAATAAATGAAAGAACATAAGCTTATCGATATCAATCTTATAACAGAAGTTTCAATATCTTAACGATGTAATCGTCCTCATATTTATAATCTTAAGACGTAATGTAGAGAACATGTACTTAAAATGTTATCTCAATCATTTCAAAACTTAGAGCAATTTAATTATTATTTTAAAAAAAAAATTGTGTGTATTTTTGCCCTCGTAGTTTTGGGCATGATAGTTAGGGTTAGGATAAGGGTAAGAATTAGGGTGAGGGTTAGAATTAGGGTTACAAATATAGTTAGGGTTAGTGTTAGGGTTAGAATAAGAGTTACAGTTAGGGTTAGAGATAGAGTTAGAATTAGAGTTCGAATAAGGGTTGGAGTTAGAGTTAGAGTTAGAGTTAGGGTTATATTTAGGGTTAGAATTAAGGTTAGGATTAGAATTAGTGTTAGAGATAGGGTTACGATTAGTGTTAGGGTTATGGTTAGGGTTAGCATTAGGGTTAGGGTTTGGGTTAGTGTTAGGGTTATGGTTAGGATTAGCATTAGGGTTAGGGTTACAATTAGAGTTAGAGTTAAAATTAGAGGTAGTGTTAGTGTTAGTGTTCATATAAGAGTTAGAGTTAGAATTAGAGTTAGAGTTAGGGTTCAAGTTAAAGTTAGAGTTAAAGTTAGAGATAGAGTTGTGATCAGAGTTAGATTAGGGTTAAGGTTAAAGTTACCTGATTAGATTTAGGGTTAGGGTAAGAGTTAGGGCTAGGATTAGGATTAGAATTAGGGTTAGGGTTAGAATTAGCATTAGATTTAGGATTATAAAGGGTTAAGGTTAGGGTTAGGGGGAGAATTAAAGTTAGAGATAGAGTTAGAGTTAGAGTTAGAGTTAGGGTTAGGGTTAGGGTTAGGGTTAAAATTAGAATTATCTAGTTAGAATTAGAGTTAGAGTTAGGGTTTGTGTTATTATTGCTGTTAAGATAATTTTTGGGTTACTAATCATATTATAGCTAATAAAATTATAATTAATAAATATTATTGCTCTAAATTATAATTATAATTTAGAGTTAGGGTTAGGGTTAGGGTTAATTGTAATCACACTCTCTCTCACATGTCCCATTCTATAATCCCCCCCCCCAATAATGTATACCCTCCCCACTCCCCCTACATTGTTCTCTTTGTCCATCTCTTTCTCTACATATATACATCTCTCCCTCCATAATTATTGTCATTGTCTATCACTATCCGTCATACTCTTCCTCTCCCCATCATTGTCTACATCTCTTTTGGGCCTTATATATTCTTTTTCTTATTTAGCTCATCTCTCCCTACTCCCCTTCTATATATCTACATCTCCTACCCCCTCTAATCATCTCTCTCTCTCTCTCTCTCTCCCCCACCCCGCTCTTTCTCCCTCCTTATTTTTCACTACATCTATCTATGTCTACCTCATGTCTCTCACTCTCTCCCCCTTGTCTCACTCTTTCTCTCTACCACATCACCTCATGTGATCTCTCTCTCTCTCTCTCTCTCTCTCTCTCTCACACACACACACACACACACACACACACACACACACACAACATCTTCATATTTATATATCTCTAAAATGCTCTATGTATGTCTACCTCATGTCTCTCTCTCTCTCTCTCTCTCTCTCTCTCTCTCTCTCTCTCTCTCTCTCTCTCTCTCTCTCTCATGGCCTCTCTCTCTCTCCACCATCTCCATCTCCATCTATTTTGTACCCTTCATATGCTTTTTCTCTCCATGGCTTATCTCTCCCCTTCTCCCCTTTTCCTTCTACCCCCTCTAAGATCGTCCTCTCTCTCTCTCTCTCTCTCTCTCTCTCACACACACACACACACACACACACACACACGTCACGTCATGTTATTTGTCTCTCTTTAAATTTGACTTCATTTCTAAAGTTTGTCCCAATTTATAATTTTTGTTTGTATTTCTATAATATAAAATCAAGTACATTTAATAGAACTCAATTATCTTTAATAGTTTTTTATACAATTAATAAATTTAGGTAAAATTTTATAATTTTTATATTTGATTTAAGTAACAATTTTATTATCTTTTCTTTCTTTAATATAAATATTATGTTAAAATTCATTTGTAAAATCTAAAATAATTTCTAAACTTCAATATTTTACAACCTCCAAAATCTTATTATTTTAATAATAAAATAAAATTACATATATAAAAATCTTTATTTTTAAGATTTGAAAAAATAAAAAACTTTCACATAAAATGAAAACTGCAAGCGAAACAGTAACCAAAAAAGATTTACAGAAAGTTTTTCCTTTCTACTTTACAATTCATTACCAAAATAATAGCAAATTTTCAAAAGAAAGAGAATATTTGTGAAAATAAAAACTTTTTGCAGTTATCTCAAACTGTTATTACTAAGTTTTTCTAGATTTAGTACTATTCTCTAGATGAACTTAGAGATACTAATAATCAATATTTGTAATAATAAAATTAAAAACAATATCAAGACTAACAATAATTATAAAAAAATTAAAAATAGCAGTAACAATAATAATAAGAAAAGAGTAATTTCTTTTAGTGTTTTGTCTCTTCCATGCACCATTTAATCTAATAGTCATGCACCAATTCACCAAATAAGGAAGAGAATGTAACATGCAGTTTGAACTTTGAGTTTTTAGAATCATGAATTTACGCATGAAATACAGAGAATCAAGCAGTTATAAATTATTAATCACAAGTTCTATAGCTGTCTATGTTTGTTATAACAACAGTTACATAGGAATCTTGGGCTAGTCTCATTCGATAAAATTAGATTAAGTACAAAGTTAGTCTTGATTGTGGTGTAGTTAAATAAGCATGTGAAAGTCCATATCAGGAATTTCTCAATATAAAATATGGCAATTGTAATATATATTTTAAGCAGACGAATTAATACAAAAATTGAAGTTTTTTCTCCATTCTCGTTTTGCTGTAGCAATTGTGTTTTTGATATTTTTGATAAGTGTTGTAGCATGTTATATTTAACATTAAATTAATCTTTATTATTATATTTAGTAGTAGTTTCAAACATTATTAAAAAGACTCTAAATACAACCAAATCACATAATCTAAGAACTAGGTACCCATCACAAGAACAGTTAGAATGCCCAAAATTGCTAAAATAATTGCACCTGCAACTGCTGTTATAGAAGCAATTTGTTACTCCAATCTGTTATCTTTCTTAGACTAAAGGAGCAAAAGAAAAAGTTAGATTGATATTATGAGTTACAAAAGAAATTTGAATGTATTTATAAGCATTTTTGCTCAGAGATTTCTTATAACATTGTGTTAATACCAGATTTCCCTTTTTTTCAATTGTATTGCTAAGAAAATCACCATGGCCACATTCTATATCTAGAGCAATTATCACATTGGACAAGTCATTTAGCATTGACATAATTATTTGCACCATTTTCCAATGAATAATCCCATCAGAATGCCACACGCTAGACATCGTGACAACATTACAAACCGGTGGGAATGAGCCAGAACCTCTCAATCCGCACTTAACCAGATTAAACCACTGAAAGAATAGGTAGTGGGAAGGAACCTATAAATTGGAGCTGCAATAGAGCCAATTCCAAATGAATATCCAGATCCAGAGTCAGTCATTTATCTTTAATCCATTCCCATTCAGTCCCAGCAATGCACTAATAACGTCAGGAAGCTCCATGCATGAATGAAAACAAAATGGATAGATCTTGTTAGGAAAGTACATATTGGACCAAAATATTTCAGAAATAGAAAAGAAGACACCCCTAAAACACTCCCATCAAGCACCATTAACAATCAAAAGTATTATAAAATATATATATATATATATCAAATAGATTTTGAATACAAATCTAAATCTAAATCAAACATGCAAGACTAAACTATTAAATGCAAGCCTAAATAGTTATGAACAGAATTCTAAATCTAAATGAAATTAATTAAAATTGAAATCTAAATCAAAGTAGAATATTATAACTAAATTTCAATTTCAATTTACATCTACATCTAAATCTAAATGAAAATGTAAATAAAAAATAGAAATCTCACCTGCAAAAATGTTAATCCAAAACTTCAATTTACTCCTATTCAAAAACTCCAATCTAATCCTCCAATAACTTCCACCTCTTGCTTCCTGCAAAAACATAAAATAAAAATGAAATGAGGAGCCTTGGTTTTATAACTTCTGAGAGGCTCCTCATATCCCCCAACAAACGTCTCTTCACATTCCGCGAATTTGTTTCAAATTCCCCCACTCCCCGCAAAAAATAAGCATGAATCTGCATGCAAAATTATATTTAACAAAAAAAAAAAATCATATTGAAATTATTTCGCCCCTATTTTTTCGGGCCTATTTTTTTGGGTACTACTTTTTCGGGCCCTACTTTTTTGGGCCTATTATTTCGGCCTCCATTTGGCTTCCTATTATTTCGGCCAGTTATTATTTTGGGAATTCTTTTTTAATATTTAATTTGAAATTTTGTAACCACTCCCAATTCTTTTTTATTGACAAGGAATCTTGGCATATTCCCGTGCTGGGCATTTGTGCTGCCATTGTATAGAACGCCTCTCGACATAATAATTTGTTTTCTGTCCAGTAATTTCTTGTTTTAGATCCTAAAACACTAGATATTGAACAATAAATGTTTCAAGTATGAATTGAAAAATAGAGAATTAGATCTGGATAGATCTGAAGATGTATTCTCTAATTTGTCATTGCTTCTTGAAAGTTTCAAACAAGTAAGACCTTGCACTTTCATTACCTGCTTTCTCAACCTTGCATAAGGCAGGGAATTATGCTCGCCAAGAGCTCTCTTGTTTGACATAATTTCAGATTGTCTTATTTGACACAAATAATAACAATTTGGCATTTAAGTAGAGACGACATATAAATTCTGTGAGATTGAAGTGGGTATAACTATCTTACACATCACAAATATGAGCTTGTGATACCAATTTCTACAAATTTTACACTTTAGTAGGAGTGATGTTTGAGAACCCAAGGCATGAGGCATATCCACATTTTAAAGAAATCACCATAATATTAGAGTGTGTTATTATATAGAAGCCTAATTCTAATTTTGGGTTTAATTATTGAATTATGTATTCAGGCACTTACATACCAACTAGGTTGACACTCAACATCCGATGATTCAACCAAATATTGTAGAATAGATGAAATTGAGCATTAGAAGATGAAAAATGATCATTTTTCAAGGTAAGTGATTAAATCAAAATAATTGGTAGAATGAGAAGGATGAATTAGAACTTAATGAATGAAATAAGAAACAAGGTGATATGAGGAGTTTGTATACTGTTTTTAAAGAATTTGATAGTTTTCAACATTCTATAACTACTTTTGGACTTAGTTTTGTTCTTTTGCCTTTTTATTTATTTATACTCAATTCTATCACCTAAGTAATTTTTGAAAATCATATTTCCTTTGTCTGATCAGATTTTACAAGGCTTTCAAATTTTTGAGCACATAGAAAATCTCTTTTCTGATGTATATGATAAAGCTCCATTAAATCTTTAGGAACGAGAAAAAGAGCTTCGTGAAATGATTGCATGACATTAAGAAGATGACTCAAGTAATGTACATCTACAAGGGAAACAACCTAGTAGCTTCTCAGGCTAACTTCACGCACCTACAGTTCTCAATATGTATGTTGAAATTTGCCATTTTTTTGGGGAACCTCCGCAGGTGTGTGAAGAGCTTAAAGCTGACCTTTTGGCTTTCTTGCATTTACAAATCGCTCTATAGAACTCAATGTGCAAGGTGGTCTAAAAGTGTCATTTTAAAACGTTTACCCAAAATCGACTACTAAGACCCCCCAATAGCCACTCACCCCAAAAAGACTACTTTTTGCACAAATTGACTAATCAACAACCAAGAAATAAAAAAATGAACAAGAACGAATGACTATTGGTGTTCATGGTGATTTGTTTTGGTATGCTTGTATGGAGGTATCAAGGGGATCTTTGGGCAGTAATTTGGGGAGGGGGGGCGCAAAGGTAACAAATAACATGGTGGGATTGCCTACATGAGTGCCAATTGTCTCGTTTCCCCTAGAAAAAGAATATGAATAATATAACTCTCCTCTTTTTGTGATATTGCTATAAGGATTTAACTATGTGATTTTCAGTCAAACTCATTGACCCATGTTTCATGTAGTGATTCAACATCAATCCATCTCTCATGAGAATAAATGGAACACTTAGCACTCATTGGATCTAGGTCATGCTCACAAGGGTGAAGCATTGGGGCATCTTGGGAGGTCACCCATCCTAGTACTACACCAATTTGAGCACGCTTAAATATATAGTTTCCTCCATGGTCAAACCAAAAGCTTGCAACCATATTTGGAAAACCTTCACCAAGTGTTGTGCCTTGTGAACCATTCATTTGAAAGCCCCTTAAGCTCATCAATTGATAAGTAGGAGATAATTTTCACAACAAGTCAAATTGTGATATTGCTATCAGATTTAACTGTGTGATTTTGAGTCAAACTCATTAACCCATGTTTCATGAGTAGTGATTCAATATGAATCCATCTCTCATGAGAATAAATGGAACACTTAGCACTCATTAGATCTAGGTAATGCTCATAGGAGTGAAGCACAAGGACTTCCCAGGAGGTCACCCATCCCAGTACTACTCTAGCCTGAGCGCGCTTAACTACGGAGTTTCCTCCATGGTCAAACCCAAAGTTTCCCGAGAAGTCCTAGTGTTTCACCCCTGTGAGCATCACCTAGATCTAATGAGTGCTAAGTGTTCCATTTATTCTCATGAGAGATGGATTCATGTTGAATCACTACTCATGAAACATGGGTCAATGAGTTTGACTCAAAATCACATAGTTCCTGATAGTAATAGATCACAATTTGACTTGCTATGGAAATTATCTCCTACTTATCAATTGATGAGCTTAAGGGGCTTTCTAATGAATGGTTCACAAGGCACAACACTTGGTGAAGGTTTTGCAAATGGGGTTGCAAGCTTTGGGTTTGACCATGGAGGAAACACCATAGTTAAGCACACTTAGGCTGGAGTAGTACTAGGATGGGTGACCTCCCGGGAAGTCCTGGTGCTTCACCCCTATGAGCATTGCCTAGATCCAATGAGTGTTAAGTATTCCATTTATTCTCATGAGAGATGGATTCATGTTGAATCACTACTCATGAAACGTGGTTCAATGAGTCTGACTCAAATCACACAGTTAAATCTTGATAGCAATATCACAATTTGACTTGCTGTGGATATTATCTCCTCTTTTTCCCAATAGAACATGATTCATGGATCAAGATTGCTATGAAATAGAGGGATGATTGTACATTTGATGGATCATTTATCTAATAGCTTTTATAAGAAAATTAACTATATAGTTGTATATATTGTGGCATAAATCATAAATTTATACTTGAGCATTTCAAAGTTGAATTGTCGTTTCAATAAAATAATAGTTTATTTGAACTACTCTTGTTGGAAATTTGATTGAAAAGCTCATCATTATTGAAGATCAAAGAGGGAGATTGTTGTGAAAGATTGTTTTCAATCATTTTTTTGCCATTGATGTCAAACCTGGTATTTGTAGGAATGATATTTTCTTATAAGATTAATGCACTATCACTTAGTTGATTGATGAAGAGGATTTGATCAACAAGATGTAACAAGAGCACTTAAGGGAAAGGTTGAGTTATGATGTAGCAATGAAGTGCAAGGATCAATTAAGACAATGGTTAAATAATGTGTTGATGACATACTCAAAGATATAGAGGTCGGTCACACTTAGATAAATTGGAGGAAGAAGTTGTAACAAGGTTGACTGCAAAGCTTTAACCAAGATCATTAGTGGGTGCCGAGCAAGTCAGTTGAAGCCGAGAAAATTCTTAGTAGAAGTAGAGTAATAGATATTTCTAGTGTGTGCCGATTAATCTTCAAGTGCCGAGTAAAGATTAGGTGTTGAGCATTAAAAAAAATTTAGTATGTGTCGAGTGATCTTCAGGTGCCGAGCACCAAGAAAAACATAGTTGATATCGAGTAACACAGTATGTGTTGAGCACCAGTATTTCAATAGTGCCGAGTTGCTGCATTATTTCAAATAATGAAGATTCGCCAAATCCAAGCTGACTTAGTGGTTATATTGAATTTTGTGAACAAGTTGGAGGATAAGGATGATGAGTTGTTGGCACAGAATCCTATGTAAACCATTTTTGGGCTAATTCTAATGGATTATTCAAGAAGTTTCTAGAGGAAACAAAATATGGGTTAGATGCAATGAATCCTACCTAATCCATGTGAATTGAAATTGAGAAAAGATGAATTGAGCAGGAAAAGGAACTCCAAGACTTCTATTTAAAAAGTCATAAACCAAGAAGAAGAGAGCTACTGATACTGTTGCTACAAAAGTGCCAAAATCTGCGAAGTGATTGAAAGGGTGTGAAGGAGACATCTAGGAGAAAGAAAAACACAAAGGCTCTACTTCTAAGAGTGGTTATGAAGAGATGATTGCACTGGTACATTGAGTATGGAGACTCAAGGAGAAAAAGCTTGAAAGATAAGGAAAGTAAAAATCGGCTGACATTAGACATGATAGGGTGTACAAATCGGCGCTTGCTGAACACTCCTCCTTGACCAAGCATCACATATGTTTGGAGGACACGCAAATCATTTCCCGCGAGGACAACTATTTTAAGAGGAAGCTTAAAGAAGCAGTTGAAATTATTAACCACCCCATCAACCTCAATCGTGATGATGGTTGGCTTCTCAACCCCTCGTGGCATCCTCTGGTGACTTATGCGGAGTAACTCCCTCATTGCGTTGGTTTAGCTTTTTCTCTCTCCGTCCGTCTTGCTTTGCTGCTCCTCTCTCCTGGGTTCTTGTCCCCTCCCCCCCCCCCCCCCTCTCCTCTCCTCGGGTGCCTTACACGTTACCCCAGGTTGGCCACTTCTTCTTTTGTGTCTGTGATGTTTCTTCTTTCTCTTCTCTCCTCCGCATTATCTCCTGGCATTTCTATTTTTTGTCCCTTCGTGTGGGGTCGATTCCCATGTCACTTTTGCGCTGGTTGGTTTCATTTTTTTATTTGCCCTTCATTCTCTTGCTTTGTGGTATCTTTTGTAACCAGTTCCTGGCATGGGTTGGGGTTGTGGGTGGTTTATTATTTTTTCATTCATTTTGTCGGTGGTCTTCTTCTTGTCAGGGTTGTGTGCTCATTATTTATAAACATACATACATATATATATATATATATATATATATATATATATATATATATATATATATATATATATATATATACTCATATATATATACTCTTATATATATATGTGCATATATATAGACACATACATATATATATATATAGATATATATATATATATATATATATATATATAGATACACACATATATACATATATATATTCATATATATATATATATATTTATGTATATATATATATAGACATATACATTTGTATATATACTTTATTACATATACAAATATATATATATATATATATATACATATGTTTCTTGGTGCCACCTGTTTGTTTTTGTTTAGTTCGTTGTTATATTTATGGCCCGCCTATTCGTTAGTGTTTATGGTTATTTATATATTTTCTCTCAATTTCGATTTTAGGAGGGGAGCTCTTTGAGATCTGGATGCTTGTTGTTTTATCCGCTTACATTCTTACATCAGCATATAGTCTGAGAGGTGTTTGTTCTATTGTTTTAAAAAATTTCCATTATTTTATCTTTTTATTATTATTGTTTTGGTTATTCCCCCTCTTTATTTGTTGGTACTCTTTTTTACTAATGGGTAGTCTTTCTTAAACACCCTCTAAACATGCTCGCATTATATCATTTATATTGGTCTCTATTGTTGCTTTCTCTTTATGTCTGGGGTGGTTTGGCCTCCCCCATGCTGTTTTTGGGTGTTTTTATGTTTTATCTTTTATTTTGACTTCTTTTGACTGACGTTGGGGAGTGTGCAGTCCCTCTCTTCCTGGTCTCCTTAAATTGTGACCCTATGCTAAATCTGCCTCTTGCATTATTTGACATCTCTTGCTCTATCTTCCTGATGATGGATCACGTAGTGTGATTCGAAACGTTTCTTTTTTGATGAAAAATCTCTACACAATCTATTCCAGAAAATAAACATTTTAAATCATGGATTGTGGAAATCTAATTGCATTAATTGATAAGGAAAGTAGTTAAGAGTTGCAGAGATAGAAGGCCAGGCAAGGGAATGAGTTGAGAAGTGATCTGAGATCTGCAAGATAAGTTGTATGTTGTAATCAGGTCAAGTTTTTCTAATACTCTCTAGCAATTGTATTAGATTTGAAAATCCTATGGACTTAGGTTGGCCTAACAACCATTTGTAAATCCTTTAACAAGGTGGCATTCCAAGTGAATGTTCTAAAGTCCTTTTACCAAGCCCACTTCTAACGGGGTGGTTAAATCCTCTAACGAGGTCACATTTAACAGTATCTGTTGTAGGCCTTTAACAGGGTAGGCCTTTCACAGGGCATCACTTCAGAAGGGTGAGAATTGAGTAGCATGTTACTAGTGGTTTTTCCCAAATTGGGTTTCCACGTAAATCACTATGTTATGTGTTGATTTCTTGTGTGTGATACTTGCATGTTAATTTACAGTAACTTGCTAATTAGACAAGTTAAAGTTTGGAAGAATGAATGCTTGAATTAGTTCATTGTATTTAGAGAAAAGTTTGAATAGGACATCTAGACCTTGAATAAATGATTCACCCCCCCCCCCCCCCCCCCTCTCAGTTATTCTAAAGCAATTCTAACAACTCAAACTTGAAACAATGAGAGTTTGCTAATTTCACCAATGGTTACTGTCGTCAAGTTATAAACACTACCTAATGAACTATCAGAAAGTTTGGAGATACAATCTCTTACATGAAAACCAATGGTATAAACTTTGAATTTTATTGATTTTGTTAGTGCATCCATTTTTTGAATGCAAAACTAATAATTGGTTTGCATTGTAGTTTATCAAAAACATTGAAGGACAAAGATGAATGAATGTGGCATAAATCCATTTGATTTCTAATGGAATGACCATAGTTTCAGCAGGGAATTCCATGCAAATTGGATGTTTATTTTCTATGGATGATATGCAAAGCTGATGTTCATAATGCATTGCTTTTTATTTTTAAGTGTATGACTGTTCTAATCATAGAGAGAGTGTAATGGAAAAACTCTACATATCTTGTATTGTAAATTGTAATTGATTATTTGTCATCAAACAATTCCACAAAACATCATGCTCAAGATAAACTAAAAGGGAGCTATATGTATTACAAAATTGAACAATCTATGTTCTAGGGTGGTACAAAATTTCTATTGAAAGGGTGAATGCTACAATTTTGGGTTCATTAACATATATGCAAATTACAAATAAATAAGAAATGTCATTTAGAACACAACTTGAGAAGGGAAAGAACATGTTCTTTGTGATGGTTTCCAATGCTTTGCAATCCTTATCAAAGGCAATGCTCTTCCATGTCTCCTTGTTCACATGATTGAATTTTGTCCTTTGTTAAATATTGCTAGAAGCAATAGGATCTTTCCATGGTGCATTTCATATTTTCTCAAAGGTACCTCCTTTTGGTTATAAACTTGTAATCCGATGCATTTTGCCTCCTTTGAGGTGATTGTGTAGATTCTTTTTGTACCCTATGCCTATTTAGCTTTATGGATGGTTGTAGTTCTTCTTTTGTATCTATTTTATCATGGTTCACTATGATGCTAATATTAGGTTTGAGACAAAAAAATAAAATAAAATAAATAAATAAATAAAAAATAGCAATATTTTATAAAGGCGTGAATGGTCCCATGATGGATAGATACTAGTATTTGAAGTGTGGAATATCAACATACCTTAAAGGCTTTTTCATGAGAGATAAATTAAAAGTAATGTAATACTTGTACACAATAAGATAGAAAACTAAAATTTATGCACCCAATGGTCAAAAAATTCATGTAATACTTGCATGTCATTATTTTAATGTACAATACACTGAGATACTACAAAATGCAGTTTATTCATAGGATATTCTGGATTCAAAGGATTAAATATTTGAGAACTCAAATGCATCAAGATGAATCTAGCATTCCACAAAATATCAAAATCATTCTTATTTGACATATGACGAAAGATCAAAGTCATTTGTATTTCAAGAGGTTGATATTGCAATTAATGTAGTTTATTCACATGATATTTTGATGATTGAATGTTTGGAAACTCAAATGTATCAAGATTCATCTAAAATCGGAAGAGCCTTCAATCTTAGCACTACCACGAAGAAAAATGTACTCCTCTTCATTTGCAGAAGCATGTGAAGAATTTACTTCATCCTTCTCAAAAGTAACATCTCTTTCAAGTCCAGATTCTTAATTTTTTATTTTCTTGCAAACTTCCTAATGATATGGCATGGTGACACTAATATTTTCAGAGAGTTCATCTACTAAAATTTTTGGAAGTTATTTTGACAAGCTTCATGCTTCTCTTTTTGACAAGCAACTTCATTTCTTTACCCATGCATTGTTCCATAAGCTCCCAAGTTCTTTGCATGAGAAGAAAAGTTTTTTCTTCTTCTGAGTTTATTTCTATTGCATTCATTATCCACAACAATGGAAGAATTATTTCCTTTGTCTCTTCTTACTTTCCAACTAATAAATGATGATCCATCATCTCCAGATTCTACAACTAAATTAAGATTCTTCTAATATTTCAAGAACATTTGCAACATTTATTTCATAAGCTCCAGTTTACTCTTCATTATTTTTCTGTTTACTATTCTCAACACCATAGGTTTGAAGGGTCTAAAATTTGATATTATGTCTAGTCAAACAGTTGTTATCCACACATAATATTTATTGAAGGTATCTAGTCAAACAGTTGTTATCCACACATATTTGAAGAGCTTCATTATGAAATAGTTTATGAACATCTGCTGATAGATTTTGGAATCATGTTCCCATGAATAATCATGAGACTCAAACTGATATACACAAGTTTTAAAATGTACAAATATCCATAGTTTGTATCTTGAGATTTTTAAATTCAACATAATAAGATGTTGCTATTACAAGGTAGACAAATTACAAAAATAAGTAAATACAATTTTCTAACCTTCATCATTAGCAAATATTAATCTTAAGATAGTTGCATAATGTATGGCAGCAATGACCAACTTGGACAATACAATCTTCAAGCCAAATGCAAGTAAGATGTTGACTAGCAAGGAATACCACAACACTAAAAAACTTGATCCAAACATCCATGTCTAGCCAATTATCTTATCACCCAAACACACAAGCAACATAAACTAGCAATAACACCAAATTTGTGCCTCAGTTCTCACCAATATAGGGGCTCAATATGGAAATATTTGTCACTCAACAAATAAAAAAACATTCCCCTCCAAAATTCGTTTAATGCCACCAATCTGCATAAAAGCTGACAAACAGAGATTTTATTGCCCAAAGATGAAGATGTTATAATGATTTAGAATAATTGAGAGGGGGGTGAATCGGTTATCCTCAAGTCGAGATGTACCAATTCAACTTTCAATAAATTTAAATAGATTAATCAATCTCAAATATCGACTCAGTCTATATAGCATATCATCAACACTTTAACATTTCATGCAATTTATTAACTCTCAATTTCCTATATGTGTCATCTTCTAGTAAATAAACTATTATAAAATATACCATGCATAACAATAACATTTGCACATGAAAATAACACTTAGACACCAAGATTTAATGAGGAAACCCAATTTGGTTAAACCAACCAAGTAACTTGCTAGTGACTCATCTGCAGAGAAAGTTTTGGGTATTTCCATGCCCCCTCTTCCCAAGTTTAAAATTCCTTGCTTTATCTTAGGCCATATGATTTTTTTTCCTGATGAGATCATTGATGAAATGGTAAATGGTTTAGGGCTCACTCTTGTGGGAAAATTCCCATTGTTCAGACCTTCGGTCGAACAACTAAGGAAATGGGCAGCTTCAACCTAGTCCTTAAAAGGTAGCATTATAATCAATGCCCTAGTTAATGGCTTGTTTGTGTTCTCCTTTTTCTACCATGAGGATCTCTCAAATGTTCTTAGGAATGGATTGTGGTTTCTAGGTCCAAGTTTTAGAAATATCCTTAACATCTGTAAGTAAAAACCTAAGTTGGATCCGACTATTGAATTGGGAGTTCATGCTCCTACATAGGTAAGGTTGCCAAGGCTACCTTTGGAGTTTTAGAATAACAAGGTCTTTAAAGGTATTTCTTACTCCTTTGGTTCATTGCTGGTAGTTGATAAATGATGTAGGAGCATCCTTGGTTGACATGTTATCCTACTCATTTGTGTTCATTCCGCTAGTTGTTGTCGAGTTTCAGTCATTGCCAAGTTGCAACAATTGTCAAGTACTAGTAATTTTGTAGTTTAAGCCGAGTTGAGGTTATCCCACATCGTGTTAACACTCGAGTAAGCATGTTATCCCATCTCACTCTGTAGTGTGTGTCGAGTTCTTCAGTGTATGTCGAGCTATTCTTCATGTGTCGAGTGATCCTTCATGTGCCAAGTTTTCTTGTTGATGTTGAGTGTCAACATTTTGGACGTGTTTTCTATGTTTTTGGTGCGAGCCAACTTGCAGGATTTATTTTGATCATGATGTTTAGATTAGATCTTGTCTTGGGATGTGTGCAAACCATCTTTGGGTTAGCCTTTCTATTTTGTAATGTTCTAGAATGTTTTCTAAGCAGTTTTGGCAAGTATAAATAGGGGCTCTTGTGGAATCTTTTAGACATTCATTTTTGGGACAGAATGATATTCCAGCTTGGGAAGGGAATGAAGTATAGATGCAAGTTTTGAAGAGCTAGGGTTGTGGCTTAGAAACCAGAGGATTTCTTGGGGAACCTAAGGGTACAAGTGTGGATTCTTCTTGGTGTTCTTTTCCAGTTGTGTATCTGGACTAGTTGGGATTGGGTTTGTAAGTTGGATCTCGTTGGATCTTGTAGAACTGATTTTGTAATTGATGTTTATATTTGGCCCTATCCCAGAAGGTCTTATAGCTAGGCATATTGCATGTAATCAGTTATATTAATGAGTAACTTGAGTTTTGAGTTGGTATCAGATCTTGCATTATTGCTTTTTGTTGTTGTGTTTCTATTGTGTGGTTATTTGCTGGAAGCTAGGATATCTCCTTTGGGATTCTTCTGCCTTGCACTACATCAGGTGGTATTAGAGCCAAGTTGTTCCTGAGCATGTAGATAGATCATCAAAGCTGAGGCAATTAGCACTAGGATCATGGGTTGGAGAAGGTTGATTTGGTAGATCCAATTGATCTTCTAGATTTCTGGATCTATTGCTTAGGGTTTGTGAAAATCTTTGAAGATGCCTCCAAGAAGATTGGACCCTAGGGCGATTGATGATCTTAGTGATGTTGTAGAAGAATGGATCTCAGAAAAGGTTAAAGAAGATTTCAGATTTGAGCTGGAGGATGTTAAAGCCAATTTCAGATCTGATATTGTATTGATGAAGAGTGACATGATTGCTGAAATTTTGAGTGCTTTAGGTAGTGTACTTAGGCATGTGGGTACTGAAGGTAGTTATGAGGAAGTTGTCAAAGACTTTGAAGTTGTTGGATCAAGTGGTGAGGATAGAACTGATTGTGTGGAGAGACCTATTGGAATTAGGGCTAGTCAGTTTACTCGACCTGGATCTTAATTGAAGTTGAAGCATAAGATGGGGGTTTCTAATTTTTCAAGTATTTTGAATCTTGAAGACCTGATTGATTGGATTGGTGAATTGGAAGACTACTTTGAGCTTGAGGATATTGAGGATCCACTCAAAGTGAGGTTGGCACAAACTAAGTTGAAGGGACATGTTGCTCTTTGGTGGAAGGAACTGCATAGAGATAGAGAGGAGGAAGGTGAAATGAAGATCTCTCGATGGAGATTGATGGTGACTATGTTGAAATCTAAGTTCATTCCTACTGATCATGAACTTGAGTTGTTTAAGAAGTTGTAGAATTTGAAACATAAAGATATGTCTATGAAGGATTATAGTGAGGAGTTCTACAAGTTGACTATTCAGTCTGGGCACAAAGAATTGTCAAAGGAAAAGGTAGCTTGGTACATTAATGGTTTAAGATTCAATATTTAGGATGAGGTTGGTATGTTGAATATTCCTTCAGAGGATGCTTATCGGTATGCTTTGAGAGAAAAAGAGAAGCTGAAGAGGAAACATCAAGGTAACCCTCAAGGAAAGGAGAAGTAGGATAGCTCAGCACAAGCTAAATCGAGTGTAGAAGGTGAACCAAAACCTATTGATCAGAAAAGGAGGATAGGTGGAGGTGCATTTAGAGTTAATTGTTTCAAATGTGGAAAAGAAGGTCATAGATCTTTTGAATGCCCGATTAGTAGGATAGTTGTTGTTGTGAATGAGGTTGAAGTCTAGGACAATCAGCCTAAGCAAGGAGAGAATTTGTTGGCTCGACAAGTACTGGTGGGTCAAAGAACATTGGATTCATGTCAGAGGACTAGTTTTTTTAGGACTTGTTGTAAGTTTGGTGGCAAAATTTGCAAGCTCATTGTGGATGGTGGTAGTATTGATAACCTTGTTGCTGAAGAGATGGTTCAGAAACTTGGTTTGAAGAGAGTGAGACATCCTTATCCTTATTAGATTGCATGGTTGCAAGGTGAGCATGCTTTGGAAGTGAGGGAGCAATGCCTTGTTGATTTCTAGATTGGGCAGTATAAGGATCAAGTGTTGTGTGATATTATGGATATGAATAGTTGTCATGTGTTACTTGGTAGACCTTGGCAGTATGATTGCAAGGTTGTGCATGATTATGTCAAGAATGTGTTTACTGTTGAGAAAGGTGACAGGAAGTTTTTCCTGATTCCTTTATAGAATAAAGAGCTCTGTAGGAGGAACTTGAGTATTTGTAGCTGAGTTGAGTTGGTAGATTCTAAGAAGGTTGGAGATCAATGTGGAAAGCAGACCTATAGCACACCTAAGATGGATGTGAAGAAGAAGAAGAAAAATAAGGGAAAAAGTGTGCAAGTTGAAGACTTGGAGGACATGTATGTGAAGAACTAGTTTTGGATTTATGTGTTGAATCCCAAAAGATGTTCTTCTAGCTTCTAGAACATCTTTTTGAACCTAGGGTGTTTGATGCAAGAGCATCCTTGGTTGACATGTTATCTTGCTCATGTGTGTTCATTCTGTCAGTTGTTGCAAAGTTTCAGTCATTGCCAAGTTGCAACAATTGTCGAGTGCTAGTAATTTTTTAGTTTAAGCCGAGTTGAGGTTATCCCACTTTATGTTAACACTCGGGTTAGTGTGTTATCCCATCTCACTCTACAGTGTGTGCTGAGTTCTTTAGTGTATGCTAAGCTAATCTTCATGTGCTGAGTTTTCTTGTTGATGTCGAGTGTCAGCATTTTGGACATGTTTTCTACATTTTTGGTGCGAGCCGACCTGCGAGATTTATTTTGATAGCAACATTTATGATTAGATCTTGTCTTGGGATGTGTGTAGACTATCTTTGGGTTGGCCTTTCTATTTTGTAATATTCTAGAATGTTCTGTAAGTCATTTTGGCAAGTGTAAATTGGAGGTATTATGGAGTCTTTTAGCCATTCATTTTTGGGACAAAATGATATTCCAACTTGGGAAGGGAATGAAGGATAGATGCAAATTTTGAAGAGCTAGGGCTACAACTTAGAAACTAGACGATTGCTTAGGGAACCTGAGGGTACAAGTGTGGATTCTTCTTGGTGTTTTTTTCTAGTTGTGTATTTGGACTAGCTGGGATTGGGGTTGTAAGTTGGATCTAGTTGGATCTTGCAGAACTAATTTTGTAATTGTTGTTTGTATTTGGCCCTAACCCAGATGGCTTTATAGCTGGGTATATTGCATGTAATCAATTATATCTATGAGTAAAGAGTTGTAATTTGGTATCAGATCTTGCAGTATTATTTCTTGTTGTTGTGTTTCTGCTACGTGGTTATTTGCTGGGGGATAGGACATCTCCTTTGGGGATTCTCCTGCCTTGCACTACATCAATAAGGTCACCCTAACAAAAGGTTGCCTCTTTTTTGCCAGGATTTGTGTCAATGTCTAGTGAATCAAGTTCTTCTGTCAAAGGTTAATATTGAATCCAAGCTAGGGCCCTACATCCAAATCTTGCGCTATGCAAAATAAGATTTTTTCGACATAGGATGTAAAAGGTTTGGGCATTTAGATGTGACCTGTGCTACCCAGTAGGTTAATCTTAGGGTTCCTTCAAAGACCCCAGATAAAAGGTTGGGAATCTAGATCTATTCCCTCTAAAGCAGAAGCATAACCCTTGTGGTGGCCCTTTAGTGGAAGGGGGGATGGATATCTCCCAAGGCCCAGATTCTAAGGTTTAGGAGGAGGCCCTTCCTTCCACAACGCCTCCAGTTGATCCAGGTTTCGAGCCCTGTGGCCCTGGGATTCTAACCATTACCAAGAGGGTTAACAGTCCTTCAAGTGGGGGTAGTGGTTCTTTATTGACCTTTTCTTAGTGAAAAATCCTTGACAAGCCAATGGAGGATTCCCATACTTCATTATGTAGACGTGTTGGGGTGATCAACCCCTCATCCCCAGTTAAGCCTTCCAGAGAAACATCATGTATTTCAGTGGTTATCCCTAGGCTGACTTCCTCTTCTGGTGGGTCCACTAGGGGACCTGATCCCTCAAAAATGGCTACTAGTAAACTTGTCTCCCCTAATCCATGATTGGGTTTAGAAGGGGATTATGGTTCAGATTTGATCAAAGAGATGGAATATATTCAAATAAGATAAGATAAATCTATTAATGTCCAAAATATAAATTTATTTTGTACAATGAAAAATTACTCCCTTTAGTACAATGCAATATAACAAGTATGTTGATCTTGATGAAGCAACCAATTATATGTTAACAATTATGTATAATCCAATCACATTAATGGTTTATAAATAGCTTATCACTATGGGGCATTATCAACCACCTCCATTCTTTCTAACAAAAATTATATAAAACATTCACACCAAGTTATTTCACTCCAAGCAATCAAACCACATTGTCAATCTCACTCCGAATTGAATTAATCCCATATTATTTTTTAACAAGTTATGAAAAATGTTAAGTTGACCCAAGTAGAAGAATCATTTGTTGAGTTGGAGGGGGACAAGGAGAACAAATCACCTAAATCCCCTTCTAAGCATCTGGGAGTTGGACGTGAAGGGACTGATGATGTCATTTGTTTGTGTTGATGTGGCAAGTAGAGTGTCCTCGACAACATTTTGTGTTGGAGTGTTTGGTCCACTTGACTCAATAATATCTCTAACTTGCATAAGTAAAAACAAATAGTAAGGAAATCAAATGATTCATGTACTTTTTTATTCTTTCAATGTAATTAATTCCTTGCATTCACATCTTTATGGTATTTGTTCATCTTTTTCCTAAGCCTTCCTTCACATCACAAATCCACTTTTACTTTGCAAACAACATCACTACTCATTAGCTCTTATAATAGAATTCTCCACTTTTCTTTAGTGTCTTCTTGCATACCTAAGTGTTTCAAGCACAACAATTGGAGATAGAGCTTTTAAAAGGCGAGAGATTCTTCCTTGCAACAACAATGAATACTATATAAATACTTTCTCATTATGATCATTCTTCCCTTACTATTGTTGGAAGAAGAGACCAACATGGCCCAAAAGTAGGATAGTGGTATCAACCAACTCTATGGCCTCCCTCCTCTACATATCAAACAAATATATGCAAGCAACATGGTAGTAGGGCTACAACTGATAACTATCTTTAGCATTACGACAATTTTATACATTACACTAAGAATTTGATATCTTTCATATTTAAAGAATGAATCTTACATATTAATGTTCATATAGAAGTTCACATTGTGCATATGAACCATTTATATAACTTTAGATTGTTTATATACAATTTGATCTTCACAATATTGTTATGGTTTACGAGTGAATTGTATTTCCCCTTTTTTATCGAAAATATCTATGTGATTTTCTATATGTGATACAAAATCAAAATTTTAACTATATTTGCATCTCACTACATTATTGCCATATTTTTAAAAATATTGTAAATGGTATTTGTACATATACATAATTTCTCCATTTTATTTGCTCCCCCATATGATACTTTTTAATTAATACTTGTTTATTTAAAATAATTTATTGTTTTCTTTGTTGGGAGATTTTAATCATGGATCTTTCTCAAAATGAATTTGAAATTGTTGTGTCAAGTCTAGCTTCCTTGATCAACTCTGATGGCTCTTCTCAGACAAATTGATAAATGTAAAAGATATGTATCAGAGTGTTATTATGAAATTCTTATATATTTTGAAAATGCATCTTCATCTATTTATTACGTTGATACACATACATACATTTATGTAAATATATACATATGTATATGTATATGTATATATATGTATGTATATATGTGTGTATATGTGTATGTGTGTGCAGGCACGTGTGCATATGTGTGTGTTTGTGTGTGTGTGTGTGTGTGTGTGTGTGTGTGTGTGTGAATAATCATAATAGTAAACATATGAATATATTTATTCAATTCCTTAATCACTTGCTAAAACACTTAGGGCTTGTTTGGTAGTCGAAGTTCGATGGGAATAGGAAAATCCAACTGCTAGAATTCAAAAATTAAGCACGAAAAGTAGAAGTAGAATTTATTAAGCCATATTCCACAAATTATTTTAAGAATGCACAAATTCTAGAAGTGAGCTTATTCTAGCATTATTGAATGTCGCATTCAACAATTCCTGCAACCAAACAGACCCTTAAGATGATAGAAGGTTTGTGTAGGGAGAGGTCGATTAATTAGGTGACATGATGGAAAGGTCCCAACATGGATAAGAATATTGAAGGAGGCCACTTGTAGACTGTTTCATGCAACCTAGCATAGTATTTCCATCATCCTTATTAAGGTTATTGATTAGGAGAAAAGAAAGGAACTAGAGCTTAAGTATGTATTGTGAATAAGTAATTATTTCTTAATTTAATTTGGTTTAAATGCATAGCATTGTATGTTAATCATTGGGAATTGGTTTTCTCCTAGTAGAGAACATTGGGTAAGTGCACAAAGACGAGTCTCAATTCTGTGGAAGTCCATTTTGTGGAATGAGACTTCTTTAGAATTAGGCACCCAATTGTTAAGAATCAGGTACTCGTTATGGCTCGAGAGCCTGTTCCATATTCAAAAATTGGGTGCCTAATTTTTTAATATAGATCGGGCTCCTGAACCATATTTTAAAAATTGAGTGCCCGATTTGTAAAAACTTAAATCCCATATTTTTTGTCATTTGTGTTGGTGATAGTGACTTTTGAAGATGGGAGCCCAATTTTAGACATCCTACCAATTCCCCCAGCTGACTTTTTTCACTCTTCCAAGTATTTTAATTTGTTTTATATTATTTTATTTCATTATTTTTTAGTTTTTTTCTTTAAAATTTAGTCAATTTTGTTAGGAATAAGGTGTCTCAACCTTGTATAATTCCTATTCTTATTATTTGTTTTGTAAAATGTATTTCTTGCAAATAATGTTGATGTGTCGACATCTTGAATTGTGTGTAAGGAGATCATGACTAAAATGGTTATGACGGATTCCTATGACACGTAAGAGCTATGTTAGAAAGATTCAATGACAGGTGAAGACATGTGGCAACTAAGATATTTGAGTACTGTACACTCTACCCCAATAGTGGGGTTCAGGGTTCCTATTTTCTCGAAGAATGGTAAAACCCTAATACGGTTTACCTTTTGGGAGTAGCCCTAAAGTGAAGTACATGGTATAAGCATTTTTAGGGTTGCGAAGAGATGCGTTTCGAAAAAGGTGTATTGTTGGTACTGCGAGTAGCTACTGGAGTCTTTTGTTGTTGATGTTGAACTTGCATTGCAAGTGTATTGTAACCTTGTGTTGAAGATAATACATTGTGCAGGTTCTGAAGGGGTGGGGTTGTTTTACCAAAAGGTTTTTCCCCACCGACAAATCCTTGTGTTATGTGTTCCTTTCTTTGTCTATTTTCTGTATGCATGGTTGGCTGCAATATTGTTGTTTACATGATATTGAATCTGTAAGTGTAGAAGATTTTAATAGGATTTGCATCATACTTTCCTTATGAGATTAGTGTAGGAAGCTATTTTCGCACCTGAGTTTCCTTACAAATTTATTGTTTTTTTGTTCACAATTAATACTTTTATATCTACAATTCTAGATTTGCATTGTATTTACTTTAAACATTATTTTCTTTGACAAATTTAGTATATAAAATGTACAATAGGTAAACTATAAAGAAAAACATGAATCATAGTTTCAATTGACACTTAAAACATAAACTATAGGTTCAATTTCAATTAAAAAACATAAAATTTAAGTAGAAAACATAAACATTAGCATTAGGTAAAATGTAATAAAATATAACACAAATTAAAAATTTAGGCAAATAAATTTAAAATAAACTTCAGCATACAAAAGAAATCTAAATTTGAAAATTGTAAACTTAGAAAACCAAAAAATGTAAAAAATCATGTTTATATCATTTTGTTCTCGAGCTCCTCCATATTAGTTTAAATAGTAAAGACTTTAAGTTCATGTAAATTTGTACCCTAATCCATTCAAACCCTAACTCGATAAAATAACATTATGAAATAGTAAACAATGATTGTAAATATAAACAACTTGTGCTAACTCTAAATACTAAACCATAGTTGTCAACAACAAACCATAATTGAAAATTTGAAAATTCATGGTCTTTTTGAAATGAAGGCTCCCACTCACATAAAGGCTCTTGTTTTAGCTTTTGAGCCTACTACAGTCCACATAGCTCATGCTAGGGTTCAACATGTAGTCTCTTCCACCCATCGTCCTCTAGCTACTACTGGGGATTCCCTTTGTCCTCTGGATGTGATGGTGGAGGCTTTTTGCCCTCCTACTGTGGCTCGGGTCACTGCTACTAGTTCTACTCTCATTCCTCCAGCTACTCATGTTATAGATGATCTTCGTTCTCCTAATGCATCTCAGGTTGGTAGGGGAGATCTGCAATTTCTTATGCGGATGTGGCTTATTTTGAGGTAGGTATTGGTGCTCATGCTCTGAAGAACTTGATCCATTCAATTGTGCCTTATCATTTGGTTGTGCTTTGGTGTTTAGCTATACCTATTGTTGTAAGTAACTCGATTATGCTTCATCTTGATTCATAAATTGTTGATGAGATTTCCACACATGTGGAGGATTATTCTTCTACTATTGCTATTTTTTGGTTTAGGGGGTTTTGGTCGTCTCTTTCAAATTTGCATGCTTGGATTTCCAAATATTGGGAACCAATCATTTCAAATTTAGTTCAGATTTACCTTGTGGCAAGGGGTTTTTTTATTGTGAAATTTTCTAATGTTGATGATAGAAATGAAATCATGTGTCATGGTTTCTCTTGGGAGGAAAGGTTCCCTCTGATGGCCAAACCTTAGTATTCGACTTTTGATCTGACTACTAAAATCCTTTAATAAGATTCCTTTTTGTGTAAGGTTGTCAAATCTTCCCCTGCACTTTTGGCTAGATTTAGTCTTAAAGGCTATGGGGGAGTCCCTTGGGGATTTCTTGCTTGTTGATTTGGTTTCCTCCAATATCTATAGGACAATGTATGCTTGCATCTTTGTGGAGATGAATGTCTCTAAGGGGCTTCCTGAAAAGATGAAGTTGCCTTCTCCAAATAGTTCTTGGATTCAAGCTCTTGATTATGAGGGTATTCCCTTTGGGTGCAAGAAATTTCATAAGACTGGTAATATCACTACGTGATGCTCCTCTAATAAGGTTAGATTGAAGAAATCACCTTCTTCGTGGTTGGGGGTTTTGGATGATCGCTATATGGTTCAGAAAGTATCCACGGATGTGGATGGGTTGGATAACCCTTATCATATTGATCTCTCATTGGTTGAGGATTCTATCGCTATCTCTAATGATTTGAATGTTGTCCCTATGATGGTTTTGACTTTGAATGTTGTTCATGTCCCTTCTCCTGTTGTTGATTCTATTGATTCAATTTTTGTCCCTTTGGCGCCTTTGAATTAGAATGGTGATGCTAACCCTTTTTCTATTGTTGACTCTGTCCAAAACATTGTTGCTAGTGCTTCTCTTGTTGCGAGGGTTTTTGGGGTTAGTGGGGATTGTTAGAAGGTTTTTGGGAAGGTGGAGAATGGTTGGACATCAATTAAAGGAAAAAAAGAAAAATCCTCCAAACCTTCATTTGATATGTCCTTACGTTCTCAAAGATTGGACCAAAATTTAAATCCTGATGGTCTATAGTTTCTTGGATTGTTTGCCCTCTTGTGGGAACTTGGGTGTGTCCCTCTAGTTTGTCAGTTGGTTTTTGACAGTTGTTTTAAGATCTTCATTGTTATATCTTTCTTGTCCCTTTGTACAAGGTTTTATGTCCTTGCAAAACCCCTTTTTACTTAATTAAAACAAACCATAATTCTATCCCTAATTAAAAATACTAAAATTATATTTTAAATAATAAACCATAAACCTAATACTAAATGCTAGATCATAATATTAAATGTAATCCTAACCCTTATCATAAATGCTAAATTCTAACCTTAATTCTAAATAGAAAAACTTTAATAAAAAATGTTATATCCTAAATCTCAAACCAACATATATTAATGCTCAATCTAGTAAAACCTAATTTTGTAAATGTTAAGTTCCATAATTTTAAATCCTAACCCTAAAAGTAAATGCCAAGCCCTAATTATAATCCTATTTAAAAAAAGTTAATCTTAAATGTTAATCCACAATCTTAATCATAACCTTAAATGCTAACCCTAATTATCATTTAATGATCTAGGATTAAGCTTTAGCATTTCACATTTAGGATTAGGGTTTAACATTTAGTATCATGGATTGTATTCAATTTTAGATTATAATTAACTAGGCTTATGATTTAGGGATAGGGTTAGGATTAGGATTTAAATATTTGAGATTTGAGTTTAACATATAGTATTAAAGGGTTAGGGTTTAGTATTTAGAATTATAAGGGTTTAACATTTATGATTAAGGTTACAATTATAATTTAGCATTTACAATTAGGGTTCATGTTTAGCATGTATAATTATGGTTCATTATTTAGGATTATTTTTACCTCATAGGATTTAAAGTTTACTGTTTTAGATATAGATTTAGTATTTAGGACTATTGGTTAGCAAATTGGGATTCAACATTTAGGATCAAGATTTTTCATTTAAACCCTAACCAAAAACCTAATTCATATATGAAGTGTAACCATAACCAAAAATTTAATATAAATCCTAACACTTTAGAACCAAAAGTCTAAGCACAATCATAACACTAACTATACTCGCAAGTAGAATCATAAACTTAATTGTTATCCTAATCATAACCTAAAGCCCAACCCTAGCACTAAACATAAGTATTTATCTAAACTAAGAATGAACTTGATACAATGGTTTAATACAATATTTTTAAGGGGTTTTAAGTTGCGTGCTTGAGTCATTTATATTTCTAGGATTAGATAATTTTGTGTTCACTTTGATAATTTAGACTTATCATTCAAAGTTTTTATTTTATTTGGGGTTTTGTATCTCCTTATGAAACTTATTTTTACCTTAATCCAATAAATAATGTCTATTGTTAACTATCCCTAGTCATTGTCATCATCAAATGCTATAATATATATTGTAAGCTTTAAGGTTGACATCATTGGAAACACATAACACTAACCAAAATATCTTATTAGAGTTTATTTTTGTAGCCATAGGCATGCATTATCCAAAACCTCAATAGTTGAAAGGTCACATCCATTAGTTTATTAAAAGTCATAATATAAACTACTTATGATGAATCTCTCATCCATTATGGATGATACCCAAAATATTAGGTCTAACTAAATACATAAAATTTACAAGGTTGATAGAATCTTGATCGTAATTTGAATTGTGTAAATGCAATGTTGGCATGCTAATTTTTTATGTTATTTTAAATATCAGTTAACTCATTTTATTGATCTAGTAATTTCCTAAACCACTAGTCCAATCATCTCAATATTTTTAAAAATTTAATACTTTATGAAACATTTATATAAAGAAAAGGAAAAATTGTGAATAAAGTAAAAATGTAACATAAACACATACACATTAAAATGTAATAAACTAACCCTAACACTTTAGAACCAAAAGTCTAAGAATAATCATAACATTAACTATACCTCTAACTTGAATCATAAACTTAATTGTTAAACCCTAATCATAACCTAAACCATAACCCTAGCAATAAGCATTAGTACCAACCTAGATGACAAAATAGGTTTTCGTTACATAATCGAAAACTCTTACCCTAACTATGACATGTATTTTAAGATGTTTAAGTAGTTTTAAAGACATGTAATTAGATTGTGAATATTTATGCATGTGTGCCTTCTATTCTGGCAGCCTGTATTATAGAGAGGTCCATCAACTAAAAATAAATAAAGCACATTTACAAATAAGTGATAAAAGCTTCATGTCTCTATTAGATGGTGTACACACCCCTGCATATCAGAGCATTTTTGGGAGTGGTGGTAGATGGTATTTGACCATCCACCATGCACTAATCGTGAGGTGTCCATGTACTTTCCTAGGAAATTATGGGCAGAGTTTGAACTGGGTTTAAAACCCAATTATTTTGATATAAAACCATTTCAGGGGTCGGTGGAGGGATGCCTCAGGATAGGCCTAGGGAAAAGCTCAGTGACAATACGAGCAATCTTCGATGTCCTCAATCTCTTTTTCCTCTTCCTACACCTCTCCATCATCGAGAAGTGTCATCTACTCTTAGTTCATTAAGTTCCCTTTCAGGAAATTTAGTACAGAAGTGGATGGAGGTGAGGGATATTTGTCCCCTTGGACACATTCATACTAGTTGTGGGGATATATGCAAAGACCCCCAAAGCGATGCAGATACAACACATGATGCCCATGATGTCGAGGGTGGTGATTTTGATAATGAGGTGTATGCTTCTCATGGTGGCGCTAGTGGTGATATTGATGTGTCATCATTTGTTGACCTTCTTTGTGGGAAGGGAGATAGTAAGAAGCAATAGCTAAAGATTTATTTAAAATTTAGAAAGTGCATTATTATTTACTTTCTACATATGCATAATTGTATTAACCATATTAATGTATGTCGATTTTCAATTAGCAGAGGGTGGATGATACTATTCATCCTAGGAGAGATTGTAGTCCTTTTTCATGACCTTTGGACATTGGCATCCCTTATACAATATGCACTTTGAATTATGCTTAAAATAATGTACATTGGAACTCAAATTTAATAACATGTGCTCATTTTTTTTGGTTTGATTTTATAGGATTGTCATTGGTTACACAGTCAGATGCTTCTATAGGTCTTGATCCACCCACCAGTGAGGCACAACCTCAAATACCTATGGTATAAACTTTTCAAGAAAAATATTTTTTACTATTTTTATGTGCACATTGTTATTAACTTATCTTTAACTTTGATTCACGTATAATAATATATGTTGGTTTTATGAAAAGGGGATGGATCGTACTATTCCATCTAGGCCTTAGTATAGTCTATTTTCAAATCCTTCATCTTTTGACTATTTTAGACATGTTGATGCTTCTAGTAGTGATGCTCAACCTCAAATACATATTTTATGTACTTTTTCAAGATTGTTTTGTTGCATATGTATGCTTAGTAACTTATATCTACAACTTGGATCCATCATTGTGTTTTGTAATTGTAAGCCATCGGAGTCTCTAGACTCATCTGTGACACTGGCTAGTACTCAATTATGATATATATGCTTTTATTTCAAAAAAGTAGTGTAAATTATGTAATTTTTAATTTACGTACTTTGTAATTCATGTATATATAATTTTGACTCTTAAGGTTTATGTATCCATAACTGTAGGACGATGTCATAATGAGTGTTGGTGGGAGTATAGGACTAAGCTAGATGGAGGTACAAACATCATCCTTTGAGGTCAGTATTGTTATTTATAGATAGTTCATTATGATCTTTATCAAATTTTTAAAATTTATGTATCCGACCGCTGCCACATTTGGTAGCTAAGACAGTGCACCTCCTCCTGTTACAAATTGACACCTATCTCACATGGTATTATTTTAAATAAGCACTAAATATTTTATTTTATTTGCAAACTAGATTTTGAAACCCATTTCAATTAAGCATGTACATATTTTCTTCTCAGGATGCCCCACATGATGAGACACTTCATGTTACATATGAATCCTCTTCGTGTGGAGTAAAGAGGACTACATATCAGATAGGTTAGGTCTTTTGGCAGCTTTACATTGTGTTTTTATGACACATTTTGTTTATTATGATACACTTTGTGTTAAGATAGTTATTTGTATTATATATATTTTTTGACTTCATAGATCATGTTATCACATATTAGACCATGTTATATATTTTTATGACTTGTTATCATGCTAGTGTATGGTATCTTCTTATGTTGTCATGTTGTAAGTATGACCCATTTTGTTTATTGTGACATGTTTTATTCATGTTATGAAACATTTTATTAGTATATGGTATGAACAACAATTTAAATAATTTTAATTAAAGATAGGAACATTAATTTAAACATGTTTGAATGTAAAATTAATGGAAAAATATAGGAGGTCATTTCAAATTGGCAAAGAATTTAATATCAAGTGCACACCAATAATGTTCAAATAGAAGTGAACTCCCATATTTTACACAATTGAACTCTTTTTTTTTTTTTAAAGTGAAGTCATATATATGTATCACAATATGAAGGGCATAAATAGAAGTCAACTCGTGTTCTTAAATGTTTACATGTTTCGATTGAAATAAAAAAATTGGTTGAACACATTTCTTTGAATGAGCTCCTAAAAAATTAAAAAATACACAAATTGAAATGTTAGTAAAATAATAAATTTATAAGATCTATTTGTATTATGTAAATATGTTTAATGTACACTCACTATGTGTAATTACACAAGATGGTGATGTTGGATGCACCTAAAATATTTAAATTTGCATCAGTTGTACTTGAGACCTGAATAAGAGTTATATAAGTTCTCTAATTTTATATTGACAGTACATACATAAATTTAAATTATATAAGTACATATAGAAAAAGAGCACAATAAAGAAAAAATGTACATGTGTGTATTTTGTAGTCATCCCATTATATCATCTGCATCCTCTCTCTTTTGCAATGCATCTATGATTGCCTCAAGGTTTTCCATTGAAATTTTCCATAATACCTTATTGGCGGGTCTCCCTTTGTATCTTTCTAATTTGATATTTGTTTCCACAACCAAATGAGAATAGTGTAAAATCTTCTTTTCTAATTGGTAGTCTTCAAATGTTGGTGAACCATTTCTTCTTGTTAGGTAGGTACGTAGCTAGCTGTCAACTACAATGACAGACCCAATTGGATACTCAAAACCATCATCATCTACTTGATGACATATTAATTATTTTTTAGGTTTGACATATCTAGCTAGCCAATACTCAGTTTGTTCATCGTTATCATCAGGTGTAATAACAACATAAACATGTCCTACAAGATAAGATAAAGTACATAAATAATAATGACGTGTATATAATTAAATAATATATTAATGACATGCACTTCAATTATATTAATGACATGTACATAAATAGATAATTTAAATTGAAGCATGATCACAACAAAATTAAATTAAATTGTGCATACTAGGTTGAATGAGGTCTAAAATATGACCATAGTCTTCTAATGCAAATGTAACATTTGGGCCTTCATTTACTATATCATCTTCAATATGTGTATCAATAGGTGCTAATGATTTTTGTTACCAATCTTCAACCCATTATGTATTCTCACATTCTTCCCATTCACCTAGAAGATAGAACTAACAAAAACAAGCAAGCTCCCTAGTCCATATACTCCAAATGTTAGAATCCAAACTCCTAAATGAATGCCATTTAGCTGACCCACTAATTATATCATAATCATATCTTGAAAGGATATTCTTCTCTTCTACTAGGCAGAAGAAATGTCTGATTTTAGATTTTTGACTTGATCTTGTGTATAAATATTTGTTGTACACCATTCCAAAATGTCATGTGCATTTTTCAATTTGGATTTTTCCTCAAATTTTAATTGCTCTCTGTAAAGGGCTCCCTTCATGCATGCACCAACACCATCATGTTCTCCTTGACCATGTCTAGCCTCAAAAAAACTTCTCATATGTTGGATATTACTTTTCCTATGTGTCCTAGTCAACCAATAGAACATTGTAGCATTCATGAATTATCTTGTACAATTATCTGACCATAATAGATGTTGTGTCATTTCAATTTTTCTCTCTCTTGAGGGAAATTTAGTACAATAGTGGATGCAAATGAGGGATATTCGTCCCCTTGGACACATTTGTAGTAGTTGTGGGGATATATGCAGAAGCCCCCAGAGTGATGCAGATACAACATAGGATGCCCATGATGCTAAGGGTGGTGATTTTGATGATGAGGTGTATGTTGCTCATGGTGGTGCTAGTGATGATATTGATGTGTTGTTATTTGTTGACCTTCTTTGTGGGGAGGGAGATAGTCAAGAGCATCAGGTAAAAAATTAATTAAAATTTATAAAGTACATTATTATTTACTTTCTACATATGCATTATTGTATTAACCATATTAATGTATGTTTATTTTCAATTAATAGAGGATGGATGATATTATTCCTCCCAGGAGACAATATAATCTTTTTCTAAGACCTTCAGACGTTGGCATCCCTTATATGACATGCACTTTGAATTACACTTAAAATAATATACATTGGAACTCAAATTTAATAACATGTGCTCATATATTCTTTTTATCTAATTTTATAAGGATTTTCATCAGCTACATGGTTAGATGCTTCTATAGGTCTTGATCCATCCACCAGTAAGCTACAACCTCAAATACCTATGGTATGAGCTTTTCAAGAAAAATACTTTTTACTATTTTTATGTAGACATTGTTATTAACTTATCTTCAATTTTTATTCATGTATAATAATGTATGTTGGTTTTACAAACAGGGGATGGATCGTACAATTCCATTGAGGCCTTAGTATAATCTGCTTTTGATTCCTTCATCTTTTGACTATTTCAGACATGTTGATGTTTCTAGTAGTGAAGCTCAACCTCAAATACGTATTGTATGTACTTTTTCAAGATTGTTTTGTTGCATATGTATGCTTACTAACTTATATCTACAACTCTAATCCATCATTGTGCTTTGTAATTGTAGACCATTGGAGTACATGATCATCATGGTAGAAGCATATCTCTAGACTCATTTGTGACACTAACTAGTACTCAAGTATGATATATATTCTTTTATTTCAAAAAATTGTAGTATAAATTATGTACTTTTTAATTTGTGTACTTTTTAATTCATGTATATATAATTTTGACTCAAGGTTTATGTATCCATGATTTGATCACAATGTCGCCATGAGTGTTGGTGAGAGTATAGGACACAAACATCATCCTACATAGTTCATAATGATCTTTATCAAATTTTAAAAATTTATTTATTCTGTTACAAGACTTGACCATTGCCACATTTGGTAGCTATGACAGTACACCTCCTCATGTTATAGAGGGACACCTATCTCACATGGTATTATTTTGAATAAGTACTAAATATTTTATTTTATTTGAAAATTAGATTTTGAAACCCATTTCAATTAAGCATGTACATATTTTCCTCTCAGGATGTCATACAGGATGTGATATGCGATGCCCCACATGATGAGACACATCATGTTACATAGGATGATCCATCTGAGTCCTCTTCGTGTGGAGTAAAGAGGACTATAGATCAGATAGATTAGGTCTTTTGGCACCTTTACATTTTTTTTTTTATGACACATTTTGTTTATTATGATACACCTCGTATTAGGACAATTATCTGTATTATATATTTTTTGGACTTCATAGATCATGTTATTATATATTAGACCATGTTATATATTTTTACAACATGTTATGACACATTTTGTTAGTATATGGTATGAACAATATGTTGGAAGATTAATGGGAGACAAGATACAAAGAGGCTGGTAGGGGGGTGAATCAGGATCTTAAACTTATTCCTATAAAATCAAATTACTGATTTTACACCTATAATTGTGTTTGGCTTGTTGGAGATTCTGAAAATATAGTTAACTATATAAAAGTGCAGCAAAATCCTAGTACTATGATTACTCATATTATAGAGAAAATTAAAATTAAAACTGAGATCCAAACTTTTGAAGAAATCTATGTTTCTCATCAATTTAGAGAAGCAAATATAGTTGATGATGGGCTGGCTAATTTGGTCACGAGGAGTAATGATATTATAAAGTGGAAAGGCACATAAAATATGGAGGGTGAGCTCATTAATATCATTAATTATGATAGATTAAACTCCCGAGCAAGGGTTATTATTAATCAAAATGAAGGAAATAATTAATTAATTTTTAACACCAACACGTTTTTCACAAGGAACAACACTAGGTTTTGGGATTTCATGGGGTTCAAGACTCATTTGGATTGTAAAGAGGATTGGATAAAGTGGGTTGTATGCAAAGTCTGGCAGTGCAAGGGCTTAATATCCATAGAACAAATCAGACCAATGGGATTAGTCTAAATTTTCTTGAGCCAGAGGATTGTTAGTAGAAGGAGCATAAAAATACCTAGATAATTTTAAAGAAAGGTGGTGTTGTGAAGTTTTTGGAGAAGTTCCATGGCATAGACAAGGAGATTACTCGGCAATTTATGAAGATGTGGGAGAATGGTAAGGTAATTCTCCATAACCAAAGGGTTATTATCAACATCAACCTACTTTCTAAAGTTAGTGGGTTGTCAAATTCTGGATTTTTTTTTAAAGATATAAGTATGCAAAGGAAGCCCTTAATAGATTCCCAACTAAGAAAAAGGAAAAGGTTCTTTTGGTAAAGAAGCGTGCTAGTTTCTTAGAAATCCAACAGATTAAGAAGAAATGGTGTAATGTTGTAAGAGCATTATGGAGTATTATCACTCTTGATGGTAGGTTCACAAGAGTTTGTAACTACCACTTTGTTTTTCTTAATCACTTTAGACATGAGGTTAAAGCTTCTTTTCCTTTCCATCTTTACAATTCTCTAGTTAAGGGCCTTGAAAAGCATTGCAAGAACCCCTCTAACCCTATTCTTCATGAGGGTTTAATATGATTGGTTGTTGAGCATTGTGAGAAGCACAAAGTTGGGGACTTGATAGAGACTAAAAAATACAAGTCCAAACAGGAGTCTTGCAGGAAAAGGAAGAGGGAGGTGAAATAGGACAAGAAAATTAGGGTAGTCGTCTCAGACCCAAAGGACTCCTTGGATGGCTCTTCTGATTTAGATAAGGACCTTAAGAAGAAGAAAAAATTTAAAGTGTTTGAATTGGAAGAGACTTCTTTGTCCACTTCTACTAATAGTTCAGAGGGTAATTCTACCTCCTTGAAGACTGAAGACCAAGGTACTAAGAAAAATGGTAGTTTTGAAGGGGAGGAGGTTAGTGCTCTTGATGATGATGATCAAGTCGATTCTGAGGAAGAGGAAAATAATAACATGGAAGATGAATGTGGGGAAGGTAAGGAAGATCTCACACTCCACAAGAATTAGGCCAAAGAAAAGTTGGAAAAAAAAGATGATAATAATGCAGAGTGCAATGTTAATTTTGATAGAGGGTATGGTGTGGAAGACAAGGAGATCCTGGAGGAGGATAATTATGCCAATGATGATATTGAGGAGAACTATACTAAGGAAGCTGAGGGGTTGTCTCTTAGGTCTCAGGAGAATGAGAAATGTAGTCAGCACACCAATTTGGAAGCTATTGTAGTGAAAGGCCTAAATGACATTAGTGATAATAGGATGGACTATAATACTAATATTGAACAGGACACTATCAAAGCCAAGGTTACTACATCGCTGGACCAGTCCTAAACTAGAAATAAGGACAAGGAAATGGTTAACTTGAAGATTCTTGACATTTCTCAAGCTAGGTATTCTAATTCCCTTCAATTTGACAACTGGTCTATCAATAAAATTTAATTGATTAAGATGGAAATGAAGGATGCTAGAAAGGAAATTGGCAATGAGAAGAATACTGATTTGACTAGTTTGGTTAAGGAAATGGAGAACAATATTAAGAAGTTGACTGAAGGGATAGAGAATAATGAAGTTTTGTTGGTTACCATTTTTCTCAAGAATCATGAGAAACTAAAGGCATCCATGATGAACCATACAAAGCTTTACAAAATGCTGCAAAATTATAAGGTTATTAATCTGGACAAGGATGAGGAAGACACTGATGAAGTCATGGGTCCTAGCAAGAGAACAAGGACCAATATGAGAAAGAAGAAGAAGGACACCAAAGTGAAAGAGCCTAAAGTGGACTCCATCCTTTAGACTTTGCAGAAGCTGGAAGATCCAAAAAATCAAACAGAGTGTCTTCTCCTAGAATTGGTCTAGTTTCCTGGTTTTTCCTATTCTGGTCTTTTTTTATTTTTGTGTCTTCGTTAGACTGTTTCACTCTCGTCACTTTTGTTGATGATGTTGTTTAGTTTCTTTTTGTTAGTTTTCTTTTTGTTTTTTGTTGGTAATTGCTTCATGACTATCTTTCTCATTTTAGGTCCCTTCAAAACCTATTTTTACCTTTAATCCAAAACATCTCATATGTTTAACATAAAATAGTAAAACTAAAACATAATCATCCATGAAAATTTCAACTCATAACATAATGATTTGGTAACCTAGAAATAGTTCAATGTGAAGGTAAAATTGGGGTGGGGATGAAACCCACAAATCATCACTATTGCAACAATAAAGTTAACCTATTGGGTTACAATGTTTTATCATAAGATATGATCTACCCTAAGAGGGTTCTTCCCTATTAAAATATTTAGAGACAGTTAGGTCTCACCTTGTTAAAGGATTTTACACTTACAACAAAGTAAGGACTTTGTCAGGACGTTTACATAGATATGATAAGACCACTCTATTAAGAGATTTTCCTTGACTAAATTAACTATAATTGATTGAGTATTTGACCCTCAATTTTTTCTATAAGTTGATCTTGGGTATCCTCCTTTCAATGTATTTGATATGATCTCCTAATCTGATATCTTTGTTCATTCCTTCACTACTCTGATTGCTCTCTGTTTGATATGCTTCTAGAATTGATCTTTCTCTTCACATGCACATACTCACTGATTCTAGGGTTAGAATCCTTCTTAAATAGATGTCTTGTGAAAGTTCTAAATCTTGATCGAGGGTTTACAATCCTTCATCTTTTGTCATTTCGATCTGATTTTATGATTTCTTGAATTGCATACCTCGAGATCACTATTTCCTTTACTGGTGTGTAATCATCTTCTTAGGTGGCTCTACAAATATTTAATGACATATAAAAGTCAGCCAAAATGGTTTACATATGTGTTTGTGCCATTACAAACTAATATGACAAAACTGAAATACTAATAGGCAACATAAGCTTAGAGATCAAAACAATAATTTTAATAATTTTAATTAAACATAGGAACATTAATTTAAACATGTTCACTAGTACATTTCCCCTTGTTTTATACCAAAGGCCATATTGGCCTATGAATTCTTTTTTGTTTTTTTTTTAATGCTCGAGTTGGTCAAAATTTTGACCAAATTGGATTCATAATGAAAAACAAAAAGAAAATTGTAACATGATTTGTTATTTGGTGAGTTTGTTTGGTGGTGGGAGTTTATTGTTCAGTCTGCACAGTAGTTTGTTGTTTTCCCTCGGCCTTTCCTTCCATTTCTTGCCTTCCATTTTAGGTTATAAATTGGATTTCTCCTTGAGATATAATGAAAAATTATATATCCAAGGTTTCTAGAGAGACTAATGGGACAAGGATGAATCGAGGGCAATGACATTGAGAATTGGTGGGCTTCCTTGCCCATTAACCTCTCAAATATTTTGGACAATAGTAAATGAGTGTGGTTTAGGGAGTTTCAAACCTACTTCAAAAATCATTAGAGAGGTATGGCTCTAACTTTCTCCAAAAAAATTTGAAGGTTAGCGTTTCTATAATTCTCTATTTGTTAGTTGTACACATTTTACCTTTATGATTGTTGATGTGGTGGTTGGAATGTATGAATATCGGGAGAAAGAAATTGAGAAATATTTTCTCTTTTTCATTGTCAACAAATTGCATCCTCATAGGGCTTCTGGCACAAAATCTCTCTTTCTCTCAAAAGCCTTCACGACTCTTAGAAGCTAAGTAGATGGAAACACTTCAAGATTATCTACAATGAAGATACATAGTCCAAAAAAATGATATAATATAATACGAAACTTACTTTTCTAAATGAGATCTTAATCATCCAACTTATTTGTAATTTCTTAGCCTCGATGGTATATTAAAGCCCAAAACAATATTTTTCCTCCATTCTACAAAACCCAAGAGCATTGCTCACAATAGGATGCTTTGAGATGCTAGAAGGAGCAAAAATTTCTATAATACCCAAAAAAAAAAGATCTTGTGTCAAACCACAAGTAACCTATAGTAACTCAAAAAAAATAATGACCCCAAAGCCAAAAACAAAAGGATCTATTCAGTGTGCATCAAAGTCTCAAAAACACATTTCTATATACTTTTGAATTTTCATAAACAAAATCATCCAATATTCAAGCATGTCATTATCTATTAGACCATTGAAATTATATTTTGATTTGTTTTAGATATATTGTCATAGTTAACATTAGGTGAAACTTTATTCTATCCATTAGTTTGTAGTGCATCATAATGTTAATATAGATATATATTACTAGTTCCTCCAGAGTGTATGCACCCTAAAATGGTCGCCTAGACTATGGGCCCCCATTATTCAATTTATCAATTTATCAAATTTCTTAAATCAATGGTTTGCAATATTTTATTAAATCAATTTAAATCAATTTCTTTGATCAAATTCAATTATTCTATTTTTCTAAGGTTGATCATTCTATCCGAAGTCTTATTTAATTAAAAGAAAATCTCCTCTTTTAATTAAATAAAATAAGTCCCCATTTAATTAAAAAAAAATCTCTCTTTTAATTAAATAACTCATTTTCATTTAATTAATTAAGAGAAAAACCCCTCTTTTAATTTAATTAAATATTTCCTATTTAATTAAAAGAACTTGCTTCCTTTTAATTAAATAAGTTAAACCCACTTGAAAAAAGAAATAAATTAAATAAAGATTAAATAAATATTTAATTTATTTTCTCTACACTTAAATGCACATATCTCTAAGTGGGACTTATCTTTATCCTCTTTCCACTTTCTTCTCAACCACTCCTCTTTTCTTATTGGTGGAATTTTGTCTCACATGGATCAAACTCTATTATCCATATTGGTTGTGAGAAGCCTGTCACCTCCATATTTTCCTTTATAAGGGAGAGCCCTCTCCTCATTTTGGACATCCACAATTCATCCACAATTCATCCATGATATATCCACAATAAACCCATGATTATGCTATTGTTATGCTACAGGATTGGAGAGCAAATTTTGAAGAAGGAGTTTTGAATGCTAAAGCTTTTGTGGAGAACTTCTATCTTCTTGTCTCATTCTCTCTTGCACCCATGGCTTTCATCATGGGCTTTTATCATTGCATTTGCATATTAGTTTAGAGTCATATTTTCTTTCATAGATTAGATCTTGCTTTGTTTTGCATTGTTATCATTTAGATTGTCTTGCATTTTTATTTTCATAAATATTTGACGATCATGGAGACTAGCACTCTTGATTTTTCTCTTTGAATCTCTCATTTCATAGTGTACTTGCATGGGCATGAACTAGGTCAAACTGAAGGCCTCCATTGCAAACCCTTGCACTCCATGAATAGAGAGCTATGAGTCACTATTCGAGACCTCACTTTTGAGAAATCTTGGATATAATGACTCATAGAAGTGTGCTCACATTTTAGGCATACATTTTTGGTGCCCACCATGGGGCAACCCACCTTTGCTTGCTGGTTTTTGTGTAGATATATTTGTAGACTCAAAGAAACCCTAGATTTGAAAGATGTGATCATATCTTTTAAATGATCTGAATTTTAATGTATTTGAAAAGCTATGGTCAAATTTTCAAGTTGTTTCAAAATATTTTCGTGTTTTTATGATTTTTTCTTGATTTTTCATAAAAAAACATTTTTGAGAGTAAATCAGCACATTTTTTAGAAAAAATTATCGTTTTGAAAAGCTTTCTAAATTTTAAATAGATTTGGTTCTTTGTGTTTTGATTTTAGAGGTCATATTAGGGGTCGATAATTCAATTTATAAAAATTGGTCTGTTTTGATAAAATGACTCCTTAGGGCACAAATTAAAAGATCTTTTCAAAAATTTTGCATTTTTGGAAAGCCCTCTAATTTTTGATAGGGGTTACTTTTTTGTATTTTGAGTTTTGGATCCAAATTCATATCATGTAGATCCAATCTTTATGACTAAGTCAAAAATCAATTGAAAAAAAAAAGGCATTTAATGAATAGTTTGCATTTCATTTTTACAATGAATCAATGCATAATGTGGGCTTTCATTTGGGTTATTTTCTGATTATTATTAGTCTTGGAATTCAGATTTTTAGATCTAACCCTACTTTTGCATGAGTTGGACATATATTACATTCTTGTGTTTGCTTGTGTTGTTTGTTGCTTTGTTAGTTGCGAGTGAGCAATCAAGCGTAAATGAAAGGTACAACAAAGAAAAGACACATTGCAAGGATTATCAGGTATTTTGTTTGAACTCTAAAACATTTAAATTTGGTATTAAAATTAAACCTCTCATGTGTTTGGCTTGAGTGTTTTACATGCTTTCATAAAACACATTTCAATTGATGCTCTTAATGAGAAATGAATGAACATAGATTTTATTTCATACAAGTTTGTGTAAGTGAATGCTTGTGTTTAAACCTTAAGTAATTCTTGGTTCCAATATCAAATATCTCATTAAGTGATTAAGGGCATGGATTCATTCCTTGTTTACATAGGGAGTTGAATGCAACACTTTGTGGACTCACTCTATGTTTACTTGGAAAGTTAAATATTCCATTGTTCAACCCTTTTTCATTTGTGAGTAGAATTGATTAGTAGTCTTAGATTACTTGTGATTGATCTAGATTGCTATCTTGGGTTATTGGACTCGCTAATCAGGCCCCTCATTGATGCCCCGTGGTTGCAAGATCAATGCCACATTAAGGGGGAGGGGTCTACAGGAAAGAAGCGTTAATTGGTCCACTAGGCAACCCTTTTGTGCTTTTTGGAACTCACTTGTTTTCTAAGGTGTGGACTCACTTTGAGTTGGTGTGAAGAGTTAAATGTTCTACTTTTGGACTCACTTTGAGTTTGTGTGAAGGGTTAGATGTTCCACTTTTGGATTTGCTTCACATTATCTTAAAGGGTTAAATGTTCCACTTTTGAATTCACTTCACATTTACTTGAAGAGTTAAGTGTTCCACCTTTAGTGCTCTAAATACTTTTGATAGCGAATTACTCAGTTTTTATTTCTAAGAGGCCTACTTGGGGATTTCATCACCCCTTGGGATGACCTCAACTCCTGTGTTTCGGTGGAGTATAAATATCAAGAGGTGAATCCAAAGACACCTCTCTTGGGAATTGAGTTTGATATCACTCTTGGCTAAGCCTCAAAGAACTTTATACCTTTCAAAAGTGAAAAAGGAGATTTGGGTTACCGTCCCCCCCAGCTGTGTGATTTTGGATTCTTCTCATCTACGAATTTGGGCCTCACGTACCTTGCGTATATTGAGGACTCCTTTTAGAAAGCCATGTATATCCTTGTAGACAACTTGATAAGGTGTTGTTGTGTTCTAAGTGCTTGCTAAAACATTGTTAAGAACATACACAAGTAGAACCTTTAAGGAGTAGAAATACTAAGTCACTATACTTGTTCATGCGCAAGAGTGCTTTGCCCCTTGCTCATTGTTTGAAGACTGTTTGCTTGAAATCCCTATTTTCTATCTTGTGTGCTTGGGTTCATGATAAAGAATCTAATTATACATCTAGTTGGATATTTAAAATGAACAAAATATTAGTTCTTGAGTTGAGACTTTACAATCGAATAAATTTGTTATCCCATTATTTCTAGTCTCCCTAGGTTGGTCCTATTTGGATTAGGCTACTTACCCCATTGTTAGAAGCCTTTTTTCACCTTGAGTTATTGTACTTTGAACTCTTGAATTAGTAATCATTGATTTCACAAGAGACCTTGTTTGGAGTTGGTGAGTTAGAAACTGTCATTGTTGAGAAAGATATACACTTGGATCCTTTGATATTACACTTGGAGAGTCTTAGTAATCTCTTGTCTATCTATTTTCATAAAAAATTAATTTTAATTATTTATAATTTGGGTAAATCATCCTCCTGGTCCATATGTGCTAGGGTATTCACCCAAAGTTGTGAGCACCTCTGTGGTAGTGTTGATTTATGCCTATTGCAAAATTCTATCTTATCACATCTCTTTTGGACAAGTTAGTTCTTTTTCTATCTTAGTTTGGTACCAATGTTTCTTAGGGTTATCCTATCAACTAGTACCTTTTCTTTCATATTGGTTACAAGTGCTATTACATGTTGCTCAACATTCAAATGAACTCAAATGGTATCAAATTTCTCAAAATGAATCTTGGTCTTCTTTCTTCTTCATCTTCCATGTCTTTCTAATCTATCATTTCTATTCTTCCTCTTCTTCAAGTCTTCTTGATTCTTTTCCTCCTATTATCATAGATTCTACCTTCTTCTATTCATCCTTTCTCTTCTTTCACACTTTATTATTCTTCTTCTTCTAGAATCATGGATCTTGAATATCTTGTTATGGACCCTCACTTGAGAGAAGATGATCTTGACCTTCATGCTAAATTTGAAAATTGTTGTCGCTCCAATAGAGACATGGATGCTAACATTGCGACAAAAATGCTTTAAAAAATGGATAAATCAGACACCTTTGCTAGGATCATGTGCAAGATTAAATCACAATATCCTTCTTCCAAATATTCCTTATCTTCCAAGTCTTATCATGATTATTCTAAATATCATTCAAATTCTTCATATTCTAAGTCTTATCGTGATTCTTCTAAATATCCTTCACATTCTTCATCTTCTAAGGCTTATCAAGATTCTTCTAAATTTAATTCACATTCTTCATTTTCTAGGTCTTATCATGATTCTTTTAAATATCATTCACATTCTTCATCTTCTAAATCTTATGATGATTCTTCTAAATATCATTCACATTCTTCATATTCCAAGTCTTACCATGATTCTTCTAAATATCATTCACATTCTTCATATTCCAAGTCTTACCATGATTCTTCTAAATATCATTCACATTCTTCATCTTCTAAATCTTACCATGATTCTTCTAAATATCATTCGTCTAGGTCTTCACCTACCTCTTCTTCACGATATCATTCTTCTTCTACTTCTATCAAGAGTCATATTCCTCTTATTGAGACATGCCATAATGAACAACATGAAAAGTCTTGTGAAATGCCTATCTATAATTCCTGTAATGACAATGATTATGATGATGATGACTATTACACTCCTAGACATCCTAAAAGTCCTTCCAGTCCTATGTATATGGTTAAAGGGGATGAGTTACAGATGGATATTGATGGTAATCCACATGAACCAAATCTTGAAAACAACATTGATAAATTTTGTGAACAATACCTAAATGATAAATCTACATTTTTCAATGAAGAGAAAGCATTTTTTTGTGCTGAAATACAACATCAATGGGATAAGAGTTCCTCTTCTAAGAACCCTCATGCTGAAAATAAAGATTACACTCTTGAGCAAGATCATATTAATTTTGAACCTTTGTCTTCTGATGCTCCCCTTCCATCTTCTACTTCCTCCACTATCCATACATTCCCTAAAGATTCTGAGTCTCTCAAATCTTCCACCAATCATTCATCCAATAAAGATCTTGATGATTTTCATGCGGTTCCCTATAGTTATCCTCAAAGTCTACCTCTTAAAGAAACTCAAGCTAACCTTCACCTGGCTGCAAATACTTTTGATAATGCTAAACTTAAAGAGCCTAAGCCTTCATGCACTATAATGCCTACTTCAGCTAGTCCTTCAACATCTATTCCAAAGTCTTCCATAAAATTCCAAAATGCTTCCTTCTCCTTAGGAGTGGTTTCATGTCAAGAGGACTCTAAAAATGATAAAGAAAAGAATATAAAGAAAGATCAAGATCAAGAACCCTCAATGTCATCCAATTATTTTCATGATGTCTCTGATACATTTCATGGTTCTTTTGATCCCTTATGCCCTTTCTTATTCATTCCACCATGTCTTAAGTCTTCTCCTAAGCAAGATCAAGCTACTGCTTGCACCACTGAGCTTATTGACAATAAAAATGACCTTAGTACACTTGCTCCTTCCAAAGATGATACTTGCAGTAAGATTATTAAAAATAGTGTTGTTACTTTCAATGATGAGCCTATTGAAAATCAAGAGAACAATTCTATGCTTATGTTATCCAAAGATCTTTGTCAAGATCAAAGTGTTCCATCTTCTTGTTCTACCACTCCATGTTCCCTTCCAATTTCTACTCCTCCTAAGTCTTCTCAAGCTTCAAGTACTCCTATCAAAGAAGTTACTCCTATTCAAGATGTTCATGATCCTATTGGAAATCCTAATGCTCACTCTAAAGATGTTGATACCCTTGATTGTCATATAGATGTTAATGAACTTATTGATTACCCTTTTGCATCTTCCACATCTATCCTTCGACCTCCTCCACCGATACTAAATGCTTCACATCTTCCTTCCATCTTGGGTCCTTATGTCCCTTCACTTTCCCCTCCCAGCTCTCCTAATTCATCATCCATCTTGGGTCCTTACAACCCTCCCTCTCCTATCTTTCCTCAAGATCAACGTAGATGCATATCCTTAAATCTTTTTCATCCACCCACTCACCTAAACCAGTCATATCATCCTTCTTCTTCCACAAGTTCCAAGTCTTTTGGAAGTAACCTAAATGTTCAATACAATAAAAAGAAACAATTCAAGAATCCATATAAAAAGGAAGACCACCATGTCTCCTCTAATTGACATGGGGGCATAAAGTCAAAAGAGATATCTAAGAAAAAAATTATAAGACAAGTATGGGTTCCAAAATCAATCATTGAAGATATTATCTCTAAATCATCAAAAAGAAATGAAAAGAGGCCTATGGCTATATGGATTCCAAAGTCTCTCTTGAGAGAGTCTAATGTTGAACAACAATTGAAGTTGACATTCAAGCTTCCAAAGACTTCCACTTCATCTTCTTCCAAAAGCATTCTTCCATTCCATGTGCCTAAACCAAAACCTCTTCTTTCTACTCACGTATTCCTTCATGCACATTTTCTACATCCTCTCACCACCCTTCAAGGCATGTGTTGACGTTGATCTTGCCTTCATTTCCATTTTTCAATCTCACTCACTTCGCATAAAGCCATATCCTCCATTTTTGTCTCCCATCTTCCTTTCCCTATTAGCATCTTTGAGCATATCATTTTAATTCCTTTGTATATCATGGTTTAAACATTCAAAGAGCATTATCTCAAAAGGTTGACTTCTTCCAAAAAAAATTGAAAAAGATTGAAAAAAAAGAAGAAAGGAAAAAAACAAAAAATTTGAAAATGTGCCTTGGTGAAAACCTGGTAATCAGGCACCTTGGTAGCAAAAGTAAAGAGAAATAAATTCATCCTATGGTGAAAACCACTCCCTTGTGGCACCTTGGATAAGTACCATGATGAAAACCTGACAATCAGGCATCATGCGTAGTTCTTCTACATCTTTCATCCATTCCGTTTTCTCTCTTTGATCTTGACAATGTTGACCTATACACAAACATTTGTCTATCTTGTAAGATATCTTGTGATGATCTTGTTGTCATTCCTTTCATGTTTAGCCTTCATATCTATTTTCCTCCATTCATTCTAGTCTTTCACTATCCTTTATCCCTTTGGTCTTGATCTAATAAAAAAAGTGTAAAATACAATGCTATGAAGCCTCTTGACATGTCTCCTCCTTTGGATTACATCTTTCCCACTTTTACATTATGCTTGCATGAATTATTCTGTGTTGGCCTTTCATTTCTTGTCCAAATGTGCTTTACATGACAATTTTTCCCTAGCTTGTGTACTCTTGAGGAGTCAGTCCTTGAAGATCACTTCCACTTGCTTCATACACTCCTTCCTTATCCATCATATTTATCAGCTTGTTGCTCCATCATGTCCTCTACCTTTCTAAACTTTGGGATTGCACGATGTGATCATGCTTGAGAGTTTGGTCCTTATTTTTGTTTGGGGGCATTGTATATTATTTGTACATATTTATTGATCTTGAAAAAATACAAAAAAAAGATATATTTCAAAAAAATACAAAAAAATGATATAGTTCAAAAAATCCAAAAAAATGATATATTGCGAAAATTCTAAAAAGTCCTAAAAAAAATTCAAAAAGAAAAAAAGAAAAAAAGAAAAAAAAAACAAAGAGTGCCTTGGTTAAAACTTGGAAACAGGCGTCATGGTAGCAAAAATACAAAAAAAATATTAAAAGTCCTGAAAATAATAATAATAATAATAATCCAAGTGGTGAAAACCTGGAAACGGGCGCTACTTGAGGCCTTTGCACCCTTATTTCTTAGCGCATGTCCTCGACACTTAGCCTTTCTCCATCATGCCTTGTCCTTGTTACCTTGGTTTGGAATTGGTCTTTGTCTAGGGGGCATAACTATGTTAGCTTTGGTCTCATGGATGTGTTAGTCTTTAGGACACCTCGTAAACGGTGTTTTTCAACACCACCCCAATTGTATTTTTCAATACAACCATTGACATCAAGTGTTTTTCAACACCACCCCAATTGTATTTTTCAATACAACCATTGACATCAAGTGTTTTTCAACACTTATTGGTTTGGTCTTACCCAGTATCATCATGTGATCTTCCCTTCTTGCAAGCATTTGATCCTTATTCTCGGAACTCAGTATCAGTTAACACACTTAAATTTTAAACACAACACTTAATGCTTGACTTATGTCATGATTTTTTCTTTGTGTGCTAACTATTATTGATTTTTGTTGAGTGTCCTTGTCTAATAATTCTCTCCATGATGCATCACTAGAGGACTTGGGGCATGGGACATGTTTTTATTTTTATTTTTTTGCTTGCTGGTGTGGTCTTGAAACTCTAGAGTGTCTCTTGTTGTCCCCTTGAAACACTTAGGAGATTTGAGGCATCATCCTTGATTATTTTTGCACAACCGTTCTTGTGGTCATCTTGGCATCTATGCCTTGATGTGAGCATGGTTTTGCTATATTAAATTGGGTAAGCTAACATCGAAGTCATCTTGACCTTTATGTCTTTGATGCTTATGTTAGAATCTTTCCACATTCCAATCTGATATAAATTACATTCATATCTTCATAGTTGTGCTTGTGACTAGTGACGATTGTGTGATTTTTTGATGTCCGTTAATAATGGCCCAATGATGAAAATAAGTTCTTTTACATTCTCTAATGAATGATGAACACAAAATCCTATATTACAGTTGCTCTTTTGCAAGTACACCATTCCATTTTCGTGTAGCTTGCATTATTAGACTTCATGTTAGTTTGCATTTTTAGGCTGCATTATGAGTTTGAGAGGGTTTTCCCTTCATCTTTCTTGTGGACTTTTAATCAACCATGGTCACATTTTGATCTTCATTTCCTTATCTTCTTTCATGATCTCAATTGAAATTTCTATCTTAAACAGTTGATTGGTTTTGGGGAATTTTCTTTTCTTCTTTCTATTTCTTTCTATATCTTCCAAACTTTTATCTTCCATTTTCTTTTTCCCTACTTCTTTTCTTCTAAATCACCTTTGGGGCATAATATTTCATGCTTGATGATCTACCTTGGTTCTATGATTCTTATATCTTTCATCTTACATCAAGAACCTTATCTTTTGTTCAATTTGATCAAATTTATCAATTTGTTGTCTCTCCTCTATCTCGTTTCGATTTCGATCACAAGGGGGCAGTACCTATCAACTTCAATCCTTGATTCAATTTTATCAATTTTATCCAACTTTTTTTAAAGTCAAAATTTATTTTTATTCTTTGTCCTGATGTGTTCCCGATTCGACCACACATCTGGGTTGTTTTGTGATCCCAAATCGACCTCACACTTCAATTTCTTTCTTTGATTACATGTGTTCCCAAATCGATCACACATTAGTCAAAGAGGGGAAAATATATGCACCCTAAAATGGTCGCCTAGACTATGGGCCCCAATTATTCAATTTATCAATTTATCAAATTTCTTGAATCAATGGTTTGCAATATTTTATTAAATCAATTTAAATCAATTTCCTTGATCAAATTCAATTATTCTATTTTCTAAGGTTGATCATTCTATCCTAAGTCTTATTTAATTAAAAGAAAATCTCCTCTTTTAATTAAATAAAATAAGTCCCCATTTAATTAAAAGAAAATATCTCTTTTAATTAAATAATTCATTTTCATTTAATTAATTAAGAGAAAAACCCCTCTTTTAATTTAATTAAATATTTCTTATTTAATTAAAAGAACTTGCTCCCTTTTAATTAAATAAGTTAAACCCACTTGAAAAAAGAAATAAATTAAATAAAGATTAAATAAATATTTTATTTATTTTCTCTACACTTAAATGAACATATCTCTAAGTTGGACTTATCTTTATCCTCTTTCCACTTTCTTCTCAACCACTCCTCTTTTCTCGTTGGTGGAATTTTGTCTCACATGGATCAAACTCTATTATCCATATTGGTTGTGAGAAGCCTCTCACCTCCATCTTTTCCTTTATAAGGGAGAGCCCTATCCTGATTTTGGACATCCACAATTCATCTGCAATTCATCCATGATATATCCACAATAAACCCATGATTATGCTATTGTTATGCTACAGGATTGGAGAGCAAATTTTGAACAAGGAGTTTTGAATGCTAAAGCTTTTGTGGAGAACTTCTATCTTCTTGTCTCATTCTCTCTTGCACCCATGGCTTTCATCATGGGCTTTTATCATTGCATTGGCATATTAGTTTAGAGTCATATTTTCTTTCATAGATTAGATCTTGCTTTGTTTTGCATTGTTATCATTTAGATTAGCTTGTATTTTCATTTTCATAAATATTTGATGATTATGGAGACTAGCACTCTTGCTCTTCCTCTTTGAATCTCTCATTTCATAGTGTACTTGCATGGGCATGAACTAGGTCAAACTGAAGGCCTCCATTGCAAACCCTTGCACTCCATGAATAGAGAGCTATGAGTCACCATTCGAGACCTCACTTTTGAGAAATCTTGGATATAATGACTCATAGAAGTGTGCTCACATTTTAGGCATACACAGAGTACCTAAAAGTATAAAATATACAATTTTGAGGATTTGGAAAGATATAAACATATTTAGCTTATCTTCAATACAAGAAGCTTGGCACAAATTTTAATATTATATAATACGAAAATTACTCTTTCAAAGGTCGTATTAACTACTAGTCATTACAATATTTAAGAAAGAAACATAAAATCCTATCTCCAATCTATATAAATACTTGACTTACAAACTTTGCATTTTTGCCAACCAAATAAACCAATTTTCAATATCATAATAACATAAATTGGTACGAGATTACTGCATTTTATAAATTTATGAGAATTAGTACCATCATGAATAAATATAGTGGCACGTTTATAGTCCATTGAACATAAAAGGTGCCAATCAATTTGAATTATTAACCAAATAATCTTTTGACTTGTTAATTATACAACTAGCTTTACAAATTGCATTTTTGTGAACCTTGTAATTTTGAATTGAAATGATTTTAGGATTCGATCTCTACTTAAGGTCTTTCCAAAAATAGAAGTACACAAACATTCTAATGGGGGCTACAAGTCTGATGTTGCCCACATTAGAGTCCCAAGGAATATTAGAAATGGACATGAATATTTTCAAATCTTTAGCTAAGAAATAAATATTATATTTATGGTAGAGAATTACCCCAAAAGAGATGTAAGGAAAAAAAAAACTCACATTTCTTAGAGAATCATCTCTAACTTTTGCTAATAATTTTACTATAGGCCATCTAGGGAACAATCCTAAAAAAGTATAACAGAGAGATTAAATTTTATTTTCCTTCAGATCATTTTGTTTCCCTTTTCAAAGTAGTTTTCTGATCATTACATAGTTCATCTTTGACAAATAAAAGAATTTGATGTGTGCAATAGAATGTATGCGTGTTGGTGGTATCAACCATTTTTTTTGGGGTTATTTGTAAATGCTCAAGATCAAGGACTCTGAGTTGTTTCGGGCTCAACAAAGGCTAAAAAATATGGCTTGATGAGATTCACATGGAATACTTTGTGAACTCATAATTATAGCTACCGATCAAGGTTGCACATGTTATAGTGTGGGGATCGTAGTGTAGAGGCTTGATATTCATGTGTATGGGCCTTTTTGAAGTACTCTTTACCCTATTTTGAACATTGTAATGTGTATAATGATCTTCATTGCATATATACAGTGGAGAAATCTATTGAAATAGATACACATGAATATGTAGTTCTCTTTTTCTTTTCTTTCTTAAGGCTTTTTGGAAAAAAATGATGCATTACCTCGTACCAAGGAGCTGGTGCAACTTGAGAATTAGGTCTTGCTCATCAAATGAAATGTATCCTCTTTTCACATCTAGTCATAAGTAGTTCATACATCTCAATTGACAACGTTTGCCACATCTCTACAAACCTACTATCAAATTATAGTTCAACTATCATGAATTTAATTTGAAGCAATTTAACCATTGTAATACTATACATAAATGCATCCATATGTGGATAATTCAAATGAAGAGTTGTTTAACTTTTGGAAAATAACACCCCTAACAAAGAGCTAGTTAATTCTTATTCCATTAAACAAACATGTTGGTTGGAGATTTCTAACATTTTGATTCTTTAATGAATTAAAATGATATAAAGACCCAAAAGCATTTTGCCAATCACTCAATTTCTTCGACAAGACTACATAGACTTCTAGCCTTCCAATTGAAAGAGATCATTTCTTTATATAGGTAGTGTACACGGTAAAAATGTGTGTTCATGAAACTTTAATGTAGAAAGCAACTGGTATGATGACAAACTATACTAGACCCAAGACATCATCAAAAACAAGTAATCTCTACAAATGTCTCATGTCTCCCTAACTACAACAGCTAAAATAGCTCTCAGACTAGCCTTTTAGTGATAGTTCTAGAATGGGATATTGCTAAAAATGCATATCTATGACGAAAAATGCAAGATCTATGACTATAATGCAGATTATATGTGAAATGCAACTCATAGAAATGCTCTTGAAATGATCATGCCATGAGCTAAATATGCAATAAATGAAGCTAAATGATACAAAATGATGCTAAATGACATAAAATTATACTAACAATGCTATGAAATCACTATAATGAAAATGCTAAAACAACGAGTCTAAATATGCCTATAGTGTAGATGCATAAAAACTCGGGTCCCTTTGCCTCTTAGATTTCCCTCCTATTTATAAGATTTCAGAAGGGGTTGGGGCAAGAACCAAGATTTTCACTTTTGACTAGGGGTGAAAGTAAAACTCAAAATATCTCATAAGAGGCCAGGAGGAAGAGTCCAACAGACTTTGTTTTGAGAATAATATGAGGATTTTTCAAATTCTTTTAAATGGTAAAAGGGAGATTTTCAATCTTGTGAGGATAAAATGATTTTATTGATTTAATAAATGATTTATTTTCAACACTTTGTCTTTTTCCTTCCTCCTTTTTTGAATTTTATTTTGTGAATTTGAATTGTTTTCTTCCTCTTTTAAAGTTGATTTAGGTCTTGTTGATTTGACAGGTGATTAATGACCTGATGTGATTTTTGATTTAAAAGTTTGTTGTGTTTCTTCTTATTTCCTTTTTAATTTGGACTTGATCAATCAGAATTGCATGATTTAGATTTTTGCCAATTTTTGGGTGTCTACAAATTCCCCTCTTTCAGCTAATATGCGAAGCATATTAGTTCAAAGACTATCTTGATTTTCTAATTTTAGGCCAAATTCTGATGATTGGATGTTTGTTCGATGATGTTCTATCATTTCATTGTTATTGTGGTCTCTATCTGTCGATGGCTTGATGTTTGATCATTGATGATTTGATGTTTTGATTGTCATTGATTTGATGGTTTGATTGCAGTGTTGATTTGATGATTTGATTGCAACATTGATTTGATGATTTGATTGCAACGTTGATTTTTGCTTGGATGTCCTAGTTTTTGTAAGGAAACTCAGATGCGAAAACAACTTCCTACACTAATCTCATAAGGAAAGTATGATGCAAATCCTATTAAAATCTTCTACACTTACAGATTCAATATCATGTAAACAACAATATTGCAGCCAACCATGCATACAAAAAATAGACAGAGAAAGGAACACATAACACAAGGATTTTCTGGTAGGGAAAAACCTTTCGGTAAAACAATCCCACCCCTTCAGAACCTGCACAATCTATTATCTTCAACATGAGGTTACAATACACTTGCAATGCAAGTTCAACATCAACAACAGAAGACTCTAGTAGCTACTCGTAGTACCAACAATACACCTTTTTCGCATCGCATCTCTTTGCAACCCTAAAAATGCTTATAACATGCGCTTCACTTTAGGGCTACTCCCAAAAGGTAAACCGTATTAGGGTTTTACCATTCTTCGAGAAAATAGGAACCCTGAACCCCACTATTGGGGTAGAGTGTACAGTTGTCAAATATCTTAGTTGCCACATGTCTTCACCTGTCATTGAATCTTTCTAACATAGCTCTTACGTGTCATAGGAATCCGTCATAACCGTTTTAGTCATGATATCCTTATACACAATTCAAGATGTCGACACATCAACATTATTTGCAAGAAATACATTTTACAAAACAAATAATAAGAATAGGAATTATACAAGGTTGAGACACCTTATTCCTAATAGTTTTGATGTTTGAAATTTTTTGGTTGGCTGGGGTAGGACGTTTTTTATGTTTCAAAAAATTTAATGCCCCAGCTTGGATGCCTTAGTTTGATTTGATGTTTAAAATTTGGTTGTGGTAGGGCATTTTTGATATTTCAAAAAGTTTTGATGCCCCGGTATACTGTCCCCTCAGAAATGAAATTGGAAAAAATGGATGTGTGCGAAATAGGGATGTTCCAATTTTATTTCTAAAAATATTTGATGATAACAGTTGATAGGGAACGTGTAGTCACAAAGTGATGTGTAGGATCAATCAAGTAATTTTGATAGATAGAAAAAGTGTCCCCCTCATCATATAGAGTAGGGAAAACCAACATGTCCATCTAAGGATATAAAGTAGGATAAAAATTTGGTTCAAGATAGAACCATTAGTTGAATAGCTAGATGTTGAGATTTGATTGATGTAGGGTGATCACTTGTGATGAAAAATTGATGTCGTTGTTTAGTGTTCAATTGTTCAAGATGGGATGAGTGCCCCCAGTGAGTAGGGATCTTTAGATCAGACACAGACAGATGATGTAGATTGATTTGTGGAGCTTTTGTGTTCATTTTATGGACTTAACATGTATGCCATCAATGATGAGGACCCTTTGATGTTGATGACCTTTGGATGTTGATGTTGATGACCTTTTGATGTTGATGATTCGATAAATGAGATATTTGAGCTTTTTGATGTTCGGACTTATGCACTTGATATATCATGGACTTATGTATGCATGTGATTATTTGATTTGATGATTATGGAATCAGTGGATGCGGATGTGTATATATATGGGAATGATGAATGTAGATGGATCATGCTTTAGAATAGATTGTAGGTTACTGATGATGTAATGAAAGTGTGATGTGGTAATTTGAATGTAATCACGTGAAATGAAATGAGATGTGATAACATGATATGTAATGTAATGAAATGAAATGAGGAATGAAATGTAATGAAATGGAATGAGATGTGATAACATGTAAGGAAATGAAATGATATGATAAGTAAGGACATGATAGTTAATGAAATGAAATGAAAATGGGCAATGAAATGGAATGCAATGAAATGAGATGTGATAATATGTAAGGAAATGAAATGAAATGGGTATTGAAATGAAATGAAATGTAATATGTAACAAAATGAAATGAAATGAGTAATGAAGTGAAAATGAAATGGAATGCAATGAAATGAGATGTGATAATATGTAAGGAAATGAAATGAAATGTAATATGTAACGAAATGAAATGAAATGAGTAATGAAGTGAAAATGAAATGGAATGAAATTGTTTCAGATTCAAAGGCTTTGAGTTGGAGTGTCAATTTTTTTTGATTCAAAAGCCACTAAATGAATGGATGAAATGGTGAAATGAAGGAGATGGAAGATGAGAAGAGATGATGCAATGAATCAGATGAAATGGAAGGTGGTTAAATGAGATTGTTTGAGATTCAAAAGCCACACAAGGTAGTAGATTAGGTGGTGCAATCTGATAGTGACGAAAAGTGTTAGAGAGTCAGAGGCCACATAATACAATGAGGGGGATGAAATGGTGATTTTATGAAGTGTAATGTTGGCATGAATGGGATGAAGAAAGAAAGTCCATGAGTGCTCATAAGCTTGTTGATGGTGTTACACATGTTGTTTATAACCAGTCGTGAAATTGCTGAGTAATGTCGATGAATTGTAACCTAATTGTGTACCAACCATTTGTTTTGCAAGGAACCCAAGATGAAAAATGCAAACTAGATGAATGCAACTAACTATCACTTTTTCAAAGAAAGGAAAACTAATTGTCATCATAGAGCATGTGATAAAAGTGACTGAGTACAACCACCACTAGCTCAGCTATAGTGATACAGAATACTTTGTCATGCTGAGAAGTACCAACAAAGAGGAACAATATACAACAAAATATGACAATCATTAAGAAACAAAAGCTATAGCCACAGAATAATAAAAATAGGCACGGCAACCAGTCACATGTTAGATAAAAGACTTCACCTCAGGTAACACACAAAATTGGTCGAGGTACACATGGCGTTCCATCCGAGAGGAGGCTCTTATAAGTGGACACCATTAATGTGCAAAACCAAAGGATCATAGGAATTAAGTAGTGAAAAACCAACAAAATATCATGACTTTATCTCGATACCTCTAGTCAAACACATCATCAAGATACTAAAAGTGCATGATAGCATAGAAAACCATTATGTGTGAACCAAGCGTGCTTCTAGTTGTGTGCAATAGTATCATGTTGTTTTGTTTGTTTCATTGAGGTCTACCTGGGAGTAATTTGTTGTATCAGGTGGATGAGAAGGTGTGGGATGTGTCAGTGGTGATCTAGCAACAGAATTCAGTGAGCAGTGTGCATCAGCAAAAATTTGGGTGATGAAATGTTAGATCTAAAGGTCAAATGTACCAGGTACCAGTGCAATAGGGTGCAAAGAGTGGATACAAGGAAGACTGGTGCATAATGAGGCTTAGGTGAGTGAGGGCTATAAGGAGGTGGATAGTGTGATAATGAATCAAGGTAAAGTGGAGAGTAGAACACAATTATTGGAGATAGGGAGAAGTTGTGGGAATCATGCAAGTGAAAGTATGTTAGGCTCACCAGATCAGTCGCAATGAGAGGGTGATGCTAACCAGGGAAGGTGGAGCAGGTAAGGGCAGAGAGTGAAATGTGTTAGGTGACCTTCTGAGGAGTGGGTGGATCAACCTAAACTCTAAGTGTTACTTTCAAGTCTAGGTGAGAGAAGCCAACCAGGACAAAGGTTAGCACAACCTGAAGAGGTGGGAATGGAGGTGGAAGAAATGCCCTTGTCAGCTTTAATGATGTTATCTAGGATTGCAGCACAACAAGCACTGTAGGAGGCAACAGATGATGGGCCAATGATGTAGGTAGAGGATAGTTCGTCTGAAAAGACAAAGAGTATGTCAGGAGCTGAGGAGGAAGTGGGGAAAATAAAGTCTCCTGAAAAGTCTGTGGGAGAAACTGTGAAGGATGTGGGAGGTGTTAGTGGTGGTGAAGTACTAAGTGGAACGTGACAATGGATTAGTCATGGGACATTGGGATGAGGTTCAACAGAAGGGGGAGTGAGCATTGTGAATGTGGGGGAGTTGCAGCTAGAGGTGGGGGATAGTGATCAAGCATCATGGGACGTGGAAGGATTACAAAAACTATTGGCGATAGATAGATTGTGAGCAGAGAACACCGAACAAGAGGTTGCATTTTTGCTAGGATTGATGTAGAAGGCCTAAGAGGATGGAGCACAAACAGAGGCAAAGCGACTGCAAGCAATGATAGATGTAGAGTGGGCATGGGTGCAATCACTATAGATGGAGTTGCATGTGGAACATGCAGGAGCGAAGGGAAGCAATGTAGGAATGCGGGCTAAACAATCAAAGTCGCAGTGGTTGCAAGAATCAATGAAGATGGCACAAGTAGGTTGGAGAGTGTGCGTAATGAGCTAGTGTTATTGTAGTCACAGTCTGAGTCATTTAGGGAAGCAATTGTGAAGGTGAACACCTTGGTGTTGAATTTGCAAGAGTGGTTAGCGTTAAGTAAGGGGAAGGTGAGGCAACTGCAGTAGCATTTGGGCAAGGCAAAAGCAGGCATGGAGCATTGGTGAATGATGACTAATCAAATGCAACAAGAGTGAGATGCAACCCAACAAGCGATCACTGCACAAGGGGTAAGCAAGTTGGTCGAGAATGTTTTTGTGGAAATGCATCAGATGCCCAAGGTACACTGGGAAGCTACTTATTAGATGGGACGTTATTATCAGGCATTCCCACATGAGGACCGGCAAGAGACACAGCCTATAGATAAAGAATTTACAGCTCTGTTAAATGCACAATTTTGTGGTGGAAGGTTTACAATTCCTATGGAAGTAGTATGGACACATAGGGGGTTGACACTGGGAGCTTCTTCATCTGTATCTAGGCCAGAAGAGGCATCATTGATCGGACACCCTGTTATGCCACCTCCTCCAGGAGGCCACAATAAATAATCCACTAGACATTGTTGGGATGTAATGAAGTTAATGCTATCGTAGGGGAAGAAAAAGTTGGTGTCAGCAACTAATGTTGATTGTAATGCGTTGTCATGTGTACTTTTGGTATTTTCAAAATATATTTGGAATTTTTCAAATATGTAAATATTTTTGTGATTTTCTCAAATATATAAATGTTTTGTGATTTGTTTGGCAAATATTTGGATGTTTTTGTGTTTTTTGGATAAATGTTGGAATGGTTTAACTCTCATTAAAAATAGGAATAATACCATTCGTAGAGTGAGGATAACTATGACAAGCTAGCAAGAATGTCTATGTGCATATGAAGAACTAGTACAGACAATAATAATGCCAACAAGAGGATGTTTCTCTAGGGGTGTGATGAGATAGGCATTCTTGAGACCTATGAAAAGGCATATGGGGCCCAAAAGAGGACATGTGGGTCTCAAGTATGCAAAATAGGGCCTTGAAAAGACATTTTTAACCTGAGAAAGGCATGTTGGGGGCTCAAAAGACATCGAGGGTCTCAAAAAATGATGAAATGTGGCCTATAAAAAAGGCATTTGAGGGGCCCAAAAAAGGCGCTTTGGGCCTAAAATGTGCTAGAGCGGTCCAAAATGGACATGTGGGCCTTAAAAAAGGCACTAGAGGGGCCTAAAAAAGGTGCTTTGGGCCTAAAAAGGCATTGGAGGGGTCCAAAAAGGATGCATGGACCTTGAAAAAGGCATTAGAGGGGCCTAAAAAAGCACTTTGGGCCTAAAAAGGCACTGGAGGGGTTCAAAAAGGATGCATGGGCCTTGAAAAAGGCGCTAGAGGGGCCTAAAAAAGGCGCCTTGGGCCTAAAAAGGCATTGGAGAGGTCCAAAAAGGACGCATGGGCCTTGAAAAAGGTGCTAGAGGGGCCTAAAATAGGTGCTTTGGGCCTAAAAGGCACTAGAGGGGGTCCAAAAAGGATGCATGGGCCTTGGAAAAGGTGCTAGAGGGGCCTAAAAAAGGTGCTTTGGGCCTAAAAAAGCACTGGAGGGGTCCAAAAAGGATGCATGGGCCTTGAAAAAGGCACTAGAGGGGCCTAAAAAAGGCGCTTTGGGCCTAAAAAGGCACTAGAGGGGTCCAAAAAGGATGCATGGGACTTGAAAAAAGCGCTAGAGGGGCCTAAAAAAGGCGCTTTGGGCCTAAAAAGGCACTGGAGGGGTCCAAAAAGGATGCATGGGCCTTGAAAAACAGTGCTAGAGGGGAAGGCCAAGCTCACAAACTTACGCCTACTTATTCTATACCTCTAGTTGAGTGAGGGTAAAAGAGTCCAACGGATATCTGGGCTTTCAAGATAGCATTGGCATATTTGTTGAAGGAGGATAGACCAATCATGGCCACTGCAACTTAAATAAGACTAATAATTTTTGGGGAATTGTTGCTCTTGACAAGAGGAGGGAAGCAAGGGCACCTCTTGCGCTATCCGCGTTGTGCCAAATTTTTCCAAAGTTCGACAGAATGTTTTAGGACATTAGAACACTGCTTCTTAATATTAATGGGGCATGGTGGGAGCTGATGTCTTGTTGTATAGCCAAATTGAGAAATTGAGAGGAATTTTGGGGTGTTGTTGATAGGAATTGCCCCCATTTTGAATGCTTCGAGCTAGTTGTGAATTTTTAGATGATTTTTGCTTCTTCTTTTTTTGGACATTTTGGATAATTTCTCAATTTTTTTGAAATTTTTAGGCAATTTTTTTTTTTTAAATTGACATTTTTGGATGATATTTAAATTTTTTTGACATTTTTGGACAATTTTTGCATTTATTTTTGGCATTTTTGGATGATATTTGAATTTTTTTGACATTTTTGGACAATTTTTTTTTTTTTTTTTTTTGGTGTTTTTGGATGAGTTTGGGGATTGTGGGGGTGAAATGAAGGATGTGAGCTAGATTTAGAGGAATATGGGGGTGACCAGGACCATGTGAGGTACCTAAAGAGGCAATGAAGGAGTTTATGACAACGAATGGGTTGATTGAGGGCTATGACAAGTGTGGGAGATCATTGGGTAAGGTGGATGGCAGAGATGTGCATTGGTGCTCCTACAATTCATGTCTATGGTATTTCAATACATAATTAGACTCTTTATGTTGCTAAATTTGTGGTGCTCCCTAGTGTGGCTTTCATACTAGTTGTTTCCACTATTGTGTACATTCACGGAAGGAAAAGGGCTTTGATTTGCTCTTGTTATTGTTATTATTATTGTCATTATGAGATATATTTCCCTTGCCTTATTGTTGTTGATGTGCTAATTATTTTTGCTGCTATGAATCCACTCTAGATGCCAAATTGTCTCAAAACTGTAACCCACAAATGTTTCTCAAGGGGGTATAAGTGAAATTAATTCTAGATTGAATACCAACCTGACAGACTATGCTAGCTTCTCAACCTCAGATGAACAAATAATGTTCTGCCAAATACCTCCAAATAATTCAACTGTAAATGCTACCTCTTTCTCTTATTCCCATCTTCTATTAATTGCAATGGGAAGCCACAAAGAACCCAAAATTTGTCTTAGAGATAGTAAATCAACCATTCAACTGCAGCCCTTTTCAGCATTGAAGGCCTTGTGTTGCTTAGGGAAGTCGAAAAGTGCTATCTCTTGCCCCTTTTCAAACCAAAAGTGACGTTCCCACTTCTTTTGAATCAAAATTATTATTATTATTATTATTATTTTATTTTTTGGTTTTTTTGATGTTTTTCAATTTGTTTGGTATTTTTGATGTTTTTAAATTTTTTTTTGGTATTTTTGATGTTTTTCTCAAAGCTTTTAGACATAAAACCATTTAAGATGGATGATGTTGATAGGTTTTGCTAATTCTGTACCATCACAATCTGAAAGTTGGTAGGTACCACTCCCAAAGGATTCTTTGATAAGGTAAGGACCAATCCAATTGGCCTCCCATTTCCCTTTCTTTTCTCTTACTGCTTCGTTCTTGGGGTTTTCTCTAAGGACTAGATCACTAGTCTGAAAAACATGAGGTTTGACATTTTTGTTATAATGCCTTGATAATATGTTCTGATACACTTTGAGATGGTCATGGGTTGTACGTTGATGTTCCTCTAACAACTCTAGCCGTTCTAGATGGGCCACTCTGTAATCCTCATCTAATAGGACATCTTGAAGAGTAACTCTCAATAATGGGATCTCAACTTCTAAAGGGAGAATAGCCTCATAGCCATAAACTAGAGAGAAGGGTGTCTCACCGGTAGGTGTCCTAACACTCATCCTGTAGGCCCAAAGGGTGGGGTTTAACTATAAATGCCAATCCCTTCCAGCATCATTGACTATTTTCTTGAGGATGTTCATGATAGTTTCTGCTTGGTCATTGTCTTGGGGATAATAAATAGATGAAGAATGGTGTATAATGTGAAATTTTTCACATAATTCATCAATTATTTGGTTTTTAAAATATAAGGCATTATCTATGAGAATTGCATGAGGGATGCCAAACCAACAAATGATATGGTTGAGAATTAAAGAGGAGATCTGTTTTCCCATAGAGTCTGCAAGTGGCACCACTTTGATCCACTTGGTGAAATATTCAGTGGTGGTGATAGTCCACTTATGCCCATTGGAGGAGGGTGGATGGATGGTTCCAATCAAATCAAAACCCCATTAATAAAAAGGCCATGGCATGGCCAAAGGATTTAGCTCTTGGCCTGGTGAGTGAACAAGGTTACCATGGATTTGGCAGTTTTTACAGGTTTTGACAAAATCAATAGAATCCTTTTCCATGGTTGGCCAAAAGTAGCCCATTCTCAAAATCTTATTGGCTAATGTGAACCCACTAGAGTGTGACTCACAAATTCCTACATGGACTTCTTGTAAAGCGACTCTAGACTCGTCCTTTTTGAGACACCTAAATAAAGTACCATCAAAACCTTTCCTATACAACGTATTAGCCAGCAAGGCATAAGGAGAGGCTTGGCGAATGAAGTTTCATTTTTGGTTACGTGAGAGGTCAGACGGAAGGGTGTCGTCATGGATGTAAGTGATAATGGAATCATACCAAAGGGAATTGGGGGTGTTTAGATGGCAAACGATAAGGGAATCGAGTTGAGTAAACGTGGGTTGAACCACCTCTTCCACTAGGAACTCATACCGCTCGTGTTGTTCTGAGAGTTGAAGTAAGGAGGTCAAGGTGTCCATAGCATCTGTTGCTCTATTCCTTTCTCTAGGAATTTGCTCAAAAGTAATGTGAAGAAAACATGCCTTGAGTGCATCGACTATATGTTTATAAGGCAACAATTTTTCATCTTTTGTCTGATAAGTATCATTATACCAATTGATCGGCAATGACATGTCCTTTTCTTGCCTTCCTATCCACATTCGCAATGTCAAACTCGTTTAGGATTATTACCCATTTAGCTAGTCTACCCGTTAATGTTGTCTTGCTAAGAAGGTATTTGAGAGGATTAATCTCAGATATGAGCTTGACTTTGTGCGTTAGGAGATAATGACGTAGTTTTTGGGAAGCAAAAACTATAGCCAGGCAAGCCTTTTCAATGGAAGAATAATTAAGCTCATAGTTGACTAAGGTGCGACTGATGTAGTAAATGGTTCGTTCTTTTCCTTGGTCATTTTCTTGCACTAGGAGGGCTCTAATTGACTTATTCATTACAGAAATATACAATAGCAATGGCTTGTCTGGTACTGGAGGTACCAACACTGGCAGATTCATCAAATAGGTTTTAAATGTTTCAAAAGCCTTCTGACATTGATCATCCCACTTAAAATTTATGTCTTTATGCAGCAAATGTGTGAAAGGTATGCACTTTTCCACCAACTGAGAAATGAGCCGGCACACTGATTGAAGCCTACCTTGAAGAGAGCATAACTGATTTAGGTTCTTTGGAGGTTGCATACTAACTATGGCTTGTACCTCCTCGGGGTCAACTTTTATCCCTTTAGCTAAGATAATATATCCTAGGAGCTTGCTTGATTTGACACCAAAAGTGCATTTCTTGGGATTGAGCCTGACCTTAAATGCTTCTAGGCAAGTGAATATTTTGGCCAATATGGGAAGATGTTCTTCCCGACTATGGGATTTGGCAAAAATGTCATCCACATAATCTTACATGAAGATATGCATCATATCATGAAAAATAGTGGTCATTGCTTGTTGATAGGTTTCCCCAACGTTCTTTAACCCAAAGGGCATTACATTCCAAAAAAATGTGCCCCATGCACAAGTAAAAGTTATTTTCTCTTGATCTTTTGGTGCTATTCTGATTTGATTGTATCCTAAAAACCCATCCATAAGTGAAAACATGGAATGGCCTACTCTGAGATTGACTATGGTGTCAATATTAGGGAGAGGAGAGTCATCTTTAGGGCATGGTTTTTTTAAATCCTAGAAGTTGATACAGATGTGTATGCTACCATTCTTCTTTGATATTGGGACAATGTTGGAGATCCATGATGCATATGCTAGGGGCCAGGTGAAATTGGTACTGATTAATTTTTCCAATTCTGCTTTCACTAACAGGGCTATATGCGGATGCATCTTTTCGAGTTTTTGTTTTACTGGTTTAACCTTCGGAGAGATGTTAAGATGGTGGAGGATTAAGGTTAGGTCTAAGCCGGGAATGTCTACATATGACCATGCAAATTTAATTTGTCTTTCTTTGAAGAATTCAATCAATGCCTTCCTTTCTTCTAGACTCAAATATTGTGCCAAATAAATGACCTTTGGTTCTGGTTCTGTGCTGATGTTGACCAATTCTGTAGGCTCAATCAAAATAGAAGATCGCTCCTCTGAATGTTCAAGTAAGGTATCAATTACCCCATCTGTGGGTGCCATAGTTGGGTTTTCACCTTGAGATATGTCACTTCTGTTTGTTTCCATTTTTTTTTTCAAGATTAGCCACAACTTGGTAGTGGTCAATAAGATTGTGGGATGCTTGCCTTGCCCTAGTGTGACTGAGGTGATTGATACCCGACCCAACCATATGTTTTTCTTTCATTCTTTGTCGATGAGATGGTTCAATCGCATTAAGGTAGATGAAAACTTCACAATCAGTGTCAAAATGAGGGAGGTGATGGGGTTCGGTTGTATCCCGATTAATGAGTTCAAGATGGACTAGGGAAAGTGATTCATAGTATGGGAAAGGTTCGACGGGGTTTAAAGACATAACTTCATTAGATGGCTCATACGTTGTATTTGTCAGATCTATGACATGGGCTTCTTCTAGAGTATTGGGGAAAGTAGAGCTTGCGAGATGCTCGTAGTAATCATTTTTGACTTCTACTGGAAAGAAGTCAGGGAATAAAGTTTGAAAGTGAAACCCTTCAATGTGTTTGTCATCTTCTAAGATGCCCTGATATGTTCTCTTTCTTGGGGAAGTGGTTCTTGGACTTTGAATTGTTCTTTGTGTGGCCAAACTATCAAGGGTGGGTATGTGGACAACATCACATTCTTTGTGGTGGAGAGATTGCTCAGATAGTGAATTAAATTCCCACTTAGTGGAATCGTCATCATCTTCGTTATTGGAGGTATTTATGGGTGGTTCTTCTGCAGAATGTGAACTGGAGAGGACCAAATTCTTATTTATGTCATTAGTTTTTACTGGAGTATAATTGTCCTTTGGTTTGGGTACCCACACCAAGGTAGAAGAGGTTTGTGCCTTGTCTTGTCCATCATACCCTACCCCTATTTTAGATTTATTGGACCAGAACTATGCCATCAAAGGTTCTATGATTCCTTTCCCTTTCCCTAAGGGACCATATCCTGTGTATCCCATCTTTTTCATTAGATCAAAGACTTTCTCGTGTAGTTGGGAGGAGATGTCAATGTTTTGTTGACTAATGTATTCCACTAAGTTTTGAGGTGTGCCACTTGCTTTGAAAAAATGTACATGATACAGTTTGGTGGAAGTTGGTTTGCCATGAGACCTCAAAGAAAGTGGGGGATCAAATAGGGAGATTGAGTACTCACCTACCCCTTTACAATGCAACTTACATTTTCTATCAAATTCCTTCATCATTTTATCCATTTCTTCATAGTTTAGTTGTTTGGGATCTTTTGATGATGATGGCAGTGAAGGAGTGGAAGGACCCCAACAAGCCACTTTCTCTTTACCCTTAGTTGATGTTGATAAGTGGTTGCTCGTTAGGTTAGTTGAGTGTGAAATTATAGTAACTGTGGATTGACTGTTGGCATCTGTTGGTGTATCAACTTCTCTATTATGAGGGACAAGTGAGTTACTATACTATGCAAAGTGTTGATCTTCGGGTATGGTTATCTCTTGGCCCATGCATGGAAATTTGAGTCACTGGTGGTAGGTGGAGGGAATGGTTTGCATGTCATGGATCCATGGTCTTCCCAGTAGAATGTTGTAAGTTAGTTGCAGATCTAAGACCTGACAGACAATTTCTTTCATGACCGGCCCTAATCTGATTGGTAATATGACCATGCCTTTGGAGGACCTTTCTTCATCATCATAGGCCTTGATGGTAATCTTTTTTCTTGGGTCAACAACATCCTCTGCATACCTGAGGGCTTTCACTAAACTGAGTGTGCAGATATTCAGACCAGCCCCACCATTGACCAACACCCTTTTAACTCAGTTCCTATGGATGAATACTTCTATGTGCAAAGGAGATTTTTGTGGTTGTATGATAGAAATTTCATCTTGAGTTGAGAAGGACACGTAATGAGGAGTGACAAGATTACTAACCATGTTTTGGAATCTACTCATGTCTAGGTCATTTGGCACCAAGGCTTTAGTGAGTATCTCTTTGTGCTCCGGGGAGATTTGCAGTAGTTCAAAAATGGAGATGTGGGCTAGAGTCTTGAGAAATTGGTTAACCAAGTTATATTTGGGCATGGAGGAACTTGGAGCTACTCGGTCAGGGTTTGTCATTGATCCTAGTAGGATAATTTTGGAGGCTTGACCTCAGGTGATGGCATTTGAAGACTATTTTTTATTTTTATCTTTGATTATGATGACATTTACGATGTCATCAAATTTGGAAATCATGCCAATGGTATTATCATAGTGGTGCACATAATTAACCTTGGTTTGCAGAGGCACATTTTGATTAGCCTTGGAGTACTCCCCCTTTTCATGACTCATGAAGGGGTTCTTAAAGGCTGTATGATCTTCATTATTACTGAGATTATTTACTTCAATGGTTCCATTATTTATTAATTTTTGGATGATTCCCTTAAGGGTGAGGCATTTGTTTGTTAGGTGCCCCCAGTTGTGATGATAGACACAAGTGTGTTTCTCGTTCTACCATTTTGGCTTGACTTGGGGTTCATATGGTTTAGCCTCGGGTAATACGATGAGGTCATTGACCAAGAGTGTTTGTAAAGCACTCTCATAGGACACAACTATGGGTGTATACTCCTTAGGTATATCAAAAGATTGATATCTTTGTGGTGGAGGAGTTTGATTGTAAGCAACTTTCTGGTTGGATGTAGAGGGAGTCTTTGTGTTACATTGGTAAAAAAGGCTGGTATTGTTTTGTTGAGGTGCGACACTAGGACCCGGTTGATTTAAAGGGGGTTGAGTGTGAGTTTTGACATGATTAGCTTCAACTACCCCCTCATTCATGAAGATTTTATTATTGTTTCTCCACCATGATTTCTATTTTTTTGTGGACCAATCAGAGGAATTGTGTGTTTGTGTGGAGTTGTTGGAAAAACCTTTACCATCTTTAGATAATTTGATTATGTCATTGTTTACCAAGGTTTCTTCCACCTTAGTAGCATTTTCTAAAGTGGTTTAAAAATATTTAGGCCCTTGGAGTTGGAGCCAATAATTCATTAGTTTGGAGAGACTGTTGGTGAAGATATTTGTCTTCTCCTTATCTAGTATATCTCTATGGTATTTAGCAAACATGTGCCTCCACCATTGTAGGAAGGTCTTGAATGATTTGCCTAGAAGTTGTTTCATGTTACATAGATCAATCATCGTAACCTCTCTTTCAATGTTCTAAGAATATTGGGTGATGAAAATGGAGGCCAATTGGTCAAAGGTTTTAATAGTGGAGGGTAATTTGGAAAACCACTCCATGGCTTGCCCCCTAAGGCTCCTAGGAAATAGACGCATCAAGTATGTTGTATCATGGATAAACTCCATGTTTAGCATGTAGAATAGCCTCAAGTGCTCTTATGGATCTAACATGCCAAAATATTTGTCATACTTTGGTATTTGCACATTTGGAGGAAAAGGTGTGAAGGTAATGTTTTTGTCAAATGGTAGGGGAGACACCTTTTCAAGGCTAAACTCTGCGGGTTGTGTTTTTCTTCTTTTCGTCTTTTCCATTTCTAATTGTAGGTCTTGCAATTTGTGTATGACTACATCTAAAGGTGATTCTTCTTGATCTCATTTCAAATTGGTCACATCAAAATCAGATGGCAATTTTGTACCTTATTGTGCTAACACAAGTATGTATCATTCTTTGTGTTTTTCTAGAATCTTGTCCATGATGTCGACAAGTTCAGGATTTTGTTGAAAATCTTCAATCTTAAATTCAATGCTTATGTCATCCCACGTGTGAAATGAACCCATTGTGGCTAGGGATTCTGAATTTTGATCAAATAAGGGTGACTCAGGAGTAACTTCATTTTGTGTGCAATCCATCACTGTAGTAGATTTTGGGAGGTTTAGAGGTTCTATGCGTTTGACGGTTCTACTTGCTATCCTAGCTCTTACTCGTATGGGCAACCATTTCAATTTTGTTGGTACACTTGTTTTGCATGGTGGCATCAAAAATGAGTAGGATCCTTTATTTTTTAAGCATTTTTCAAGAAATGAAAGTATTCGTTGACTGTGATTTGTTCATAGCAACAAGCTGATTTGTATAAGGTGTTTGATAGGATGAGGTCCACTTTTGCGAAGTCAGGTACAAATGTGTGTTTCTAAATGTTCTTGGCTTGATGTGCAAAGTGAGTTAATGGTGATTGTTGGGTTGATGATGATGTAGTTTTGCTTGTTTTTGAAAGATGTTTTCGGTCAGATACAGAAAATTTCAGACTTTGTAAAATACCAGCACGGAAAAGGGTATCCAAATTTACAGTTTGTTTGCAAGTATTACGTTTGTAGATAGCCTCTATTTCATGTTTTTGCTTAGATGTGTCACAGGAATGTTCAGATGTGCTGTTTTAGTAATCAAATTCGCTATTTTGATGCTCATATGCGTTATTTCAATGCTCATATGCACTAGTTTAACTCTTATATGCACTATTTTCTAAATCTGATGCATTGTTTTAAGTCTTAGATGCACTGTTTCATAGGTATATGCATCATAATAACAGTTAGAAGTGTTATAGGAATGTTCATAAGCACTATCTTATGTAGTGTATGTGCAATTTCAAGGGTTGTTCAGCAATATCTTTGTTTTACACTTGGTTTCTCAATACCGGTTTGAGGTTTGTCATTCTGGAAGATTTATGATCTGCACTAGTGTTCATTATTAAGTTTGAAAGCACTCAAGCACAACGGTAGTGAGATCAAAATAGAATGAAAAATCACACGCACCTAGAAAACAAAAAAAGGCTTCCTAGCAAGGTTATGTAAGGCTGGTGACTAGTAGGCCTTAGTGTTCCAACTATGTTTTGATTTACCTCTCCTGTAACAAAGAGCTTCCCACCGATGCTAGGAAGGTTTGGCGCAATCCCTTGCGAGACTACTAGAAGAAGGCTATGCACTGAACATAGGTGTTTTGCATTTGATTAAGAATACAAGATTGGGGGCAATCCCTCTCACTGGCCTTGCTAAGGCAACTCAGGAGGTAGCCCTTCTATGGCTAGATTATTCTACCTAGTGAAAAGTGAGAAATGGAAGTCAATAGAGAGGTCTAGGAACCTGATCACTTGAAAGAGTGAGAGCATATCCCTGCTACTTTGGCTCCCTAAACACGTCAAACACAAAGGATTTATTTCTAGCCCTTATACTACAGAAAATAGGGGGGCTCCTAATTAGACTATGTGTGGGTTCTTTTCCTTGTTCAACTGTAACCAATATTTACAAAAGGTCAGGCATTTTGATCAACTCAATAGAGTTGAGAGCATAGGCCTACTTCTTTATTAGATCAGTAAGCTTGAATGATCTAATTAAACTATGTTTGAAAGCTCAGAAATGCCACACTTTTAATTGACAAGAGCAATGGTCCACCTACCTGATTTGAAGCTAGCAAGGGCTAGTTGCATTTGTGAGGGTCTTCATTCCTATTGCGTGTTATCTACAATTTGAAAGCTTGTTTGTTGATGCAGAAGGGACCTGTAAGAAAAAAATGTTCAAATCTGGGAGTTAGATTCAGGAAACTGCAACTTTCATCAAATGCACTATAGAGATGTTCATATGCATTACAGAAAACCTTAAATGCGCTATTCTATCTGCAACTGTGCTAAAAGAAAGTCAAATGCACTATGCGATACTTCAGATGCTCTACAGGAATGGTTAAATGTGTTTCAGAAAAACTCAAATGCATTATTCTATTATGCAGATGCGCTATAAGAAAGCTAAATGCACTATGAGATGGTTCAGATGCCCTGCAGAAATGGTTAAATGTGTCTCAGTACTCTTAAGAGCGTTATAATAATATGTAGATGTGTTATAGAATAAAGCAAATGCATTATAGGATGATGTATAAGCAGTACAATAAGATTAAATGTGCAAAAAAAAAGTTCATAAGCATTAGAATATTGTTCAAAGCATTGAAACGAAGTGCAAAAGCGTTAGAAGACCTAGATTTGGCTCTTCTATGCTCGAGAAAGACTTTGGAATGTTGTTCTTGCTGATATGAGGCCTCCCGAATGCAGTAGAACCTATATTTGATCAGATCTACACAAAAGACAGCAAGAAAAACACAGATCTATACTAAAAAAAGAAGGATCAGATTGAAAAACTCGAAAGTAGAGAGGCTTTGAGTTCAGCCCATGGTGGGCGCCATTTTGTACACGGTAAAAATGCATGTTCATGAAACTTTAATATAGAAAGCAAATGGACTGATGAAAAACTATACTAGACCCAAGACATCAGCAGCAGCAAGTAATCTCTACAAATGCCTCATGTCTCCCTAACTACAACTGCTAAAATAGCTCTCAGACTAGCCTTTTAGTGACAGCTCTAGAATGGGATATTGCTAAAAATGCAGATCTATGATGAAAAATGCAAGATCTATGACTATAATGCAGATTATATGTGAAATGCAACTCCTAGAAATGCTCTTGAAATGATCATGCCATGAGCTAAATATGTAATAAATGAAGCTAAATGATGCAAAATGATGCAAAATGACATAAAATGATACTAACAATGCTATGAAATCACTATAATGAAAATGCTAAAACTATGAGTCTAAATATACCTATAGTGTAGATGCATAAAAACTTGGGTGCCTTTGCCTCTTAGATTTCCCTCCTATTTATAGGATTTCAGAAGGGGTTGGGGTAAGAACCAAGATTTTCAGTTTTGACTAGGGGTGAAAGTGAAACTCAAAATATCACATAAGAGGTCAGGAAGAAGAGTCCAACAGACTTGGTTTTGAGGATAATATGAGGATTTTTCAAATTCTTTTAAATGGTAAAAGGGAGATTTTCAATCTTGTGAGGATAAAATGATTTTATTGATTTAATAAATGATTTATTTTCAACACTTTATCTTTTTCTTTCCTCCCTTTTTGAATTTTATTTTGTGAATTTGAATTGTTTTCTTCCTCTTTTAAAGTTGATTTAGGTCTTGTTGATTTGATAGATGATTAATGACCTGATGTGATTTTTAATTTAAAAGTTTGTTGTGTTTCTTCTTATTTCCTTTTTAATTTGGACTTGATCAATCAAAATTGTGTGATTTAGATTTTTGCCAATTTTTGGGTGTCTACAAGTAGTATATCATCCATTCTGATATATAATCAACAAAATATATAAAACTTTCAATGAGATATATTATATGTTTATATGTTGCAATACGTTCTGGTAGGAACCGCCTATAAACTTCCAAGTTTATTTGGTTGTTTATGTCACATTACAATTCATGAATATGATAATGTGCTATTTTGGAGGTTCTATGTAAGTATAGTGTTTGGTAGACATTACAAAGCATTACAATCAATAGCATAAATGGGGTTATTCTACAATTCAGTGAAGGAAATTTGCAAGTGTATTAAGTTGATGGATATAAATATAGGATAAATAAATATTTGATGTTATTAATTTAAGCAACCTGCCAAGTCTTGATTCTTGCTCCATTTTAGGTTTGAGTAAACAAAATGTTATGAACATTGATTTTTTACAATGTTGCTTCTTCCCCATCTTTTCGTAGGCTCCTAATGCTGAAAATAACAAAAAAACACATTAAAATCATCCCTCAGACATGTAATATATCATGATTAAGTCCTTAAATACCTGATGCCATGGCTTGCTCCACATTTGATATTTTGAATATCAACATTGGAGGGTCCAGATACAATGGACATACAATCCTTCTCTACTTTATAATCAACAATAATCATAATTAGGAAATTAGAATGAAGTATAGTCAAAATTAGAAAATTAGAATGAGGTATAGACCTTTCATAATTTATTAAGAACATTGCCACATAATATTTTAATAATTAGCATAGTTTTGAGATCTATTAAGTTAACAACCATATATTCAATTCCTTGTCAAGGCTAGTCTAAAACTGAATGTCAAGCCTTGTCAAGAGAGACCCAAAAAGAAACCAAGTATTCCTTATGCTATGAGTTGACTGTAACTATAACAATTTGGGTTATATAAAATATTTTCTTTCTATAGATGACAAAGTAATATGTAATTTAGACTTGGCAACTTGTTCTGATGTCACTGTTGCTTATTTGCACATTCTTGGCTCCTTGGAGATGAATTCCATCTATATTAGGGATCTTCTTAGGGGCTCTAATTTTTAATCCTATGACTTACATTTCTAAGCAGTAGATTAAACCCAGGTGCATATGTTGACTGTTCCAAAATTACAAATTTGCCACCACAATTGTGTATTTTACGATAGACACTGCTCGAAACATGGTGGGAAAACATCTAATTTGTCAAAATTTTCTATTAAAAATGATATTATTTATTAAATCAATAAAATAGTGACATTTAGGATACAACCTATAAAACAACCATAAAATGTGAGCCTTTTATCTAAGAGATCTTAAGTTCATGTGAACCATCATCGACTGCTCCAAATCCCACAACATTGAAATTCATTGAATGACCCTGATAATTTTGCTTCCTCTTGTTGAATGCTTTTCAAGAAACCACAATTTGCATTTGAAATATTTCCTTTCATAATCAACTTATTGATACCAATTTATCTTTCCCACTTTAAAAAATATATCAAATGGGAAATGATTAGAGAGGTCCATCTGCACACAAATTTGTGCACAATTAAAGCTTGTGTACTTGACTGTATCCTTTAAGGTACAATAATATCTTCTCATACATTAACAGTGACCTACAAGTGATAGGTAGATTATTTTCAGCATTAGCATCATCTATGTATCTTTCAAACATTCTTAAAGTTTCATGCACCTTAGTGGGCTCCAAACACCAATCCTAACAAACTAACCTAATGAGGGCTCTTCCTTGTAGCCTTATCTTGAGATTTTTAAGCAAGAAATCAAAATCTTTCAAAACAACTACCAAAACTAAAGGAGGATTTAGATACCCAATACTGAGCTCTACTAAACTTCAAAATCTTAGGTTTTCAACTATTCATTAAGGCATTCAAACTACAAGCCCTAATTTAGGGTAATAGGCCTAAAGACACACTCAACCAACAAACTCACAAAACCCTCATAGAACTTGGAAAAATAAACTTGCCTACACATTTACCTTATCAAGGATGTCCAAACTTCTGACATTTACCTTATGTTAGTATATATGTATGTATGTATATATAGAGAGAGATCTTATATAGAGAGAGATCTTGTGGATTGTGGAGATCAATGGAGACCTACGATTTCGTTGTCATACCCTTATGATCATTACATTTCATTGTCGTGCCCTTATGATCATTACATTTCATTATCCTGCCCTTGTGATCTTTGCATCTCATTGTTGTGTCCTTTTGATCTCTGTATATGTATGTATGTATGTATGTATGTACATATATACATATGTGTATGTGTATATGAATGCATGTTTATAAACAAAGAGATCTTGTCACAGCAGAAAAATAATAAAACTCACTCAACAGGTAGCATGGCCATGGGTATTGTCACAAGCTTTTAAACATAACTATATAAGGAGTTAGTTAGAAAATATATAGGTTAACCTTACTTAAACTATAAACTACAATACAAAGGTTGCACCAAGGTATTACAGTATTGTAATTATAGAAAACTATCTAATTCACCCGAGTGGGTGTATGATGGTGAAGAGATGTATTAGGTGATTAAAGCTCACTAGTAGATATACGAATACAACTACATCAAAAAAATTAGAAACCAAAACTACATATTCGTTGGAGTGAGTAGTTCAAGGGTCTTGATCTCGTAGATATAGGTATGTTGGCAGCCTAGTAGGTGGACTATGCCTCTAGTGTATGGACACCTTGGACATAGTTAGGTAGCACTTAACCATGTATATATGTATGTATGGATTTAACTATTCTCTACTTAATAGTGTAATCCACATGGGGGGGGAGGGATAGTTGAGCTTGCACCTTTTGCAATACTTCATTTCCATTATTTGCACTCTCTGAATCAAACGTATATAACTTTATCACTTGTAATTATAATTTTAAAATAGTACAAACCATAATAGCTTCTTATAATTCTATGGTTCTCTTTGTAAGTTTATAAAATTGAAGTTTAAAAATTAATTGCATTCATATACATCTTTTTCAAATTTGATATTGAATCATAGTCCAAGAATATTTTTTCAAAACACATACTGACTAGTTGGAGATTGAGACAAAAAATTGTAAGAACGATTGTGCTAAAAGAGCTAAAAAAAACATGATTGGTGTATGATAATCATCTTTTTACACTCTTATTGGAGCAATTTTTCTTATATTTTATGACTTTTGGTGAGAACAAAATTCCAAACTAATCAGGTAGGTAGTCCAAAATTAAATCATAATTGGTTGAGGCATGTTTAAATACCTTATTTCACATTTTATTGAATGTTAGGTGTTTATGTGCTACTGTTAATGAATGTTAAAGGATGAACTAATGTTAAATGTTAGCTTTGGACATTATGAGATTATTTTATGGATGCTCATAATTATTTTTTAATTCATGTGATAATTGAATAAATGCTATATTTTATAAATGAATGAATGTCAGATAAATCTCATTTTCATGATTGATGAAGTTTCTCTTTATATCAACTTTCAATATTTTATGTTAGAGCATGCAATCAAACTAAAATGGTGGAATCTATTATTGTAAATCAGAGGAATAATTATATTCTTACAGAAACAATGGAAGTTTTATCACCATGTTGATTATAGTTTTTGCATACTTCATCTCATCCAATATTTTATGCAACTCTGACACCTTAGTAATAGTGATAAGAATTCTATAAAATGTGATTATAGCTTGCCAAACAACCAAAATTTTGTGGGTAGAGTTTCATTTTTTTTCACAATTCAAATTATTGAAGATTCAACTCATTTATTATGAGAAATTCTTATTAAGAAGGTTCTACCTTCCTCAATAGACAAAAAACATAAAATCCCTAATTCTATATTAATATGATTCAGCTCTGCAAATAGTAGCAAAGCCCATGACTGTATGCAACTAGAGTCACCATCATTGCTAGTGTGATCTGATCTTTATTGTAATGTCATAATAGATTCAAACTATCAAATTTTTTATATTTTTGTTAGGAATCATAGATGATTTATAACAAAATAAAGCTACTTATAGACTAGATGTAAAAGTTCATGTAGTTTTTAGGTTATAATCTATGATGGAGAAGAGGCATGTCATAAAAGACCAACACCAGGTGTTTTACAGACCAACCAGTCTTTGTCTTCTTTTACTCTCTTTCACAATTCTCTTTTAATTTGTTGTTCCCTTGTTAATACAATTCAATAGTCAAGTTTGCATTGCAAGTTCTTGTGTATTGTATATTATTGTATAACTTGCAATGTTCAATTTTATAATGGATGACAAGGGATGAATATTATCTTTCATAAGTCAAAATTACATGATTTGAGATTGCCAAGTGAAATTCATTGCTTAAAAATAGATATTTAAGCCACAAAGCTTTCCATTTCATCACCTCAAATAGTCCATGCATTGTTTTCCATTTCATCTTTAATGGGGAACAAGTACATTGACTACTTGTGCTTCTTGTTCCTTGGTGACCATCCTGTCATATTCTTTACATGTAATAATAACTGTGATATACCTAGATCAAAAATAGTAGTCATTATAGCATTTGCTTTCCTTTAAATGGTCTTGAGTTGTTTAGATATCAAATGAATCTCTGGAATATCCATCCATAATAACAATATCTAGGTTGTTATTGCTCCCATAAGAATGCCTATGGATATATTCTTTCACCTCCATAACATCACATCCACCACTATTAAACAAAATAGTACATAAAACCATTAAGCCGCATTATAGCTCTGTTACTTTAATTTGCACAAGAATTTGAGTTTGGAAACATCTAGTAGCTTGACCAGTATACATTTGGGATCATCTAATTTAGTAAAATCAACATTATTTCATAGTTAACAGTCCCGATGATCGGTAAATTAACAATTTTGATTAAAAAACATGTATATGAAAAATAAAGATGGGATTTTTATCTAGATGTTTCAAACACAAAATGTCACCTAATCCTCCACCCATAACATCATAATTACTTGGTCTATTGAAGAGCCAAGAAAAATCCCTATCAGAAGCCCATGAATTTGTAGAGCTTTCAGCCACTAAAGTCCCTTCAAAAGCTCACTTTGAAAGTTGGAACTATCACTAAGTTTCTCATACTTTTTAAAGATTACTTCCCTAGTCTTACATGTGACTGAAATAGAATAGAGGATGAATCTCCCTTGCAGATTAAGGAATTGTGATCAAGTTGGTAACTTGGGATGGAGATCTATGCATATATTATGTTCTATTCTTCAATGAAAGACCAAATTTTTGGTTCATAATTTGATTCAAAACTACAAATGTTTGACTTTGAACATTGTAATTTTTATCCTTTTCAATAGTTGAGGCTTTCGGTTTTCTTTTGTTTCTATTTATTTTTGCTTCTCAGGTTTTTAATACTACTTGAAATTCTAACTTCTGTGAAATGGGAAATAAAGGATGGGGGAATAATGATATTGAATTTGGAAAGATGAAAGAAAGGTTGGTGTTGTTCTAATCTTAGGTGTTTTAATGATGTGGGTGGCCCAGAGATAAAAACATCTTTTTAAGACTTGTTGGGTAGCCATTTGTCATTATTAAGCTCAATAATATACAAATAATTATCCCCCGATACAAATGAATGTTGGAAATGGATTGAATGCATGCGCCTTAAGTTTGAGGAAATAAGGAAAGATGACATGGTGACTTTTTCTGACTCTAATACTGGGCATGACGATCATCTTGTTAAGGATTTAATGGTGCTTTTCTATGAGACCACGTATCTAAAGACAATTCTATGATATATCTAGGTTCTACCTCAAGAACATGCCCTTATGTCTGTTGTAAAGAACATGGATAGACCCGCTATCAAAATAAGTCTATCTCCAATACATCCACTTTTCTCCTATCTTGCAAGTCTCTTTTACTCATCAATAGATGTCTTTAGATAACTTTAATCCAACTTATACATATGGATGCCATGCTTTAGCATACTTAAAACTTACTTTAAAATTTGAAACTTCTTTGTCTCTGCCATTTTATTTCCAAAGCATAATTGTTACATAAAATTTCATTTAATACGGTATGATTTATGCTTAAATTTTTCACATTCTAAGCATATTGTGTGATAAAATAGAAGTCACAATTTCCAAATATAAACTTCTAGATGTCATTCCTACTGCAATATTTGTATAATTCTAATTGAATTCTCATACACTGTCGACCTTGATAGTATTGCTATAGAATCATCCATGTTTACATTCTCATCTTCAATTTAGCTCTGATAGTAATCATGACATAATCATAGACATTAAATCCTTGTAAACTACTTATAAATATGCTCAAAATGCTTTAAAATATTCTTATTTATCAAATTCAAATCTTGGCACGTACTACCACCATTATTGCAGATGATTGGGTTGATAGCATCTATCCTTCACCTCTTGCAAGTGTTGTCTTGCTTGGACAATAAGCAAATTGGACTTCTTAGCTCTTAGTGACCATCCATCACAACCTTTCCTTCTAACATCTTTTACAGTGGGTGAGAAAAGTTAGAACTCTTGTGTTTTGAATCCACAATACATACCTCATTTTAGTGTTTCCAACTTGAATACCATAGCAAGAGGACCCCACAACATCATTACCTTAATGTGAAATGGGTGCAACCACATGATTAGATATGTTGTTGCAATAATTTGAATAGGTGTCACACCTTGGTATCTTATTTTCATCCTGTCCAATGTGTTGATCCATGGTTGTAACCATTTCCACTTTGTGACCAACATGATGACTCAATGGCATTGTATGAATCATTGGATCCAAAGTTGTTTATTCGTTAGAATACCCACCTGATGACTAATTTTTGCATTCATTTTGATTACTTCTATGCTACAACCTAGAAACAAGTGATTCACCCTTGTTATGTATACCAAGAATTGTGTAAAAGGAAGTATATCCTATATCTCTTGAGGAAGAGACAAATACTTGTCATAGTTGGTCATTATCACTTTATTTGTTGTTGAGACACAAGGACTCTTCTGAGTTCTTTCTTTCCATCCCTATTTATTTACAGAAAACCATTCCATAATGTGCAATTCTACTACCCATAGCCAAAACTAAAATTGAACCAAAATGATAATAACTTCTCTTTAGCCTATAGGCTAGCAAGATCACACACTTATACCACTGAAAGATCCCTCGACAAATTCAGCCTCAAAATTACAAACTCAAGGAACTTTGTTAAATACATTGTAAAAAATCCTTGTACATGTTGTTTCAATGTTTTAGTATGTTAATGATTGCTTGAAATGATATCAAATGAGTTTTAAATGCTCTCAAATTGTTACTAATATGTCTATGTAACGAACTATAATGCATATGCAATTGTTTTTTTACTTTTGAATGCATATAGATGATCCACACTATGTAAATATGTAGGTAGACATTAATAGAGATAGTTGTCATGTAAACTAAATATGAGAGAGATAAGTTTTGACATTTAAACTCCTTGTGACTACAATAGTTTTAGAATGCAATAAAATTGCTTACTTAGTGAAATGATGGGAAAAAGGTCATCTTTTTGTTTACAATGATGTATCTAATGCAATTACCAAACTCCGTAAACTCCTATCAAAATGGTCAACATTGAATTGAACCATGCCAACCAGACAATACATTATTCAATTCCATCTGTTAATAGGTTGTAACTTCATTCAAATAGTTATTGCAATTAAAGGGCACAATGAGTTATTGCAATTGAAGGGCACAATATATTTTGGTATGAGATATTTAGGGAATGATGAATTGATGCTGCCAGGAATTGTGGGTTTTGACTATGCAGGAGATGTAGGTGATAGGAAGAGGTCTCCAGGATATTGCTTTAGAATATGACTTGTCCAACAATGATATGTCGCTTAGTGTAAGTCTAGTTCAACTTTTATAAGGTTTGTTTTAGATAAACTAGTAACTATTAAATGTCATCATATTTTCTATACATCGACACAAGGTAATGATTGATTTTCATTTTTTTTTGTGTAAGCTTGAAATAATAGTAGTGCTTGATGTGAAGTGTCAAATGTTCTTAGTTAAGTTGTGTATTGGCACAACCATGAGAATGATGATGTAGGGGAGGAGGCAAAAGATGTTGATGATGAGATGACAGACATTGAAACTTTTAATTATGATTAATTGGACAATGTTTCAAACCTACAAAAGACACAATGCTATATTGATATCATGCAAGTATGTGCAAAACAAATACAAAATATATGAAAAGAAAATAAACATATAACCATTGAAAACTAAATAACTCCTATAGTATTGTGAATCTAGCTTAACCATGTGAAACTAGAGTTGGCATAATAATTTTCCAAGTGAGAAAATCATTTTGTGTAAGATTATTGGATTGAAGATGATTCCAAAAAAAGTGAGATTTATCCGTGATATGGAGTCCCCTACGGATGTCACTAGACTTAACTCTTTCTTGGACACATTGGGTACTTCCATAAGTTCATTAAGAACTTTGCATAAAAATCCTATTGTTTGGATAAGTTGACTCAAAACAATAAGCCATACACATGGGAGATTGCATAAGGAGATGCCTTCGAGGAGCTCAAACAAGGCTAGTGTGTATGCCCAATTTAGCATATCTAAATTGGCACAAGGATTTCTATGTTAGAGGCATCCACATGAACATAGAAATCCTTGTGCCAATTTAGATATGCCAAAATGGGTGTACACACTAGCCTTGTTTGAGCTCTTTGAAGGCCTCTCTATTGCAATCTCCCATGCGTATGACTTGTCATTTTGAATCAACTTATCCAACCAATAAGATTTTTATTCAAAGTTCTTAATGAATTTTTGGAAGTACCCAATGTGTCCAAGAAAGATTTAAGTCCAGTGACATCCATAGGGGGCTCCATATCAAGCATAAGTCTCACTTTTTTTGGAATCGTCAATCCAATTTTCATTTATTTTTTAAAAAAAGTAGGTTTGTTGAAAATTTGACCAATCCTGGTATTTGTCAAAATTTTGATCAACTCATCAACCAGGATGTCGTCATGGGTTTGGCATCCTAGTCGATCAAGGATCACAATTGGTCAAAATTTTTACCAAACTTGGTCAATTTTTCAACCAACGTATTGACATTGTTTCTCATTGACAAGGATACACCATCAAACCCACTGATCCACTTGATAGTGAAAATGTTTTCCACAAACCTATGGGATCACTTTTCTCGTATGATCTCTCTATGAGTATTCCTCCAGCAACCCTCTTTTTCCTTATTTTTCACCACTCCCTACACGACAATCCCATGTTGTTTGATTGTATTCCTACACTACGAGATCACAAGTTGACCCTATGGGTTCATTGGTTTAATTAACTAGTTTGATACTTTGACGTGTGCTCATAGGGGGTAGCTTGCAAGTGTCTTTCTAAAATTCTAATACTCCAGTTTTACAGGTTTATTTAGTGTAGTTGGCAAAAATTAAATCTTGAATGCTTTAATTTTGGATCACCTACCTGATTAGTTTGGAATTTTGTTCTCCAAAAATCATAAAATGTAAGAACATTTGCACCAAAAAGAGTGTAAAAAGATGATTATCGTGCACCAATCATGTTTTTTTAGCTCTTTTGGCACAATCATTCTTACAATTTTTTGGCTCAATATCCAACTGGTTAGTATGTGATTTGAAAAATTATTCTTGGATTGTGAGTTAGGAAAAAGAGAAATATTGAACTTGAAAAAGACGTACGTAAATGCAATTAATTTTCAAACTTCAATTTTATAAACTTACAAAGAGAACCATAGAATTATAAGAAACTATTGTGGTTTGTACTATTTGAAAATTATGGTTACAAGTGATCAAGTTATATACCTGTGATTCAAAGAGTGCAAATAATGGAAATGAAGTATTCCAGGAGGTGCAAGCTCAAATCCCTCCCCCCCCCCCCCCCCCCCGCCATGTGGATAGCACTATAAAGTAGAGAATAAGTACATCCATCCATCCATACATATATACACACACACATGGTTAAGTGCTACCTAACTATGTCCAAGTTGTCTGCCCACTGGAGGTATACTCCGCCTACCAAGCTGCCTACATACCTATATTCACAGGATCAAGACCCTTGAACTACTCACTCTAACAAATATGTAGTTCTAGTTTCTAATTTTGGTGTAGTTTTATTCCTATAAGCATTGGTGAGCTTTACTCACCTAATAGAGCTCTTCACCATCATACACCCACTAGGGCGAATCAGGCAGTTTTCTATAATTGCAATACTATAATACCCCAGTGCAATCTTTGTGTTTTAGTTTACAATTAATGTAAGGATTAACCTATATACTTCCTAACTCACTCCGTATATAGTTATGTTTAAAATCTTGTGACAATAATCAATGGGTCTAAATAGACTAGTCAAGCTAATGCTGAAACACAGAGTTTAGCCTTCTATTTTCAAAAGCCAGGTATACTAGGTACATATAATGTCTTAAAATATAAGCCTTGTGAGTTAACATATAATGTCTTAAAATAGTTAATTTCTACCTAACTATGTCCAAGGCATTTGCACACTGGAGGCATACTCCGCCTACCAGGCTACCTACATACTTGTATCCACAGGATCAAGACCCTTGAACTACTCACTCTAACGAATATGTAGTTCTAGTATCTAATTGTTTTGATGTATTTGTATTCCTATAAACACTAGTGATATTTACTCACCTAATATAGCTCTTCGTCATCATACACCCACTCAAGCGAATCGGGTGGTTTTTTATAATTACAATACTATACTACCCTAGTGCAATCTTTGTGTTGTAGTTTACAATTTAAGTTTGGTTAACCTATATATGTCCTAGCTCACTCCTTGTATAGTTATGTTTAAAATATTGTGACAATACACATGGCCATGTTACTTGTTGAGTGAGTTTTATTGTTTTTTTGTTGTGCCAAGATCTCTCTATTTATATACATACATACATACACACACACACACACACACATACATATGTATATATGTATATACATACATACATACATATACACATATATATACATATACATATGTATATACATACATACATACATACATACATATATAGAGATAACAAGGGCACAACAACAAAATGCAATGATCACAAGGGCACGACAACAAAATCCTCGATCTCCACTGATCTCCATAATCCACAAGATCTCTATATATACACACACATACATATATACATACATAAGGTAAATGTTAGAACTTTGGACACTCTTGATAAGGTAAATGTTTAGGCAAGTTCATTTTTCCAAGTTCTTTGAGGGTTTTATGAGTTCGTGGTTTGAGTGTGTCTTTAGGCCTATTAGCCTAGATTAGGGCATGCAATTTGAATGCCTTAATGAATAGTTAAAAACCTAATATTTTGAAGTTTAGTAGAGCTCAGTATTGGTTATCTAAATCCTCCTTTAGTTTTGGTAGTTGTTTTGAAAGATTCTTGCTTAAAAACCCCAAGATAAGGCTACAAGAAAGAGCCCTCAATAGGTCAGTTTGTTAGGATTGGTGTTTGGAGCCCACTAAGGTGCATAGAACCTTAAGAATGTTTAAAAGATATATAGATATTGAGAAGCTAGAGACAATGATACTAATGCTATAAATTATTTACCTATCACTTGTAGGTCACAGTTGATGTATGAGAAGATATTATTGTATGTTAAAGGATACAATCAAGTATGCAAGCTCTAATTCTGCATGAATTTGTGTGCAAATGGACCTCTCTAATCATTTCCCATTTGATATATATTTTAAAGTGGGAAAGATAAATTGGTATGAATAAGTTGATTATGAAAGGAAATATTTCAAAAGCAGATTGTGGTTTCTAGAAAAGCATTCAATGGGAGTAAGCAAAACTATAGGGGTCATTCAATGAATTTCAATGTTATAGAATTTAGAGCAATTGGTGATGGTTAACATGAACATAAGATCTCTCAAATAAAAGGCCTCCAATTTATGGTTATGTTGTAGGTTGTTTCCTAAGTATCACTATTTTATTTCTTAAATATAGTAGTATCATTTTTTATAGAAATTTTTGACAAATTAGATGTTTCTTTTCTATGTTTCAGGCAATGTCTATCATAAAATGCACAAGTGTTTTGGTGGCAAATTTACAATTTTGGAACAGTCAACAAATGCACCTTGCTTTAATCTACTCCTCATAAATCCAAGTCATAGGATTAAAGATTATATCTCCTAACCAGATCCCTAATACAGATGGAATTCATCTCCAAGGAGCCAAGAATGTCTAAATAAGCAACACTAACATTGGAATAGGTTGCCAAGTCTAAATTACATATTAATTTGTAATGTATAGAAAAAAAATATTTTGTACAACACAAATTGTCATAGTTATGATATTTAATTCATAGCATAAGGAATACTTGGTTACTTTTTGGGTTTCTCTTGACAAGGCCTGCCATTCAGTTTTAGACCTACCTTGACTTGAATATATGATTGTTAACTTAAAAGATGTCCAAACTATGCTAATTATAAAAAGATCATGTGACGGTGTTCTTAATAAATTATGAAAGGTCTATACTTCATTCTAATTTTCTATTTCTGACTATACTTCATTCTTATTTGCTAATTCTGATTATTGTTGATCATGAAGCACGAGATTATTGTATCTCCATTCTATCTGGATCCTCCAATGTTGATATTCAAAAGATCACATGTGGACTAGGCCATGGCATTAGGTATTTAGGGACTTAATCATGAGGTGTTACATGTCTAGGGGATGATTTTATTTTATTTTTTGTTATTTTCAGCATTGGGAGCCTACAAAAAGATGGGGAAGAAGCAACAGTGGAAAAATTGATGTTCATAACATTTTGTTTATTGGAACCAAAAATGGAGCAAGAATCAAGAGTTTGTAGGTTTCTTAAATTTAAAACATCAAATATTTATTTCTCCTAAATTTAGATCCATCAACTTAATACACTTTCAAATTTCCTTCACTGAATTGTAGAATAACCCCATTTATGCTGTTGATCCTAATGTTTTGTAATATCTATCAAACACTATACTTATATAGAATCTTCAATATAGCACATTATCATATTCATGAATTGTAATGTGACATAAACAACCAAATAAACTTGAAAGTTTATAGGCGGTTCCTACCAGAACGTATTGCAACATATAAACATATAATATATCTAATTGAGAGTTTTATATATTCTATTGATTATGTATTAGAATGGCTGATATGCTACCTATATAAAGAAATGATCTCTTTCAATTGGAAGGTTAGAAGTCTATGTAGTATTGTCAAAGAAACTAATTGATTTGCAAAATGCTTTTGGGTCTTTACATCATTTTAATTCATTAAAGAATCAAAATGCTAGAAATCTCCAACCAACATATTTGTTTATTGGAATAAGAATTATCTGGCTCTTTGTTAGGGGTGTTATTTTCCAAAATTTAAATAGCTCTTCATTTGAATTATCCAAATATGGATGCATTTGTATACACTATTACAATAGTTAAATTGCTTCAAAGTAAATTCATGATAGTTGAACTATAATTTGCTAGCAGGTTTGTAGAGATGTGGCAAAAGCTATTGATTGAGATGGATGAACTACTTACGACAAGATATGAAAAGAGGATACATTTCACCTGATGAGGAAGATCTAATTCTCAGGTTGCACTGGCTCCTTGGTAATAGGTAATGCATCAAAATTTTCCAAAAAACCTTAAGAAAGACAAGGAAAAGAGAACTAAAGATTCATGTCTATCTACTTCAATAGATTTCTCCACTACATATATGTAATGAAGCACATTATACACATTACAATGTTCAGAATAGGGTAAAGAGTACTTCAAAAAGCCCCATACACATGAATATCAAGCCTCTCCACTACAACCCCCACACTATAACATGTACAACCTTGATCAGGAGCTATAATTACGAGTTCGTAAAGTATTCCATGTGAATCTCATCAAGCCATATTTTTGAGCCTTTGTTGAGCCCGAACAACTCAGAATCTTTGATCTTGAGCATTTACAAATAACCCAAAAAAAATGGTTGATACCACCAACATACATACATTCCATTGCACACATCAAATTCTTTTAGTTGTCAAAGATGAACTATGTAATGATCATAAAACTGCTTTGAAAAGGGAAACTAAATGATTTGAGGGAAAATAAAATTTAATCTCTCTGTTATAATTTTTTAGGGTTGTGCCCTAGATGACCTATAGTAAAATTCTTAGCAAAAGTTGGAGGCATACATTGAAAAATATATTCTCTAAGAAACATGAGCATTTTTTTTTTCCTCACATCTCTTTTGGGATTATTCTCTACCAGAAATATAATATTTTCTTTCTAAGCAAAAGATTTGAAAATATTGATATCCATTTCTAATATTATGTGGGACTCTAATGTTGGTAATATCATACTCGTAGCCCCCATTAGAATGTTTGTGTACTTCTATTTTTGGAAAGACCTTATGTAGAGATTGAATCCTAAAATCATTTCAATTCAAAATTATAAGGTTCACAAAAATGCAATTTGTAAAGCTAGTCCTATAATTAAAAAGTCAAAAGATTATTTGGTTAACAATTCAAACTGATTGGCACCTTTTATGTTCAATGAACTATAAACATGCCATTATATTTATTCATGATGGTACTAATTCTCATAAGTTTATAGAATGTAGCAATCTCATACCAATTTCTGTTATTATGATATTGAAAATTGGTTTATTCGGTTGGCAAAAATGCAGAGTTTATAAGTCAAGTATTTATTTAGATTAGAGATAGAATTTGATGTTTCTTTCTTAAGTATTGTAATGACTAGTAGTTAATACAACATTTGAAAGAGTAATTTTCCTATTGTATACTATCATATTGAAATTTGTGCCAACCTTGTTGTATTGAAGATAAGCTAAATATGTTTATATCTTTCCAAATCGTGACAATTGCATATTTTATACTTTTAGGTACTCTGGAGGAACTAGTAATTTATATCTATATATACATTATGATGCACTAAAAATTAATTGATAGCATAAAGTTTCACCTAATGTTAACTATGACAATATATCTGAAATAAATAAAAATATCATTTTAGTCATCTAATAGATAACGACATGCTTGAATATTGGATGGTTTTGTTTATGAAAATTCAAAAGTGTATAGAAATGCCTTCTTGAGACTTTGATGCACACCCAATAGGTCCTTTTGTTTTTGGCTTTGGAGTCATTTTTTTTGTTGAGTTACTGCACGTTACTTGTGGTTTGACTCAAGGTCTATTTTTCTGGGGTATTATAGAAATTTTTGCTCCTCATAGCATCCCAAAGCATCTTATTTTGATTAATGCTCTTGGGTTTTGTAGAATGGAATAAGAATATTATTTTGGACTTTAATATACCATCAAGGCTAAGAAATTAAAAATAAGTTGGATGATAAAGATCTCATTTAGAAAAGTAGGCTTCCTATTATATTATTTCATTTTTTGGGTCTATGTGTCTTCATTGTAGATAATCTTGAAGTATTTCCATCTACTTAGCTTCTAAGAGTGGCGAAGGCTTTTGAGAGAAAGAGAGACTTTGTGCCAAAAGCCTTAAGAGGATGCAATGTGTCGAAGATGAAAAAGACAAAATATGTCCTAACTTCTTTCTTTCAGTATTCATACATTCCAACAACCACACCAACAATCACAAAGGTAAAATGTGTACAAATAATAGATAGAGAACTATAGAAACCCTAACCTTCAAATTTTTTTGGAGGTTTTTTGGAGAAAGTTTGAGCCATACCTCTTTGAGGAATTTTGAAGTAGGTTTGAAACTCCCTAAACCAAACTCATATACTTTTGTCCAAAATATTTGAGAGGTTAATGGGCAAGGAAGACCACCACTTCTCGATGGCATTGCCCTCGATTCATCCTTGTCTCACCAGTCTCTCTAGAAACCTAGGATATCTAATTTTTCATTGTGTCTTAGGGAGAAATCCAATTTATAACCTAAAATGTAAGGCAAGGCCCGGGGCAAACAACAAGCTCCCGTGTAGACCAAACAACAAACTCCCCCTACCAAAAAAACTCGCCAAATAACAAATTATGTTACAATTTTATTTTATTATGAACCCAAAATTGGGCATAAAACTCTAATTTGGCCAAAATTTTGACCAACTCGAGCATAAAAACAAAAAAGAAGAAGAAATCATAGGCTAATATGGCCTTTGGTCAAAAAACAAGGGGAAATGTACTAGTGTCATTTACCTCATAGGGTTTCCCTTTTAGGTTTTACAATCTCCTTCATTAAGGATTGATCAATTGTAAATTTCAATTCATTCTTTCAGATTGATAATATATTCTTGCATATTTTTAGAGCTAAACTCTTGCCTTCTCTTGTCTTTTTCTTCTCAGTGATAGGTTCTTGAATGCAGGTGTTCTACTGGATCTGTGGATTTGTTCTCATCAAATTCTTTAATAAGGATTGGAGAA